>JALAZF010000149.1:9170000-9770000 GCA_022829125.1 Lathyrus tuberosus
CCAAATTTCAGCTAATAGGCTTAACCCTAAAAACATCTCAAACCTGATGTTTTAATAAACTGCATATCTGATGTCATGACATTGCATGTGACATCAGACTTCAAAACTTCAACAACTTAAAAATATAACATTAACCAATGTTAAGACATCAGCCATATGACATCAACATTGAACAAACAACTTTGTTTTACCAAAATTCTAGCCAATCCAAGAACTAACAATCTCCCCCTTTGGCTAATTTTGGCTAAAATAATCTCTGCAACATCAGAGACTTCAGCAGCGGATAAAAATTGAAAAATGTTAAAAACTCCTAGCAACACTCCTTCAAAATTGCTCCTACTTCAAAATGCTGCACATACTCCATCAGCTCAGCAAAGGGTCAAGCTCCCCCTCAAAACCAGAACCAGCATACAGCTGCACAAACACTCTCCCCCTCAACTTCTGCACCACATCAGAAATAGGATTCACAACCACACCTTGGCTTGGCTAACTCTCCCCCTTTTTAGCCATAATTGGACAAACACCTACTAACTACCAGTTAGTCCTAAGCTAGCTCTCATTGTCAGTCTAAAGTCAGCATTCAAGACAAGACAAATCATAGAACAAAAACATAAAAAGTGCTTAAAACATAATATTCAGGTTACAAACCAAACACATCAAGTGCAAAACAACAAAAGCAAAAAAAACTACTGTCTAGCAGAAACAACAAAAGAAACTTAATCTTCATCAGAGCTAGGCCCATCTTCATCATCCTCATCATCTTCCTTAGAATTGACACCTTCAGCATTGACATGAACATCATCATTATCATCCTGTTCTAAGGACTGGATCAACTTCTCAATTCCCTTCTTTCTAGTCATGCTGGTACTGATCACAATATCCAGATCCTTGCAAGTAGCCTTCAATTCTGCAAGCAAATCAGCTTTGGTACTTTTCTTCTTGACACCAGCATCTGATGTTGAGACAATGTCTGGAACATGACTCCCAACAAACAATTTTGGATGCAGAGATAATGTAGACTCCCTCTTGCAGGCTGTGTATGAACTTGTCAATATGCCAGGATGTTGTTTCAGAATTACTCCACAAATGAGAGATGGAAATGCTATAGGCATTTTGATAGCATTAATGGTGGCATATTTCACAGTCTGTTCAAAAATATATGATCCATAGTCAAATTTCTTCTTAGTGCCAACAGCATAAATGAACCTTCATAATCCCATAGCTGTTGTGGTTTTATGATTAGTAGGCACCCAATTTGCAGCTCCAATTCTGTGCAAGATAGCATACTTAACACTAAGTTTGCTAGTTGTCAATTTTCCTTTCAAGGGCCACACCTTTACTTGACCAGCAGTTATCTCCTTGCAGACATCATTATCAGTAACTTCTAACTCTGTAAACTCTTCTTCTTTTCTTCCTAGGTAATTGCTGATAACCTCAGGAGAGAACTCAATACATTTGCCTCTAACAAACACTTTCATGAAATCCACACTTCTTTTGTTAGAAATATTCACAGGAATGTTAACCATAAATTCCTTAACCAGACTGTTATAACACTTGGAGAACCCACAAACAGTCTTCATCAATCCAGCAACCTTTATCACCTCTATGACTTCTTTAATTTCCATAGCCTCTTTTCCAATCTCTCTTTCAAGAGCAAGTCTTCTTTGACAAACAAATTTCCACATGGAAGCACTGCTTGCATAATGGAATGAAATGTTGTCAACAGGAACATCAGGTATCTTGCCAGCAATTCTCTTCAAGATTGACTTTCTCACAGGAGTGATGTCTTGAACATCATCCTCAACATCATACTCTGATTCAGATTCTTCCAACAGCTTCCTCTTTCTGGGATTCACAGCAACTTTACTCCATGTTTTTGTTGGACCAACAACATAAGTCTTTTTCTTCTTTCCTTCAGCTGACTTCTTAGGAGAAGATTCCACATTCTTTCCTTTTCTAGTTTTAAGTCTTTTGGCAAGACTAGGTACAACATTTCCAATCACTTCATCATCAGACAGGTCAACAACATTTACCACATCTTCATTCTTCTTTCCACCAGGGCTAGTTTCAACATCCCTATCAGGCGATGTTCTGACATTTGTTTCAACATCAGCTTCCTCATGAACACCTTCTTCTTCAACACCTACTTCAGCATCTTCAATGACATACATAACCAGTCTGTGAAGATTTGTATCAACACTTTGCATGTCCTCCTTTTCAGCAGGTATTTGTCTCAGGGGTACAGAAATCCCTTTCATAGCTAAACCCTTATCCAGTATTTTCGTTGCAATTTGATTAATGCTCTTATCAACATCAAACCTTTCTTCAACATTTTGAGAGGTAGTTGACCTAGATGCAGATTTATCGCAAAAAAGTACACTAGTGACTAGCCTCTTAGTTTCATTATCATTAAATTTAGTTGCAGCCCCTTTTGGTTGAAGTTTAGGAGGTCTTGGCTTACCTGATTCAGGAAGCATCATGGAGATGGGTGCTATATTCAGAATTTCTTCTGCATAGCCCTCTTCTGTAGAAATCCTAGCTTTTTTGCGTGATGAACTTTGTGAAGCAGATTTCTTAGATGGAGATGATATATGTTTTGACATTGTTCCTGTGAAGCACTTTAGATTCAGAGATGAATGGCAATTTCTGTTGAAGGAAAAGGAGATGAACAGTTTAGGGATATGAAGTTTGATGAAGCGTGAGATGGCTATAATAGGAAATGATGGCCTAAAGTATGGAGCTTGATTCTGAGTATCACTTAAAAGCCAATCAATGAGTTTCTCCCTCCAAAATAACTTTCCTTTTAAATTTTTAAAAGAATTCACACCATAAGTTATTAACCCTAATTGAACTTTCAACATGCTCAGACTTTCACATTTAATGTTACAGTCTGATGTCACAACATCAACCTTAACATCATTAGATGAGCTGACCTCTTGAGGTACCCATTGATAACAATTATCTCTGGATCTGACTCCCTTCATAACAACCTCATTCTTCTCATTAGTCACCAAACACTCATCTTTAGTGTAGCTGACTTTGTATCCTTCATCACAAAGCTGACTTATGCTAATCAAATTAGCACTCAAACCTTTGACAAGAAGCACATTGTCAAGATCAGGTCCATCATGACACTTCAATTTTCCAACTCCTTTTACCCCCTTTCTCTCCATTACCAAAAGTAACATCATTTGAGGAGCAATAATTGATCTCCACCAAATGATTTTTGGACCCAGTCATATGCTTTGAACATCCACTGTCAAAGTACCATCCATCCTTAGCAGAATGTCTATCTGATGTGTGAGCTAATAGACATGTAACCTCAGCTTTAAGAACCCATTGTTTAACAACCTTAGTCCTGTTCTCTTTCTGTCTAGGTTGAGGGACAAATTTGGGATATCCATGCAGTTTAAAGCAAGAAAACTGCATATGACCAAATCTTCCACAATAGAAGCACCTTACTCTCTCTTCTCTGAAGTTGTTAAACTTCCTTCCACCTTGATGATGAAACTGCTGTGGCTTCCATCCATAGTACTAGTGATGTCTTCTTCCATAGTTTGCCTGTCTTCTGTAGTGAGGATTCTGTCTCTTAGGTTGTCTTCTATGATGATGTGGCTTCCTTCTACCATAAAAATGAGGCACAACATTATTATATCCAAAGCCATACATATTCCCCTGATGTTGAGACATCTGATGGAACATGTTAAACCTAGAAGCCTGCATGCTCCTATGGTATTGAGGAGGCATATACTGCCTAGCTCCAGAAGTATAAACCTTCTTTTGATGGGGACCTTGAGCATACCTTTTCCCAACATTTTGAGGCTGTTGGTGAGCAACCTGCTTGGGTTTAGGATTATGTCTCTTTTTGTTATGTTGAGACATTGGTTGAGACATGTCCTTTTTGGTTCCTGAAGTACTAGCTTCAGCAGAAACCTTCTCCTCAACAACAAATCCTAAGCCAGATTTGTCTCCTGCTACCTTTTCTGCCTGAAGGATCTTATCAAGAGTATCAGATCCACTGTTCAACATTCTAACAGATTTTGTCATTTGATCAAGTTGAGATTTAACCAACAAGACTTCATTTTCAAGATCAGCTTTAACAGTCTCAAGCTGAACAATTTGTTTCTTTTGTTTCTCACTTTCTTGACAAACCTCTGCACTCCTCAGACATAACTCTTGATAGGAGGCTGCTAACTCCTCAAAAGTCAGTTCCTCATCACTTGATTCTCCATCAGACACACATGTCCCTATTAATGCTCTGACATGCTTGGCTGACTCTTCTTCACTTTCACTGTAGTATCAGACCAGGAAACAATCATGCCCTTCTTCTGTTTCTTAAGGAATGTAGGACATTCTTTCTTGACATGCCCATAACCTTCACACTCAAAGCATTGGATCCCTTTGTGTTGAGCAGTCTTCTCTTCATCCTTTTCTTTTAACTTGCTGACGTCAGAGGAGATGTTCTTAACATTAGGTTTGTAGTTTCTATTCATTCTCTTGAACACCTTGTTGAACAGTCTTCCCAGCATAGCAATAGCCTGAGATAGCTCCTCCTGAGATTCAGCACCATTCCCTTTCTTCTCTTCTTGAGTATTAGATACCAAGGCTATACTCTTGGTCTTCTTTTCAGGTTCCTCTTCATTCAACCCTAACTCAAAAGTTTGAAGAGATCCAATTAGCTCATCAACTCTCATTTTGCCGATGTCTTGAGCTTCTTCAATTACAGTCACCTTCATCTTATATCTCTTGGGAAGGGACCTAAGGATTTTCCTCACTAGCTTTTCTTCAGTCATCTTTTCTCCAAGAGCACTAGAGGCATTAGACAGCTCAAGAATACTCATGTGAAAATCATGAATAGTTTCATCTTCCTTCATCTTTAGACTTTCAAACTTTGATGTCAAAAGTTAAAGTCTTGACATCTTAACCTTTGAGGTTCCTTTATGAGTAGTCTATAAGATGTCCCAAGCTTCCTTAGAAACTTCACAGGTGTTGATCAACCTGAAGATGTTCTTATCAACTCCATTGAAAATAGCATTTAGAGCTTTAGAATTACCAAGGGCAAGCTCATCTTCTTCCTTGGTCCATTCTTCTTCAGGTTTCAGTTTTGAGCTGCCTTCTTTTTCTTTCCCAGCATCATCTTTCTCAATAACAACAGGTGCTTTCCATTCTTTTATGATAGCCTTCCAAGCCCTGTTGTCCAAGGATTTCAAAAAGGTAATCATCCTTGGCTTCCAATAATCATAATTAAAGCCATCCCGAATAGGGGGTCTATTCACAAATCCACCAACTTCCTTGTCCATCTTACCAGAAAGTATCAGCCCTAGATCTCACCCAGATGCAGAGCAGGATGCCTGCTCTGATACCAATTGAAATTCTGGTATCAGATGTGTGATGTTAAGTGTGATGTCACAACAACACAATCTGCTATGGACAAAGCAATAACAAGCAGTAAAGGACACAATGAATTGTTCACCCAGTTCGGTCTTACTACCTACGTTTGGGGGCTACCAAGCCAGGGGGGAATTTCACTATTAGTAGTATTAATTTACAGACTCAACAATCCCAGTTGACATCTACTAAACTTAATCACTACCCAATGAACCTTCTACCTAAGAAACCACTTAGATATGAGAAACCACTCACTCCCTAATTCATCACAGTGATATAATTCAAACACACCTTGATTCTGCTTCACAGCTTTGATCAAGAACATAAACTCTCTTGCTTAACAGCTCTAGAGATATCAATTACAACTCAAAAACAATAACTCCCATTCAACATGAATGGTTTACAAAATACATACGAAGACACAAATGACACTCAGTCTATAGCTCTTTTTCTTCGTTACTTTCTTCAAAGGATTGATGCACTTTATATAGCTATTTGATTTGGGCTTGGACCTGCTACAATATCTGACCTGATTTGTTATTTAAAACTGAATCTTCAAAACAGATTTTATCTCCAAATCTTTTTAAATCTTCAGCCTTTAAACACTCCTACAAATCTGCATCAAATCTGTTTGCAACAGAAAATATCTTCTCCAAGATATTCGCATCCAATAACTCTAACAGCTCTCCCAAATTCCTACTAATACGCTTAACCCTAAAAACATCTCAAACCTGATGTTTTAATAAACTGCATATCTGATGTCATGACATCACATGTGACATCAGACTTCAAAACTTTAACAACTTAAAAATATAACATTAACCAATGTTAAGACATCAGTCATATGACATCAACATTGAACAAACAACTTTGTTTTACCAAAATTCTAGCCAATCCAAGAACTAAAAGTCTCCTACAAATACGTAATCAACGGCTCTCCTACGAAAATCCTTCAACCTAAGAGAGGGCTCCGACAAGGAGATCCCATATCTCCCATTCTCTTTGTCCTCGTCATGGAATACCTCCATAGGGTTCTGCAAAGGCTTACAACCAACCCGAACTACAATTTTCACCCTAAGTGTGAATGGTTGCGACTCATTAACCTTTGTTTCGCGGATGATATTCTGGTGTTTGTGCGAGGTGATGTAGAATCAATGCGACTGATAATGGAAAAAATGAAAAACTTCTCCCAAACCACAGGTCTGACAGTGAGTATCCCCAAAAGCAGAATTTTCTTTGGTGGTGTCGATGTAGAAACGATGGAAGTCATTCAACATATAACTGGCTTTGACACTGGTACTTTACCAATCAAATATCTTGGAGTCCCACTAGCAGCCAAGGAACTTACTATTAATGAGTGCCAACCTCTGATAGAGCGTATGCTTGGAAGAATTAGACACTGGAGCACCCGATTACTATCTTATCCTGGTCGGCTACAACTGGTTAGAAGTGTTATATTCTCGATTACCAACTACTGGATGCAAATATTCCCGATTCCAAAAAAGGTTATTTCCCACATAGACAGCATATGTAGGAACTTCTTGTGGTCTGGTAAAGAATGCACCTCTCGTAAAGCTCCGGTATCTTGGGATCATATTTGTGACCCCGTGGCAGCAGGCGGCCTGAACTTGATTTCTCTCCGAGACTGGAATAAGGCTACTATTTGCAAATTTCTTTGGAACGTTTGTGCAAAAAAGGACAGGTTATGGATCAATTGGATCCACACATACTATGTAAAAAATGAAGATATCAAGGATTTCCATCCAAAGAATCACTACTCATGGATTATCAAATCTATGTTTAAACATATAAATATAGTAGTGAATTCGGAGGTGTGGAACAAATGTATGGAAACAGGTGTTTATGAGACTAAACAAGTGTATCATATGTTTAGAGGGGTCAAATCAAAAGTGAACTGGAGAAAAAATTTCTATGATAACCTCGCGAGACCTAGAGCAATATTTATTCTTTGGATGGCTTGTCAGGAGCGGTTGCCTATGAAGGACCGAATAATCAGATTTGGGATGATCACGGACGGGAAATGTGTTTATTGTGGTCTTCCAGAAAGTTGCAACCACCTCTTCTTTAAATGTGAGGTAACAAAAAAGATTTGGCAGCAAGTTCTTGGATGGAGTCAGATTATCCACAATCTTGGGAATTGGCATGAGGAACTTATAGCTATTTGCAAATTATCTCATGGGAAAGGGTGCATTAAAAATCTCTTGAAGATGGCTTTTGCGGAAACTGTCTATGCTATATGGTACAGCAGGAATTTGATTATCTTCCAGAACAAGAAAGTGGATAGCCTCGATAGCAACGAAATAATAGATAGAATTCGACATAGGGCTGCATTGAATGTCAAACTAGAAACGTTTTGTAATAGGCTAGGATGAATTGTCACTTTGTTTGTTTGTAGTCTTGGGTCGACTGGATACCTGGATCATATGATCGGTCTGTACAATTATCGTTTTTTGGTAATATATTTTTTCATTATTCCCAAAAAAAAAATGCGTGAATTTATTTAAATTATAAGCAATTTATATAATTGTAATGGGATATTTGATAAAAAAATTTTATAATAAAATCTATTTAGATACAATTATAAATTTGAAATAATTTATTTAGTTATAAAATAAATTATTATCGATTATCAAAAAATAAATTATATAATTGTAATGGAATATTTGATAAAAAATTTATAATAAAATAAATTTAGATGCAATTATAAATTCGAAATAATTTATTTAGTTATAAAATAAATTATGAACAATTATCAAATAAATTTAATTCTATTAAATAATCATAGATATCCGTGATACACAAAATAGGTATTGTATTGATAGACCCCATGAGATCTAATATTTTTATTATTCTAAATTTCTATATTAATATACAATACTCAAATTTTTCTATTAAATATTTTAATATCATATTTGTGTACTAATTTTGCTGTCCATATTATCCATCAATCATTTAAGAGTTTAGAAATAGAACAAAGATATCATTAAAAATGCATGTGAGAGACGATTTATATGATAAATAAGCCGGTGAGATCAAACGAATTGAAAGTTCCCTCAAAATTGAATATTAAGTTTATGCTTTACAAGTTTTAGAACTCATCAAAACTAGTATCGAATAATGTAGGTTTCGCCTAACGTGAGGTGCATGTTCTATATTGGTAAGGTGCAATGGGATAAATGTAATATCCAATTTCTAAAACAATGGGTCAGACTTAACTAAACAAATTATAATAAGATTATATACGTTTCGAAGCAAGAGATGGAAATGATCCATATGATGGATTAGAATAATGAGTTATTCACCCAACTGAAAATATTCGAGAATTGTATTAGATACAATTGGAAGGAGTTCCTACCTAAATAAATGAGTTTTGTGTAATTAGCCTAACGTTGACTTAAAACAAAATGAAATATGGATCTCGATCCACTAGAAAATCTTCCAACGGGATTTTTCGAATTAAATGGTGAGTATCATTTGGTTTGATTAAAATAGTGGGAGCATATTTAATTAAAGGCCTAATTGAATATGTTGGTTTTAATTGATACTTATAATTTCATATTTTTTATGTAGATTATCATGACAAAAACCACCTCTAACAACATTTTACGATCAATCCTTGATAAACAAAAATTGTCAGGGACAAATTTTCTAGATTGACACCGAAACCTGAAGATTGTCCTCAAACATGATAACAATCTGTATGTCTTAGAGACACCTGTTCCTGAAGAAGAGCCTCCTAGTTCTGCTCCAAAGGCAGAAAGAGATGCTTATAAGAAGCATGTTGATGATGTCAATGAAACTACTTGCCTCATGCTGGTTACCATGAATCCTGAATTGCAAAAGCAACATAAAAACATGGCAGCGTTCAATATGATCGAACACCTGAATATGCTCTATCAAGAACAGGAAATGCATGAAAGATTTGAAATTTCAAAAGCTTTTTTTCAAGGCAAGCTAGCTGAGGGAGCCCCAATAGGTCCCCATGTACTCAAGATGATTGGGTATGTGGAGAACCTTGAAAGATTGAGTTTTCTCCTAAAAAAGGAGCTTGTGACTGATTTGATCCTGTAATCATTGCTGGAGAGCTTCAATCAATTTTTCCTTCATTTGAACATAAATGATATGCACAAAAGTCTTCCAGAGCTGCTAAGCATGTTAAGAACTGCTGAGCAGAATCTGAAGTCGAAAGGGAAGTCCATTCTGATGGTCAGTAATGGAAAGAAACAGAAAAAAGGCCCACCAAGTAGGGTGGTAAATGGAAAGGCAAGGAAGTTGGAAAACTCAAACATACTGCTCCTGCTTTGAAGTTGAGTGAAGGCATAACAAAGGAGGCCACTTGCTTCTATTGCGGTAAGACCGGACACTAGAAGAGAAACAACCCAAAGTACATGGTGTAGCGGTAAAAATTATGAGTGTAAACTATTGATTAACTTAACTCATAAAAGTAAGAGTCGCCACTGCACTTTTATTTTATCCAAGAGGAAAGGAAAAAGAGCGAACAAAACCAAAAAAGTTCTAAAACAAGAACAGACAGAGAATGGGTAAGGGGGTTGGTTACGTTAAGGGAAGGTGTTAGCACCCAAAACGTCTATAGTACTCTATAGGAACCCTTTGAAATATCTATGGCTTTTTGGTTTGAAAATGGTTTGTTTGAAAAGAGATTGGGGAAATGAGAAGAGAAATATTTTTTAAGATTTTTGTGTTTGATGAGACTTATGGCCTCATGCCTACGTACCCACAAAGTGCAATATAGGATCAAAACCTCGTAGTTCGTGGTACAAATAACGAAAATTATTGGTTATGATTCATTTTATCTTGAAAAGACAACCCGTCATTCTCAAGAGAGAATACTCAACTAGTTACCCAAAGGTATGGGAAAGAGGCATTTGCATCACATTAAGATGAGGATTTGCTTGGATTAACATCAACAAGACTATCGCTTCAACATCTAAGTGGAAAATGGTCATACTTTACACAAAATACCATGGTTAGGAGCTTTACATCTCACAAAGAAGATGACTCATGTCTAATCGTTTTGAAAATTTTAAAAGAAAAAGGTGCACAAAATACAAAAAGTTTGAATGAGTTTTGTATTTTTTTTATGTCTTTTTGAAATGGTCAAAGTATGATTAACATGGATTGACATTTATTAGAGAAAACAAAGTTTGAAAATCACTTGACCAAAGTCAAGGTTTTATTATGAAAGTGGTTTCGAGTTTGAAAAACAAGAAGGTTTTGAAAACGGGAGAAGATTTTGATAATTTAAGAAGGGGTGGAGAAGAAGTGACTATCCAATTGCATAAAATAAAAGCTAGGGTAAGAAAGATCTAACCACATGGAGGCACTCTTCAAAGCATAATAAGAAAAGAATTCCATCCTCTTGAGCCAATAAGCAAGCCAAATAAAGGCTAGAATACCAACTCCATAATGATTTAAAGCATAAGGGGGAGAATCCTAATTCTAAGTCCATAAGTCCATAATCAGGCTAAGAAGTATAAGAGTAAAGATCCTCCAATGCAAGGGATAGTGGCCATAGTCCAACATTAAGAGCCCAAGTCTTTTAGTGGTTTAATCCTTTATTAATGTTTTTGACTCCAAATGGACAAAAGAAAAAAAACACAAGATAATATGGTCCAAGTGGACAAAAGAAAAATGACATAAACATAAACATGATATGATAAAATGACATAAAGCATAAAAAAATAAAGAGAGATAGGGAGCAAGAAGGAAATATAAACAAGATAGTAATATAATATAATAGTATATACATAATAGTAGCACAAAGGCACAAGTGCCAAGAATCCTCAAAAAGGCAACACCGAGTATTCCGTCTCGCGTCTTGAACTATATGGTTGAACAATGTGCTTAGGTCAAGGTTAACGACGACTTGTCAGAAGATTGATAGAATCAAAGCATTTACGTAACAAGCTTCAAAGATATGAGCCTAATACAAAAGAACAACCATGCTTGGGCGGACGATCATAAGTTCGGGCCACGAAAGTTCAAGTTCTGATTCGGATGGGGAGGGACAAATGTAGCGCTATGTTAAGCAATCGCCAAGTGATGTATAAAGAAGTCACCCTACTCGAGGCCGGTCAATAGCGACCTTTGTGCTAATGCATGCTAGATGAACGATATGTAAATCGTCATCCGAAAGCAATACCGTACGAAAAAAATAGGTAGCGATCTAGTCTTGATCAAGAATTCAACAAAGAAATTCTAAGATCCATAAGACTTTCATCGATCAAAATAAAAAAAGAAATAGATGAAGAGAAAGCCAAATTAAATTACACTTTCAAGATCCTTTTATCTTCAAGTTCAATCACCTTTAATTGATAGGTTTAAGTGTGAAAACATATCACTAATTCAAAGCACCTCAAATGAATTCAACAATTCGTTTAAAGATAGATTTAAACTAATGAATGTTTAATTACTTTAACCATATCCAAAGTCCATTGAAATTGAAGAGAAATTAATCTAAACAATGCACTTCAAGGCCAAAACAAGAAGAAAGGGGAAAAAGAAAGAAAGAAAAGCCAAAAGCAGTCCCAAAAACAAGCCAAGAACTGCATTCTGTCTCAGAGTAATCAATTACTCTATTAGGATAATCGATTACTCTACACGCAGAGTAAAAAAATAGTGCAAAATTCAGCATGATCATCTTTCAAAACTTTCTTTAAACACCTTATGATCATGGAATTGAAATTGAACAAAATTTTAAGTAAAACAATAGTAAAAACTAGCAATTAAACACAATTACAAGATCTAAAGGATCAAGTAACAAGGATCTCCAAAGATCTACATTATGGAAGATGAAGATGAAGCTTTAACAATGGTGAGAGATAAATTACCACTTCAAATCTGAAAATTACTCCAAATTGCTTCAAGATCCAAACACCAAAGCCTTGATCTATGAGAATTGATGAAGAAAACAAGCTTGGATGAAGGTTTAGCTCAAAGTTGAACAAGATTCAATGTGAATTCTTGTTAAATTTCAAAAGAAGAAAAGTGAGCTTTTAGTGAATTTTGGTGGTTGGGGAAAGAATTTGCAAGAGGTTTTTTGGCTCTCAAAAGCTTGTGAAATGAATGAAATGAGGCCTCTATTTATAGTATTTAGGCTTGGAAATTTTGGTGGATTGGAATTTGGTTTGGAAATGAAAATTAGGCTCCGAATTTGAATTTGGAGGGAAATTATCAAAAGAGTGGTGATTAGTGGAGGTATATGGTGGGAATTAATTGTGATGATGTAGGGGAATTAAAATAAGATGGTCTAGAATATTCCACATGTGATCAAAATGATGAAAATTGGTGCCAATTGCTGCAGAATTTAAATTTGCTGCCATTTTTCAAATTTCCACGAGGGTAATCGATTACCCTAATTGAGTAACTGATTACTCAGTGCAAATTTTGAAAAAATTGCCCTTTTGAGTGCACTGCTGTGGTTCGGCTCGATTATTTTGCTTGTCAAAGAAGGCATGGAAATAAACACATGAACCTTGGATTCTCTTGAATAATAATCAATTAAATCTTGGAAAACTCTTGATCAGATGATTTTTGAATTATTTACAGATCAACTTTGACTTTGTTCAGATGAAATTCATTCGAGCTTAGGGACTGATTTTGATATCCTTGATCCAAATTCTTACTGAAAAAGTTAGTAAAGGAAAAAAACATATTTTTGGACTTTAATTAATGGTTAGTAAACATAAATAAAAACAAACATCAAACAAAACAAGAACACAAGGGTTCTTGGCGATATCACTCAAGAACAAACCTTCAGAGGAGGGCAAGAAAACCAAAGCTTGTGATCTTGTTTGTGGTATGTGATGCAAATGATATGTGGGATCTTAGGGGTAAAAATTAGGGTATTACAGTTGTCCCTATTTAAGTTTCTTCTATCCGGAGATACGGAGATGGGCATTTTTGTCTCGACGAGATAGAAGAGACTTAAATATAACAACAACCCAATTTTTGGCCTTAAGAGACCACAAAATGACATGATCATGCAAATGATATGCAGACACAATACCTTTGTGGGGAGATAAAGCCACAGGAGACAAACAAAAAGATGGGGAGCAAAGAGAAAAGACTCCACAGGGGAAAACAAAAGAGGGAAAGCACATCCCAACAGGGGAGGAAACAATCTCCGCTGGGGAAGAATAAAGAGTAAGATTCCACTGGGGGAAAATAACCAACACCAGAAAATAAAAGAGAAAAACTCTTCCCAACAAGGAAGGAAAAAATCTCCGCTGGGGAAAAAGTCATCTACTACCCGACATCCGGTAATAGCATGAGCAAAAGGAAAGATTACCAACTACCAACAAAGTGGCAGCTACAACAAAGCAATCAACCAAAGGATATGAGAAATATTACCTACTACCAACAAAGGGCAAAACGACAAAGGTAACAATCTCACAAAGGTGTACGAGAAATATCACCTACTACCAACAAAGGGCAGGACGACAAAGGCAATAAACTCGAACGTGGAGAGATTTCCAGCTATCAAACAAGTGATAACTATAACAAGGAAACCAAACTGGAATATATTACCTACTACTAACTAAATAGGCAGGACGACAAAGGTAATAAGCCAGCTATATCACCTACTACCAACTAAATGGGCAGGACGACAAAGGTGATAAGCCAAAAAAGAGGGATTACCGACTATCAACCAAGTGACAGTTAAAACAAGGTAATCAACCAAGAATATGAGAAAAATATTACCTACTACCAACAAAAGGGTAGGACGACAAAGGTAACAATCTCAAAAGATCAGAGAAATATCACCTACTACCAACAACATAGGCAGGACGACAAAGGCGATAAACTCAAACAGGGAAAGATTATCAGCTATCAACCAAGTGATAGTTATAACAAGGTAACCAAACCAGGCTTATTACCTACTACTAACTAAAGGGCAGGACGACAAAGGTAATAAGCCAGCTATATCACCTACTACTAACTAAACGGGCAGAACGACAAAGGTGATAAGCTTCCATTGCCAAAGCAAGGGACCAAAATTCAATCCGTGAATAAACCAGAGAGAAATGGTTAAACAAGACTCATCCCGAGAAGGAAATATCTTAACTGGGGATTAGTTCCATCCAGACAAATGAACTGGGGATGAAGGCTAAAACAAATATCTTCCACGAGGCATAAACTCAGTGGGGAATTAACAAAGATAGGCATTTTCTGCTTACGAGTCGACACTCTAATGGAGAGAGGACACGCACGCTCTGCGGGGACAACAACACCAGAGAGCAATGAAGCACCGACACAAATATGAGATGTACAATGCAACAACAAAAATGCTATGCACAGCAAAATAATGCGCATGCAATGCGTATGAGTATGAATATGCTGACGAAACAAACATAAGGATAAACAGAGGGTGAATAAACAAAACAACACCACTGAATACTTGGCTAATCTCAACAAGATGGAGATATCATTAGCAGCTCCGCTAGAGATTTAGCTGAAAAATCCTGCAAGAGATAAACAAAAGCCATCAAAGGAAAATAAATCCTACTACAAGGCTCAAATCTTGATGGAGAAAAGAAGATACTCCTTAGGGAGAAACCAAAATATCAATCTTCTAACATCAACGATCCACCAAGAGGATACCAACATCAACTCTGCTTTGAGGATGGCAAGAAAGCTGTTAGGGAACCATAACAACCCAAACCTTCTGATTCTTCCTGGGGATAATACAGATTTCACAGGAACTTCCACTTCAATAAGATGAGGAGATCTGCTGCGGAAAACAGAAATGAATCTGCTAGGGAGAGTAGACATATAAACATCTACGCAAAATCCACTGGAAAAACAAGGCAGATTTGTTAGAGATACGAGAACACTCTCAGCGGAATTAATCAATTCTGAGCAAAGCATCCTGGACTTGCTGGTAATAAACAGCATAATGTCAAGCTGTGGGGGATTTTAGATCAATACTCATCATAAATGAGAGAAAACCAACAGGTGATCAATATATCAATATCCCTTGAATAGAGATATCATCAGCGACTTCACTGGGGAACATCCAGAATTGTGATGTACAATCTTCACTAGGAGGATAAATCTCTGGAAAAACAATCCGGAGAGAAGTATATCCTGGACTTGCCGGGGATGATAAGAAATTAACATCACTGCTCTATGCTTGGAAACATTTGAAACAATAATGCACAGCCTCGTTTGGGGAATCAGTAAGGATAAATCTCTGGGTAAAACAAACCTGGAGAGAAATACATCCACCAGGCAAGATAAAACCGGACAAGCGGCCACTATGTCAATGCTTCTTAAAAGGAAACAACATTACTTTCTGTTTGGGAATGTCCAAAGCAACAATAACACATCTAGAGGATAAAACTCTGAGTGAGGATTCTTCACATGATTTTTGCTGGGGTTAAAAAAACATTGAATCTCTGCGTGGGAATTAACACCAATGAGAGATGGTCTTCAAAACTGCTCAACTGCTTGACCGTAACATAATCAGCTGGAGAAAATCTGGATCGAGACATAGCTGGGGAAGAACCGAACATCACTCGTCTGGAGGAAACTCAAACCGGTATACCATCAACTTGTCAATAATTGGTTACATGAACAAACTCTGCTGAGGAAATATCAATAACTCTAATGGGGAAATATCAATAAACTCTACTGGGGAGCTGTCAATAAATTCTACTAGAAGAGTAAGAACAAACCCTGCTGAGGAAAACATCGATCTTACCATTTTTGGAATAACCGTTGACATTCCGTTTTATATTCATGAATCAAAGAAAAATGTTTTTTATAATTTTCAAAAAATTTAAATCAACTATTCACATTTTGTTTCAAAAATCATTATAAAAAATAAATGAAATTCTGCAAATAGAAACAAAGTAAGAATTGCAAACAAAGGGACAAAGGCCCAAATTTTATTAATAGAATGGTAGTCCGCAAATGGCGTAACTCTATGGATCATTACAAAGTTTGAAAAATAGTAAATACATGGAAATGGTTACCATTGAAATACAAGGACCACTATTCTCCCTAACAAATTTGAATTCCACTGTGCTCAAAACTTCAGCTGAGGATGATTGAAGCCGAATCTTTAATGGACAATGTTGCTTTCAACGATCAAGACTAGACAGATGCAGTTACTTGCCATAATCCCTAACTTTTGCCTAGATTGCCCTTTCAGTTTTTCAATCTACCGGGATGGTTATTTCTGTTTTTGTCTCTAATTTTTGCCTGGACCTCCCTTTCGGGTTTTCAATCCACCGAGACGCTTATTTTTGCCTAAGCCGCCCTTTCGGATTTTTAACTTAGTGAGCTGTTCTTTTATTTTTTTAGGCGAAGTATTTCTTGACTACATCGACATTCACAGGACGAGTGAACTCTTCACCCTCCATATTTGTAAGAAGTAATGCACTGCCAGAGAAGACTTTCTTAACAACATATGGGCCTTCATAATTAGGAGTCCACTTGCCCCTAGAATTATTGGTAAAAGTCGAGATCTTTTTGAGCACGAGGTCGCCTTCTCTGAACACACGAGGTCGGACCTTCTTAAGCTTTCTTCATTCTCTGTTGATACAATTGGCCATGACACAAGGCCTTCATTCTTTTCTCTTCAATCAAATTCAACTGATCATATCTGCCTTGACACCATTCAGCCTCAGACAATTCAACTTCCATTAAAAGTCTCATAGAAGGGATTTCAACTTCTACCGAGAGCACTGCTTCCATACCATAAACAAGAGAGAAAGGGGTTGCCCCTGTTGAAGTGTGGACGGATGTACGATACCCATGCAAAGCAAAAGGGATCATCTCATACCAATCCTTGTAAGTAACAACCATCTTCTGAACAATCTTCTTGATATTCTTATTAGCAGCTTCAACAACCCCATTCATCTTAGGTCTGTAAGGAGAAGAATTATGATGCTCAATCTTAAACTCATCGCATAATTCCTTCATCATCTTGTTGTTCAGACCCACTTGGTAAAATAGTCAATAGCCACCAATATGAAACGGTGTCCGCTCGACGCTTTAGGCTCAATCATTCCAATCAAATCAATGCCCACATGGAGAAAGGCCATGGAGAAGAGATAACATTGAGAGGAGTTGGTGGCACATGAATTTTGTCAGCATAAACTTGGCATTTATGACATGTCTTCACATATTCGCAACAGTCAGATTCCATTGTCAGCAATAGTAACCTGCACTTAACATTTTCTTAGCCATTGCATGCCCATTGGCATGGGTACCAAAAGATCCTTCGTGAATTTCTTTTATCGACATGTCTGCTTCGTCTTTGTCCACACATCTTAGCAAGACCATGTCATAATTTCTTTTATACAACACATCATCATTCAAGAAGAAACTACCAACCAATCTTCTCAAAGTCTTCTTATCTTTTTTCGATGCCTCAAGTGGGTACTCTTGATTCTGAAGAAAGCACTTAATATCATAATACCAAGGTTTATCATCAACAACCTCTTCAACTGCAAACATGTGAGCTGGTCTATCAAGACGCATAACCGATTTTGGGCACATCATTCCACTGATTCACCACAATCATGGATGATATAGTTGCTAAAACATCTGCCATTCGATTCTCTATTCTAGGTATATGGTGAAACTCAACCTTATTGAAGAAAGTTGACAACCTTCTTGCATAATCACGATAAGGAATCAAATCATGTTGACGTGTCTCCCATTCCCCTTTAATCTGATTAATCACCATGGCTGAATCTCCGTATACATCAAGAATCTTGATCCTTAAATCAATAGCTTCTTCCAAGCCCATAATACACGTTTCATACTCTGCCGCATTATTTGTGCAAGTGAACATCAACCTTGCAGTGAAAGTAATATGAGAACCATGAGGAGTAACAATTATTGCCTAAATACCATTTCCATACTCATTAACAGCTCCATCAAAAATCAAACCCCAACGGGATCCAGGCTCAGGCCCTTCATCAGGTAATGGTTCTTCACAATCTTTAACCTTTAGGTACATCACGTCTTCATCAGGAAAATCAAACCTGATTGGTTGATAACCATCAATTGGCTGGTGTGCCAAATGGTCATCCAAAACACTTCCTTTTATTGCTTTTTGAGTTCAGTACTCTATATCATATTCTGGCAACAACATTTTCCAACGAGCAATCCTCCCAGTTAAACCATACTTTTCAAAGATATACTTGATTGGATCCATTTTGGATATCAACCAAGTTGTATGATTTAACATATACTGGCGGAGGCGCTTGGCACCCCAAGCTAAAACACAACATGTCTTTTCAAGCATTGAGTACCGAGACTCACAATCAGTGAACTTCTTGCTCAAATAATAAATGGCAAATTCTTTTCGACCAGATTCATCTTGTTGACCCAGAACACAGCCCATAGTCTCTTCCAACACAGTCAAATACATGATCAAAGGTCTTCCTTCCACAGGAGGAGACAAAATCGGAGGTTCAAGCAGATACTCTTTAGTTCTTTCAAAAGCTTTCTGACAATCCTCTGTCCAAACACAACCCTGATCTTTGCGAAGAAGCTTGAATATCGGAGCACATGTGGCAGTCATATTGGATATAAATCGGGAGATATAATTCAAACGTCCCAAGAATCCTCTTACTTGTTTTTCTGTTTTGGGCGCATGCATTTCCTGAATAGCTTTAACTTTACCACGATCAACTTCAATGCCTTTCTAACTGACAATAAAGCCCAACAACTTTTCAGAACAGACACCAAAAGTGCATTTATTAGGATTCAGACGGAGCTTAAACTTTCTCAGACATTGAAACAACTTCAATAAGTACTCAATATGATCTTCTTCAGTCTTCGACTTACAAATCATATCATCCACATAGACCTCAATTTCCTTATGCATCATATCATGGAATAAAGTAGTCATAACTCTCTGGTACGTTGCACCAACATTTTTCAAACCGAAGGGCATCACTCTATAACAGAATGTTCCCCAGGGTGTAATGAATGTTGTTTTTTCCATATCCTCGGTTTATTTGATTATAACCGGAAAATCCATCCATGAATGAAAAGATATGGAACTTAGCAGTATTATCTACCAGCATATCAATATGTGGCAGTGGAAAATCATCTTTCAGACTTGCTTTATTCAAATCTCTATAGTTAATGCACATTCGGACTTTTCCGTCTTTCTTTGGAACATGCACAATATTGGCCACCCATTGAGGATACTCAGAAGTCACAAGAAAACAAGCGTCAATCTACTTTTGAACCTCCTCTTTGATCTTCACAGCCATGTCGGGATGAGTTCTTCTCAATTTCTGCTTCACAGGTGGTCATTCAGGCTTCAATGGCAAATGGTGCTCCACAATATCAGTATCAAGACCAGGCATGTCTTGATAGGACCAAGCAAATACGTCAACATATTCTCTAAGAAGCTCCATAATCCTCTTCTTAACATCTTTCTGAAGCAGTGCTCCAATCTTGACTTCTTTCTTGTCATCATCTGAACCCAAATTAACTAATTCTACCGGCTCTTCATGAGGTTGAATGGCTTTTTCCTCGTATCCAAGCAACCGAGAAATTTCATCTGGAATCTCCTCAATATCCTCTTCTTCAGCTCCAAACACAGGGAACTCAAAGTTGGGAGAGGGCACAGGGTCATTGTTTTCAATGGGTTTAACAATCAATCTGCACAATGATTTATGTTTGATTTTAGAATATGAACAAGAAGTACAAGTATTATGCAAATAAAATTGATTATCACATTAATATTATTATTTTTGGTTTTTTATGTTACCATTTTTCAGAAAAAAAAAGCAAAAAGGGAAAACATAATATGGATAAAGAAAATAACATTTTATTAATGATGATAAAATTTGAAACAAAGCCCTCACAATTTCACTTTCACCTTGGGCAGAGTGAAAGGATTTTTGAAAAAAACAAAAACAAATTACTTTGAAATATGAATAACAGTGGGAACATCAACAACTATCCAATTCTGGCAGATCTGTCCATGTGTCACGAAATTGGGAAGTTCTTCCTCTTCATCATCTTCAATGATGGCACTGACTTCATATTCAGGTTCCTTGAACCTCTTCCGAGGGGAATAAAAGGGCACATAGGCATCTTCTGTCTCAAAATCGTATCCAGGGTCTTCCAAATAAGGCTCCCAATCTTCAGCAGGAATGACGTCATCTTTAGAGCCAAATGGGATGTAGCCTTCAGAGTCTTCTTCGAGAATCACTATTGTAGAATAATCTTTACTAGGACAATCTTGAACCATATTGATAGACGCTTTACCATGATTGAGCAACATATTCAATTATACATTAGGGTTGGAATCTTTGAAAGACAAAGTACCATTTCTAACCAATCTTTGCACTTCCATATTCAATGGATAACGGTTCTCAGTATCATGCCCAACTCCTCCCTGATGAAAAGCACAATGAGCTTCAGGCTTATACCACCATGGCGAATCTTTTGGAGCAGCAGGTGGTGCACTGGTCTGAACAAGATTCTTCTTAATTAAATCAGGAAGCAAATTTGTGTAGGTCATCGGAATTGGATCAAAGTCCTTCTGAAAACGGCCTCGTTGATTGTTTTGTTGATTAGAACGTTGTTGATGAGTAGCTTGAACAATAGGAGTTGAATTGATAACAGGAGTAACAAATGCAACATGTTGCTGACACTGATTATTCTTACCATAACTCTTTCTATGTCTTCCATGAGAAATAGCATTGGTCTCACCTTCTTTCTTCTTGGCAAGTGCTCCACCATATTTTTTGGAACTTCCAGCAGAATTACCATCTTTTGACAAACGTCCTTCACGGACACCTTCTTCGAATCTCATCCCCATATTAACCATCTTAGTGAAGTCACTCGGGGCACTAGCAATCATACGCTTATAATAGAAAAGACTGAGAGTTTTCAAGAAGATTTTGGTCATCTCTTTTTCTTCCAAAGGAGGATTAATCTGAGCAGCAATCTCGCGCCACCTCTGCGCGTATTCTTTGAATGTCTCCTTATCTTTCTGAGCCATTGCTCGAAGCTGGTCACGATCGGGAGCCATATCCACATTATACTTATATTACTTTACAAAAGCCTCACCCAAGTCTTGAAAAGTGCGAATTCGAGTGCTGTCGAGTCCCATATACCATTTCAAGGCTGCACCAGACAAACTGTCTTGAAAATAGTGAATGAGAAGCTGATTATTATCAGTCTGAGTCGACATCTTACGAGCATACATAGTCAAATAGCTCAACGGACAAGAGTTACCCTTATATTTTTCAAATTCAGGGACCTTGAACTTATGTGGGATCTTCACATTAGGAACCAGGCATAACTCATGAGCATTCTTCCCAAAAAGTTCTTTACCCCTCAAAGCTTTGATTTCTTTTTGCATTTCAGCAAATTGATCTTGAATATCTTCCATTCTATCATAAGCACTGACATTTTCACTCGAAACGGTGTGGAAAAACTGTTCTTCACCAAAAGGAACAGTATGAACCACAGGCGGTGGCACAGACATCACAGGCTGGACACTAGGAACAACTGGAACTTCAGGAGGTGGTGGTGGTTGATAACCTTCAGGAAAAAAGTTAAAAGGCATGCCCCAGGGGAAACCAGGAGGCATGGTGTGTTGAGGAACACTAGCAGGCGCCACAGAGATGGGCGTAAAGGCAATCTCAGAAATGACTGTCCTTTGTACAGGAGTCAAAAGCGGAGGAGGAGGGGGTGGCTGATTCTGAGCAGCAACCAACGATTCCATCATAGCAGTGAGTCTTTCCAAACTATCCTTCAAAGTTGTTACTTCCTCACAAAGCTCACGGTTCTCTTGTTGCAATTGATCCATATTTTTCTTCAGATTAGCCCGAGTATTATACTGGTGTGACAACTTGGCTGAATGAAGACCAAGAGAAGCATAAGACACCTGGAAAAGGTAAGAAACAATGCAAAATGATGCGAATGGTAATGCAAAAATGCAAATGTTTCATTCAGTTTTCAAGGATCTTTTAAAATATAAAGAAATTGCAAACATCGTAAATAAATAACACCTTTTGAAATACGAATAAACATCTCATTTTATTGTATATTGGAAAGAGATACACTTGGAAGTTCAAGTTACAAAGGATCAAAATACAATAAGAAAAAGCTAGATCCTAAAGAGTATCTGATGACGATCCAAGCTGATACTTCCTTCGGAGTCTCTTAATCTCTTTCTCATAGTTGTCCTTCATGGCAGTCTTTTCCAACACGAGCCGATCCACGATACCCTTCCAAGCACCGGAAGTAGGAGGATGAGATGATGAAGTAGTAAAGGAAAATAAATCCTTTGCATGTCTCTTCACAGCACGTTGTCATACCCCAAATTTGTCCTACCTTCTCATTTTTTCTTATGCTTAGCATGTTGTGGCTTCGGGGACTATTCTCAAGATGATCATGTGGTTTTTGGGGTCATGGCCCTCTAAGATTTAAGTTATGGAGGTTTGGTTTGTGCTCAGTGTAATTACATGCCCTTGCAAGTGTGATTAAATTCAGATGGAGATAAGATGAGAAATGTGTCTTTATTCTCATGACCGAGCAACTGTGACAAATTCAATGGTCCAGGTTGTATGACCAACTCATTTCAAGACATGGTCATTTTATCCTTAATCTGTGCTTGAATTTGTTTCAAGTTTCAAGCTATGGTTAGTTTCAAGATCAATTGGTGACAAACTTGAATTTAATTTGTTGGTTTCAAGTTATGATCATTCATTTTCAAAGCGTAACCAAGGCAATGTTTGGATCATTTTCAAGTCATATGGGAATTGCTTCAAGTCATAAGTTGGATTATTTTTCCATGTAATGAGATTATGACCAATCAAATTTTGTCTCAAGCTATTGCAAGATGTGAACCATTTTCTTAGACATGACCAATTAGCTCTCGAGACATGTTTGGAATTTGCTTTCAAGCTTTGTTGTTTATGCTCAAAGTCATATTGGATTTTTTAGCTATGCCATGAAAGACTGGTAAGTGATGCTTAAACCATTACAAACTGTGTGCTAAGACTATCTCATACAGGCAGTCAAGCCTTTCAAATGGGTGGACCACGTTCAAAGTAATTGGAATTACCTGATGAATAAGGATTACAAGTTTTATTTCTACAAATTTTAATCCTAAGAGATCACAAAACATAAATGTCGTGCTTCATGAATAATGCCACAAGCTTTTACAATTCTTAATGAGCTAAATTTCAAAATTCACTCCCAAACCTCAAGTTACAAAAGGCCTAAGTTGAAAAATCCAAATAAAAGTCCAAACAGATCTTAAGGTTCTGGCTAATTTCCAAATCAAGGCATTACACTAATTGGTATTCAAGATTATAAGACCTAAAGTGACAAAACTCTATGACAAATGTGTTAATATTCCTCCGTTTCATAACCTCCATGCTCAAGTCTTCATTTCTGCTCCAATCTCTTCATGTTGATCCAAGAGTGTCTTCACTTTTGTGCCATATCCACTCTCAAAACATCTTGCAGGTTTCTCTTCATCCTAAGTCTTCATGGCTGCCCTTCATGCTAATCGCTCTTGTGCCATTCCAAATGTAGCAAAACCATCACACATGGAAGAAAAATAAATGAGGTTATAAGTTAGCAACCACAACACAAAAAGAATAACAAAGTTGCAAGTACATAGCAGCAGGATACTTGGCATACATATGCTAACAACAACAACAAGGAAAATTTCAAGGAGCCAGAACATGAAGCGATAAAGCTTACAAATGAAAAAACTCTGAGTTGTTGATGCATTAGAGAAATCTAAAGACAAATATGATGAGCGCTTTGTTATTTATCAGAGAGTTTCTAAGTTGCTGCAAAAGAGGTGAAATTGTTGATTAGTAAAAGAAAGAAACCAAGCCATTCCCAAAGTCAGTATTAGTTTTGAAATAACCTGTGAATAGCCCAAGTAATCCCCTCGCAACGAGACTCATACCATCAAGAATATCTTGGTCAATTCCCAAGCAGTGTGATCAACACCAAAACTATCCTGTTTCATCAACCGCGACTTTCATTACCCAAGCTAACCTCGTGCCAATTCCATACTAAGTCTCTATCATTCTCAAGTTGCACCAACCTGTTGCCAAAATACTGTCAATAGGTGAGGAGCCTGCAAAATGAATGAAGACATAGATCAATGGAGCTCTTACAAGCTGGGTATCAAGAATTCAAGCAGGACAAAAGGACAGAAAGTCAAGTATATGAATACCAAATAATCTAAACCACAAGATAATGCACCAATTTCACTCACTCTAAAAGAATATGCCAAGTCACACAAAAACTCATCACTCATACTTAATCAGCAGGAGAAATTTTGAGTGCATAGCAGAAGTTGAACATCTTACCATTAAGCCTTCATACCCATGTCTCTTCTTTAAAACCATGACTTCTCCACCAAGCTTCAGGGGACCACGACCAAGCACGTCATTATGCCAAGGTCACGTTACATGAAAATAAAATGAAGTATCAATATGAAACAAAAGCAACAATGTCAATAATTTGGAGTCAACATAAGACTACCACATCAGCAAAAATGACCCACAAAATTCCACATTTGTACGATAAAAATGTTGGTGAAAAACATTCTAGAATATTGTTCTTAATCACTACAGACAAAACAGGCGAAAAGAGCAATTTCACAGCTGCAAAATTTGTACGAGGACACTCTCCACTACCCATTACACATTCCACCCAAATTGCAGAATTGGTACTATCTGTACCATATTCTTCCTCTCCAAGTTTTCACAAATCAACCCTAATCTGAGCCTATAAAAACACCACTATTCATCATCAAGAAGGGGATGAAAAAAAAACCTACACTCTGAGAGCATTACTAGCGGCTGCGCAAAGTTCACAAACCCTATTCACTAAAGCTCAAAAAAAATTCTTCCTAATACACATAGAATTTCACATTGAAATTCTATGTGTGTATGAGCTCGACCTCGCATTTAACAACATCACGCAATCAGTAGAAAACGAAGAAGAAAGAAGCAGTAGAGAAGGAGAAGAAAGGAAACAAGCTTAAAGAAAGAGGATTCGAAGCCAAGTACCTGAGCGTAATCGTAGAGCTGTTCTTCAAGGGTTAGTCTTCGAAACTCTCTTTCTGACATTTAGAGCTGAATATCTTGCTTATTGCTTGCTGAGTAACTTAAATCGTGCTTGATTCGCTTGTTTGTGGTCTGTTTTGAGATTAGGGTTTATTGGGAAGACCATCAATTTGGGCGAGTGGCTAGGTTTTAGGAAAATCTAGGTTCAAATTTGGAAATAGGGTAGAAAAATAGTTGGGGTTAGTGTAGGGCTTTTGAGGTTCTGTGGTGATGTCGCCGGAGAAGACGGTGGCAGCCGCCGCCACTTCTCCAGGCAGGTCTAGGTTTTCGGTGAGTTTTGTTTATAGAGAAAGAGAAGAGGCAGTGAGAGAGAATTAGCAGAGAGTGAGAAGTTAAATTAGGGTTCGTATCCACCATTTCCTTGCTTTTGTTGCTTGGCTGAGGTGTTTGAGTGGAGAGCAGGGGACAATGACACTTGTCCCTCCCTTTGACAAGTGTCACCGGAGAGGATAGTCTCCCCAATAATCTGGCGTGATTGGTTTGCTGAAGCCTTACCATGCACCCGTTTCCCAGCCGTCTGATCAGAGTTAAAGTTGACTCCTTTGATCAGATCAACGCTCCTGGTTGACTGAGGTCCACGGTAGACCTCCCCTGCATTGGGCTCTACTGACTTTGGGCCTGGGGATTATTTCTGCCTACACCCCCAACTTCAGATCAACTATTCTGGCCCATTTCTAGGTTTTGTTTATCTTAATATATTTAAGAAAAATCCAAAAACAATTTATTAGGTATTCTTTTTTTTAAGAAAAAACTTAAGATTTGTTTACTAATTAATTAATTTCATTAAAATTATTTATTTAATACTAACTAATTATTTTCATGATTATTTTTATTAAATATTTGATTTTAACTTAATTAATGGTATTAGTCCTATTTCTCTAACCCTAAAAATCCAAAATTCTTTTTTAAACCTTGCTAATAAAGTAAATTGATAATTAATTTTATTAAACCACTTTATTTAATACTAATTAACTTTAATAGTTAATTTTATTAAATATTTTAGTTTAATTTGATTAATTATTTGATTTTCACCTTTTCTCTAAAAATTTAAGACAATCTAGTTTGATATTTTCTCCTTTAAGCTAATCTTAGGAATTTAGGATACTAACTAAACTAACATGCTTGATTATATTTCTCGCCCCACTTTGTTTGGTTTATGATCTTTGTGTGCTATTTATACTTTTCTTAAATGGGTTATTATCATGCATTGATTATATCTATGTCATTCATCGTATGCTTATCCAATCCTTTTTCAACTAATACCTTGACTTAATGTCAAGCCCTTTTCAAACACCTTGTAAGTCGATTGTCTTCACGATTGCCATCAACCTCACATAGCCTCCTCTTGGGCTTTATACAACGATACTTGTTGCATCTCCTACACTTTAGCTTGCATTCATGCGTGTGATTGTCTTACTTTAATTGTGGCTTGATTATTCCCATTTGAGTAAGTGTATCCTTCTCCCATAAGATTAAAATCAACCTTTTCAAAAGAATAAATAAGCTTGATCCAACGTCAAGCATTTTTTCAAAATAAATTCATTTAACCACCAATTCATCTTCAAGCACACTTGATCCGTATATCAAGTCCCCTTATCCAACTTGTAAGTTGAGTGCTTTTACCTTGCCATCGACCATACCTTGAACCATTAGGACCTCCTTTCCATTAACCTTTAACTCTTTCGTACGCAAATTCAAATCTCGATTCATATCGAGCATTTTTTTCAAATCAAATCAATACATCTAACAATACTTAAACATTGTTTCATAAGAAGGTGGTGTGAGGGTGGTCGAGTCTTCAATCCTTCTCCTTAATTGTTTGGGTGCGAGTTCTCTTACTCGTGTGTGGATAATTGACGCCTCTAAAACACTTATAACTCGTTAACATTCAAACCATTTTCTTAGAACTCATTAAAACACTTAATCCCTATCTAAACACATTTTTTACTAAAGGTGAAGTGAGGGTGGTCGAGTCTTCGATCCTTCTCCTTAATTGTTTAGGTGCGAGTTCTCTTACTCGTGTGTGGACAATTGTCACCTCTAAAATATCCAGTACAACTAAAACTCTCCTTTCTCGCCTTGTGCGATCGAAGCCCTAAAACACATACAAATCAAATCCTCTTTTCTTAATCAAACTCTTTAACACACTTAATCATATATTTAAACAACTTCCCAAAAGGTGATGTGAGGGTGGTCAAGTCTTTGATCCTTCTCCTCAATTGTTTGGGTGCGAGTTCTCTTACTCGTGTGTGGACAATTGGCGCCTATAAAATACACAAATTAACCAACCGTAGTCCCACGAACTATGAATGCTCTGACTTTCCCATTGCACGAGGGAATACGTAGGCACAAGGGCCCTAATCCTTGGCGGGCACCCTAATAAAAAACCACCCATATTCCCTTTAGAAGCAAATCCTTTAGAAGATAACAAACAAACCTAGCTAACTTTCTCACGAATCGAATCAAGAGGTTCCCGTTGAGTACAACGGACGTAGAGGGTGCTAATACCTTCCCTTTTGTGTAACCGACTCCCGAACCTAGAATTTGGTTGCGATGACCATTTTCTTATCCCTTAAAGGTTTTATCGATATTTTCCTATTCCTTCCTTGGAATGAATAAAGTTCGGTGGCGACTCTGTTCGAACGCTTTTTCCGCGTCCATTGCGAGGATCGTATTTTTCGAGGTACGACAGATGGCGACTCTACTGGGGACATTCTTGCATTGCCCTATGCTAGGGAGAGTCAAGCCTAACTTGATTCGATTCGTGAGAGTTAGATCCGCTTGTTTGTTTATCTTCTCTTGTTTGTTTGCTTGCTTGTTTAATTATTTATCTACGTGCTTGCCCATGCTCATTATTATTATATCCTATTACTATTTCTTGTGACACTGTGGGGGTGTTCTGACATTGGGAACTTTGTGAGATGGCTCTACACCCGAGTCGAGAAAAAACCCTAGGATTAGGATGGTGGTTGTGTAGTGGAGGCTTCCGTGGTCTCTTCCGCATGAGCCGAAGCGAAAACCCCGCTTGGAGTAGACTCCCTTGGAGATGTTATCGTTTTGATGTTCCTTCGTCGCGATGGTAATGTTTTCGAGCATGAGTCGTCGATCCCAAGGACCATTAACCCATTTATCCATGGTGGTTGGTAGTGTTAATTCCTTGTGGGTTAATGCAAACGCCCCAATCAGATGAGATCCCTCGAACGTATTACTTCCTGACAGTAATATTTTCGACCTCGATCTAGGATTCTGAGAACCCTACTTAGAACCCGTGTGTCGATGGTTGTGTAGTGGATGCTTCCGAGGAGTCTTTCTCGTAGGGAAAAAACGAAGACCTCACCTAGACAAGATCCTTTCAAGGATATTATCGTCTGATGTTCCTTCGTCATGGCTATAATGTCTTTGAAAGATATCCAGAACTCTAGGAACCTACCTGATTAGAGCCTACCTATAGGGGGGTCTTGTGGTCAGAGATATCTTGTGTCTAACTCCTTCCTCAGAATCAGATGTCGTTTTGATCCTGTACCCTTGCATGAGCATCACATGACCATAACATTCACACCTTTTTGTTTTCAGGGAATCTAAGAATTGTCATTTGCTACAGATAGGAATTATGGAAACTGACGTCCGTTGCCCTCATTCTTTCAAGTTCAAGAAGCCTGATCTGACTGCTTTACGTGGGTTGGTTTCACGTATGCCTGTTGTCTACCGAATTAACTTTGGGAAGAACTTTGGTAAACTGTGGCGTATTCTGAATCAAGACGTAGACTTTTTCATGCTAAGCACCTTCGTACAGTTCTATGATGCTCCCTTGAGATGTTTCACATTTCAAGACTTTTAGTTAGCACCAACACTTGAAGAGTACGAGAAACTGGTGGGTATCCCAATGAAGGGCAAGTTGCTATTTGAAGGGGTTGATGTGACTTTGAAGGATGAAATCATTACAAACGCTCTCCACATGTCTAAACAGGACGTCACCAACAATTGGAAGACTAAGGGAGGGGTCAAGGGTTTCTTCCTCCCATTTCTGTTGGAAAGGGCCGACACTCTGTTGAAAGCTGAAAGTTGGGAAGCCTGCTATGATGTTGTAGCATTGGCCATCTATGGGATTTTTCTGTTTCCTAATGTGGATGTAGATGATTTCATAGATATTACTGCCATCCATGTTTTCCTCACAGGAAACCCTGTGCCTACCCTTCTAGCTGACGTGTGTTATTACCTGAGTTGGAGATACGTTAAGAAGGGAGGTATGATTGTGTGTTGTGCTCCTCTGTTGTATCAATGGATCCAAATACACCTTCCGAAGAAGGGACCCTTCATAGAACAAGTGAACGAAAGTTGGGCTCAAAGGTTGGGAACCCTCAGATCAGCTGACTTATCTTGGTACTCCCTAGACTACGATACGGTCATATCCAGTTTTGGTCAGTTCCCTAATGTTCCCCTCATCGAAACCCGCGGCTGTATTAATTCTAATCCTATGTTGTCCGTGAGGCAGTTGGGGTATCTGATGAGCGGGCACCTGATGAAAAGGCTTTGGAAGCTTTCTTAGTGCATGGTCTGAAAGCTGATAACCCTGACCTACTCAAAAGAATCACAAAGGCGTGGAAGGAGGTCCATAGGAAAGGAAAAGCTGAATTGGGGAAAAGGAACAACATTACTAAGGAACCGTACTTTACATGGGTCAAAGAAAGAGTGGAAAGAATCAAGTTACCCTTTGCCATCAAGGTGTCCGAGCCTTTACCTGAGCCAAAGCCTACTCACATCCCAATTGAGGAAGCTGAGGATCTTAAGGCAATGATAGCAAGACTAGTAAAGGAAAATGAACAACTTGAGTTGAAGCTTCAAAATGTTACTAATGAGAAGAATGACTTGAAGTGGGAGCTTCAACGCAAGAACACTCAACTGGAAGCAATAGGAAGTTGGGCGAATGAAGAAGAGCAGCAGAAAAAGAAGGTTAAGGTGTGTCTTGGCCAACCTGATAGCCGAATAGATAGGCTTAAGGAGGAATTGGATCAAGCTTACAAGAAGTGTGATGAAAATAGGAAAGCTTGGCTCCTTGCCACTGAGAGGAAAAAGACACTTAGAGAGGAGATGGGAGCGGAAATCAAAAAATTAAGCTCAGCTCTACGCCATTCAAAGGCTTTTGAAGCAATGGAGTGCCAACTTAAGGAGGATCTCATGAGGGTTGCTTATGTCGAGCCAGCAGATTGGGATAGAGTATGTGGTGAGTTGAATAATCTCAAAAGGCTTGCCGAGGAGCAGAAGAATCATCTTGAGGCTATCCTTGCAGACAAAGATATCTGGGCCTCTACGAGGAAGAAGGTGCTTGTTGACTGTACTGATTATGAACATTCGATTCGTATTCTGATAGCTGATAGGGACATGTACTGCAATAAGCTCAATGGGTTAGCGGAATTTTGTAACTGGTTGGCTCAAGACTTGGTGTGGAAGCATAGGATCGCTTTGGAGGCACTTGACGAATCTACTCCTCAAGCCATTGTTGAGTTTGTTTGCCTTTGTAAGGCGATGCTAAAGAGCTTTGAAGAAGAGTTGAAGGAGCGCGAGGCTCGAAGGCCCAAATTTTGAGTTTGATGTTGCTTTTGTACTCTTTCTTGCTTTATAGATTGTACTTATTTCTGGATGATTATGTATCACGTGACTATTACAATCTTATGAATGAATGAGACTTGGCTTTCTTTACAATAGTTTATTCCTTAATATTCCTGTATAAGCTAATGATTAATTCGAACGATTCCCTCAAAATAAATGCATATCATCCTACATATCATTGCATTTTCCACAAACAACATAGACTCATACACTCTACCATTTCTCCAAACAGAAAAACTGACTACTCGACACCGGTACGAGACCCGCTGTAACTTTAAGATAACGCTGGAGCAAATTAAAGAGAATCAGAACACGATGAGGAATGACATTGACTCGCTGAGAGCCAAAATGGACCAACTGCTGGAGACCATGATGGTAATAGCTCAGAAAGAGAACAATGTTGAAACTGTGGCCGATACCAAAAAGCTCGCTGAAAAGATAGGAACTTCTGGAGTAATTAAGAGAATCCCTACTGTCGTTCACTTGGATGTGTCAGAACACTCTGCTCATCATGGGTCTGTGAGTGATGTGGATGAACAGTTTGATGCCTTCTACGTATCACCTCCACCTCCTCAACATGCTGGATCTGATCCATCTGTTGACCGATTGCGCACATTGAAAGAAAAAATCAAGGCCTTGGAGGTTCAGACTACTCCTGGCTTAGATGTTGTTGATATGTGCTTGGTTCCCGCACTTGTGGTCCCAAAAAAGTTTAAAGTGCCAGATTGTGACAAGTACAAGGGAATTAGCTGTCCCAAAACTCACCTGCGAGCATACTGTCGCAAGATGGCTGCTCATATTAAAAATGACCTACTCCTGATTCACTATTTCTAAGATAGCCTCAGTGGGGCATCGCTGGAATGGTACATGCAGCTGGAGAAGGGGCAGATCAGTACTTTGAGAGATCTTTCCGAGGCGTTCCTTAAACATAATCAGTACAACACTTATCTGGCGCCAAACCGCACTCAACTGCAAGACATGGCTCAGCGTAACAATGAGTCATTTAAAGAATATGCTCAACGTTGGCGGGAGCTGACTGCTCGTGTTCAGCCACCTTTGTTGGACAAAGAGTTAATGGATATGTTTATGTGAACTTTACAGCCTCAATATTTGGATCGAATGTTGGGAGCTAGCTTCCCCAACTTTGCTAAGATTGTGTCTGTAGGAGAAAGAATTGAAAGTCAGTTGAAGAAGAACAAAGCTGTTGTTGCTACTACAAGTGGAGGAAAAAAGCCCTTTGTGAAAAGAAAGGATGAAGAGACCAATGTTGTTATGAGAGGACGAGGGGGTAGATCCCTAGTGGATATACCGTATTAGCAAGTGGCTGCAGTTGCACAAGCTCCACTTCAACAACCTGCTCAGCAGCCGAAATATCAGAATGTTCCTCCGCCACAATATCAAAATGCCCCACCACAGAGGCAACAAAGACCAAGAAGGCATATCGAACTTGTGCCAATACTGTATAGCCAAATTTTCTCTCAACTGTATCAGAGTGGGCATTTGAAACTCAGAGATTTGAGGCCAGCAGTTTTCCCATATCCTCCCGGATACGATGCCAACCCCCATTGTGAGTTTCACAAGGGTGCTCCTGTGCATACCATAGAAAACTGTTATGCATTTCAGAACAGAGTTTAAGATTTGGTTGAGTCCAAAGATCTTACTTTCACACAACGAGGCGCAAATGTTAAGAGAAATCCCATTCCCACGCATGGAGGAATGTCCGTTAATGTTGTTGAAGAAAGCAATAGACCGAGATTGATCACAATGGTTGAAGATATTCGTACTCCTATGGCAGTTATAGGAGAAAATTGAAGAAATGTGGGATGATCCCTCAAGATGAGCTTGATGATTTGACTGATGAGGTGGTTAAGAAACATTTGCAGAAATTCCTGGATCAAGGTGTGATTCATGTTGAACGCCGGGATAGAAGAGAACAAAGTGTGGCTGTCATTAACATTCAGTATGATGCACCTAAAGGTCGTCAACAAAGACAAGTTCGTCCTGCTTCGGTAATCATTGAATATGATGGAGCTAATGTTTTCCAACAAAGACCAGTTTGTCCTGCACCTGTGGTTATTCAGTTTGATGAGGCAGATGTTAGCAAACCAAGGCAAATGCGCCCTGTTCCGATAACTATTGAGTATCCTGTTAGTGTTCCTGAGTCTGAAGTTTCTAAACAAGAGCTAGGAAAGGTAATCATTGAATATGATGGAGCCAAGTGTGATGTTGTGGTAGGACCAAGCAGAATGACTCGTAGCGGTCGAATCTTTGCAGCAAAGCAAGTAGATATGCCAAACAATGACAAAGGTAAGGCGATTGCTATACCAGCTAAAACTCCGAGTGCTAAATTACAAGAAAGGTTGTCATCTCCAAGAGGAGCATTCACACAGAAAGAGGCTGAAGAGTTTTTGAAGATTATAAAGAAAAGCGACTACAAGGTAGTCGATTAGTTGAATCAAACTCCCGCCAAGATATCTATGCTCTCCTTATTGCTCAGTTCTGAGGCGCATAGATCTTCTCTGTTAAAGGTATTAAGTGTCGCACATATTACCAAAGATATCACGGTAGCTCAATTTGATGATGTGATAGCCAACGTCACTACTGGCAATTTTCTTGGGTTTAATGATGATGATTTGACTGTTGAAAAGAAGAAACATAACAAGGCTCTTCACATTTCCATTAGGTGCGAAGATACTTTATTGTCCAGAGTCTTGGTGGATACTGGATCCTCTTTGAATGTGCTCCCGAAGACTACTCTAGAAAAGATGCCTATAAGTGGAGTAAGCATGAAGCCAAGTACTCTCATAGTGAAGGCATTTGATGGATCTAGGCATGCGGTTATTGGTGAGGTGGGCTTGCCAATTAAGATTGGACCTACTATATTTACCATTACTTTTCAAGTAATGGACATTTATCCTGGTTACAGTTGCTTACTAGGAAGGCCCTGGATTCACTCGGAAGGGGCAGTTACGTCTACTCTCCATCAGAAACTGAAGTTTATTACCAATGACAAAATGGTTATGATAGGCGGTGAAGAAGATATCCTGGTAAGTCATTTAACATCGTTCCACTACATTAATGTTGAAGGTGAAATGGTCGAGACACCTTTTCAGTACTTTGAGGTGGTGAGTACGTTGGCTGTGCAACGAGTACCAGAGCACCAAGAGCTAAGATCATCAATTGCCTCATACGAGGAAGCTAAAGCTGTGGTGGAAGAGGGAAATGCCCAAGGATGGGGCAAAGTGGTTGAGGTTACTGAAAAGCTTGATAAGTTTGGGCTAGGTTATCGGCCATCCCGCAATTCAGCCTTTGTTCCATACAATGGAAATCAGATCCTTCCTGTTGAGAATATTTTTACAAGTGCTGGGCACATCTTTGGTTCTCCAATAGCAATGATCATTGAAGACCATGATGGTGATGAGCAAGCTTCTGCAAGCTGGATCCAACAAGCAAAGCCTGGTGAAGAGCTCCAGAATTGGAAGACCATTGAAGTCCCTCAGTTCTTCATACACCAAACGTAATTTTACTGTTTATCAAAAACCCTACGCTCTTCCCAAGGCGTAGTGGAGCATTGTATGGACCACCTGATGTTTTCAAACATTGATTATCATTAATAAATTTTAGTTTGCATTCAATTTTCACTCACTTTCTTTCAGTTTTTTTACTTTACAATAAATGGCAATATTTTTCATGCACACACTTTCCTAAATCATAAACATGCAGAAACACCACCGAGGTCCTTGACATAGAAGCTGCTACGGGCCTATAGGACTTTGATTGCCCGATCTACCAAGCTAAAGAGGAAGGCGTGAAAGATTGTGAACTCCCCGACGAGTTGGCAAGGCTGCTCAAGTAAGAGGAGAAAGTCATCCTGCCGCACCAAGAAGACATTGAAGTCGTCAACCTGGGTACTGAGGAAGACAAAAGAGAGGTAAAAATAGGTGCATCTCTTCAAATTTAAGTCAAGACCAAGTTGATAGAGCTTCTCCGTGAGTACGCTGACGTATTCGCCTGGTCATATCAAGACATGGCTGGGTTGGATACTGATATGGTTATACACAAGTTACCATTCAAGGAGGAATGCCATGCTGTCAAGCAGAAGTTAAGAAGGACCCATCTGGATATGGCTCTCAAAATTTGTGAAGAAGTCCGAAAGCAGTTTGATGTTGGATTCTTGGCAGTAGCAAAGTACCCGCAATGGGTTGCCAACATTGTTCCGGTACCGAAAAAAGATGGAAAGGTTCGCATGTGTGTGGATTACAGAGATTTGAACAGAGCTAGTCCTAAGGACGACTTCCCATTACCTCACATCGATGTATTGGTTGACAACACAGCTCAGTTCTCCGTATTCCCTTTTATGGACGGATTTTCTGGATATAATCAAATTAAGATGGATCCAGAGGATATGGAGTAGACCACATTTATCACACCATGGGACACTTTCTGCTATAAGGTGATGCCATTCGGACTTAAGAATGTTGGGGCAACGTATCAACGTGCAATGGTAATGCTCTTTCATGACATGATCCATAAAGAGATTGAAGTGTACGTTGACGATATGATTGCCAAGTCTCAAACCGAAGAAGAGCACTTGATCAATCTGTAAAAGTTGTTTGTTCGATTGAGGAAGTTTAGACTGAGACTCAACCCCAACAAGTGCACATTTGGGGTACGATCTGGAAAATTGTTGGGCTTCATTGTAAGTCAGAAAGGAATCAAAGTGGATCCTGATAAGGTGAGGGAAATTCAGAATATGCCTGCACCTAGGACAGAGAAAGAGGTTTGTGGCTTTCTGGGAAGATTAAACTACATTGCCAGATTTATTTCACATCTCACTGCCACCTGCAAGCCTATTTTCAAGCTGCTAAGAAAGAATTAGTCAATTGCGTGGGATGATGATTGCCAAGGGGCATTTGATAAAATCAAAGAGTATCTGCAAGAACCACCGATCCTGATACCGCCTGTTCCTGAAAGGCCACTTATTATGTACTTGATTGTACTTGACGAATCTATGGGCTGTGTGCTGGGGCAACAAGATGAGGCGGGAAAGAAAGAACATGCCATCTATTACCTCAGGAAGAAGTTCAATGACTGTGAGATAAGGTATTCCTTACTCGAGAAGACTTATTGCGCATTAGCCTGGGCTGCCAGACGTCTCAGATAGTATATGTTGACCCACACTACTTATCTGATTTCCAAGATGGATCCCATTAAATACATCTTTGAGAAACCTGCTCTCACCGGCAGAATAACCCGATGTCAAATGCTTTTGTCTGAGTACGACATTCAATATGTCACTAAAAAAGCCATCAAGGGTAGCATACTGGCGGACCATCTTGCCCATCAACCGATGGATGATTATCAGCCATTGAAGCTTGATTTTCCAGACGAAGACATAATGGTACTAAAAGATTATGAAGAGCCAGGTCCAGATGAAGGGCCCGAACCAGGGGAGCGATGGACTCTCATGTTTGACGGTGCCTCAAATGTTCATGGAAGTGGAATTGGGGCAGTGATTACATCACCTAAGAATTTCCACTTACCGTTCACAGCTAAGCTCTGCTTTCCATGCACCAATAACATGGCTGAGTATGAAGCTTGTATACTTGGATTAGAAGAAGCCATCAATTTAAGAATCAAGACTCTTGATGTGTTTGGAGATTCTGCTCTAGTAATACATCAGATTCGAGGTGACTGGGATGCCAAACATGCCAATTTAGTTCCATATCGAGATTATGTGGCAAAGCTACTTCCCATATTTGATGATATCACCTTTACCCATGTGCCTAGAGAGAAAAATCAAATAGCAGACGCTCTCGCAACCTTGGCTTCTATGTATAAACTGATATGTCCCAACCATCGGCCGCATATTGATCTCCAGCGATTTGAAGAGCCAACTCACTGTTTGGCTGCCGATGAAGGGTCAGATGAAAAGCCATGGTTCTATGACATCAAACGTTATCTGGAAAAATATGAATATCCAGATGGCGCTTTGGCGGTGGATAAGATAACTTTGCGCAGATTGACATCAAATTTCTTCCTCAATGGGAATGTGTTATACAAGCGTAATCATGATACTGTACTACTCAGATGTCTGGAAAAGCATGAAGCTGAGCATATTCTGAAAGACATTTATGAAGGTTGTTTTGGTACCCATGTAAATGGGCATATTATGGCAAAGAAGATATTGAGAGCATGCTATTATTGGCTTACCATGGAGGCTGATTGCTACCATCATGTCCGAACTTGCCATAAATGCCAGATCTACTCTGATAAGATTCATGTACCTCCCACTCCCTTGAATGTCTTAACTTCACCATGGCCATTTTCCATGTGGGGAATAGATATGATTGGGATGATCGAGCCAAAAGCCTCAAATGGACACCGTTTCATCTTGGTTGCCATAGACTACTTTACCAAATGGGTTGAGGTTGCATTGTATACGAACATTACCAAGCAAGTGGTCGCTCGCTTCTTGAAACAAAACATTATATGCAGATATGGAGTGCCTAACTATATCATCACTGACAATGGGTCTAATCTCAACAACAAAATGATGGATGAACTGTGTGCTAGTTTCAAGATTAAGCACTATAATTCGACACCCTACAGACCCAAGATGAATGGAGTCGTTGAGGCAGCCAACAAAAACATCAAAAAGATCATTCAGAAAATGGTGGTCACTTATAAGGATTGGTATGAGATGCTACCTTTTACGTTGCACAGCTACCGTACCTCAGTGCGAACTTCAACAGGGGCAACTCCTTACTCATTGGTTTATGGCATGGAAGCGGTCCTTCTGATAGAAGTCAAAATCCCCTCATTGAGAGTATTGATGGAAGCTCGGCTTGATGAAGCAGAATGGGTGAAGACGAGGTTTGATGAACTCAACCTTCTTGAAGAAAAATGCTTGGCAGCAATATGCCATGGCCAGCTCTATCAAAGACGCATGAAGAAAGTTTTTGACAAGAAAGTGCATCCTCGGACATTCCAGGAAGGTGACTTGGTGCTCAAGAGGATCATGACTATGTATAATGAATCCAGGGGCAAGTGGACGCCAAACTACGAAGGCCCATATATTGTAAAAGAGACATTCTCTGGTGGTGCCTTGAAACTCGCAACTATGGACGGTGATGAATTACCATACCCAATGAATGCAGAGTACGTTAAGCGATACTACGCCTAGAAAAGTGGAATAATAAAGCCGCTAAGTCGAAAACCTGAAAAGGCGACTTAGGCAAAAATGGCAATCCCGGAGGACCTGAAAAAAAACAAAATCAGTCCAGGCAAAAATTGGGGATAAAATAAAAATATAGGCCCGCTGAATTGAAAACCCGAAAGGGCGGTTCAAGCAAAAAAGGGTGTCCCGGTGGATTGAAAACTCGAAAGGGCGATCCAGGCAAAAGTTAGGGACGAATTCCAAGGCAAAGTATCTGGTATGCACGTCCACTTGATCCTTATGTGCCCCTGAAAAGAGGAATAAACCCAGTCGTCTTCCTACGAAGCAAGGTGTTGAAGTTATCAAAGTCATAGGGACCATAGCAGTGTTGAACTCAATGGAACCTCATTAATTCATATTGCCATTATGTTTTTCTTGCACTGCAATTACCTCATTAAGGAATTACATCCTTGTACATACTTATCCATTCCAGGGCCGAATCAATACAAAGAGAGATTTCTCACCAAATTATGCTCATTTTTTACTTTATCTGTTTGTTTGCAAACTGATTTTGTTTTTGATAAACTGTGTTTTGAAACTTCGGTTAATAAAGACAATATTTGAAAACAATAAAATTTGATTTGGTGTTGGGAGAACTAAAAAGGAATTAGATAGTCTCCAAAAGAACTTCACCACATGAAAGCATCAAATCAGTTGTCAGTCGTCTTGACTCTTCACCACAAGCAGTGTAGCTTTTCAGGGATGCACTTAATGTAATCCCCAACAGTGAATCTTTCAAGCCCAACAGGGGCAATCACGCTCCCTAGTCATATTTGGCTTGCTCAAAAGGGGTCGAGTAGTCAAACACTCTCACCATCCCTATAAAACCCAAAGTCCAATCCTTTATTGGCAACTACTCAAAAGTCCACACTCGTTGGCACCTTCAAATCTACCCTTTAAAGTCCAGTCTTCATTGGAAACCATTAAAAGTCCATCGTCGTTGGCATCCTCATAACACCAAAATAGCCAAAGTCCAATTTATTGGCAAACACCAAAATAACCAAAGTCCAATTTCATTTGGCGATTACCAAATCCAATCCCTGGTGATACCCTCGACAAGGAAACTTATCCCCAGCGCGCCCGATCATTTGCATCATCATGTGCATAACATACTAGCATAACATTACATAATCATATCAAGCACTATCATATCATACGTGCATTAGATTCCCCAGCAGTTGCATCTTAGCATGTGTTTCAGTGCATCATGCAATGCATGGCATATCTATCCCCGGTAACATAGCATAATAGGAACCAGGATCGGTTCAGAAGTATCTTGGCTAGTCCTCCTTCAAAGTCGGCAGTATTCTTCTAAAGAGAAATTGATATCCCGCACGTGCTCTTGGAATTCTATTCCCCAGCAAGTCATTCTTCAACCATGCAGTTGATAATGATAAACCCCAGCAACTGTTGTCAGTGTTCCCCAAGCAGAGGTTATCCTAGAAAGTTTCTTGTGAGCTTTCCCCTGCAGAGCCAGCACATTTCCTCTGACAGGAATCTTGCTCAACTATCCCCCAACAAATTTACCACAGAGATACTGCTTTGGTATCATCGAGGAACCTTAGTGTATAAGGGACTGCTTCGACAACCCAGAGAATCGTCTGCCTTCAGAGATACTGCTTTGGTATCATCGAGGAACATTAGTGTATAAGGGACTGCTTCGACGACCCAGAGAATCTTCTACCTTCAGAGATACTGCTTTGGTATCATCGAGGAACCTTAATGGATAAGGGACTGCTTCAAAGACCCAGAGAATCTTCTGCCTTCAGAGATACTGCTTTGGTATCATCGAGGAATCTTAACGGATAAGGGACTGCTTCGACGACCTAGAGAATCATCTGCCTTTCAGAGATACTGCTTTGGTATCATCGAGGAACCTTAATGGATAAGGGACTGCTTCGACGACCCGAAGAATATTCTGCCTTCAGAGATACTGCTTTGGTATCATCGAGGAACCTTAGTGTATAAGGGACTGCTTCGACGACCCAGAGAATCGTCTTCCTTCAGAGATACTGCTTTGGTATCATCAAAGAACCTTAATGGATAAGAGACTGCTTCGATGACCCAGAGAATCTTCTGCATTTAAGATACTGCTTTGGTATCATCGAGGAACCTTAATGGATAAGGGACTGCTTCGACGACCCAGAGAATCTTATGCCTTTCAGAGATACTGCTTTGGTATCATCGAAGAACCTTAATGGATAAGGTACTGCTTCGACGACCCAAAGAATCTCACGCCTTCATAAATATTACTTTGGTATCGCGAAGAACCTTAATGTATAAGGGACTGCTTCGACCGCCCAAAAGACCTCAAGTTATTTTGTTCAATTTGAACCCTGCTACCTCATTCTGTCAGCTCTTACTCTACAACACTTTACCTTTTGACAGACAAATTTTTGGGTCTTCGTATATCTAATTGACTTCTACCATGAAAAGAAACGCCTTACAGGAGTTCATTTTCTCGGGTTCAATACAATTAGATAGGGGCATCTGTCATACCCCAAATTTGTCCTACCTTCTCATTTTTTCTTATGCTAAGCATGTTGTGGCTTCGGGGACTGTTCTCAAGATGATCATGTGGTTTTGGGGGCCATGGCCCTCTAATATTTAAGTTATGGAGGTCTAGTTTGTGCTCTGTGTAATTACATGCCCTTGCAAGTGTGATTAAATTCAGATGGAGATCAGATGAGAAATGTGTCTTTATTCTCATGATCGAGCAACTGTGACAAAGTCAATGGTCCAGGATGTATGTGTTTACCTTGGAAATTGGTAAACAACCATTGATCTTCTAAAACAGTAAAGTTCTAGTAACTTACAGGATCGATCAGATTGATCCTAGGACATGTGCTATGAGTGTATTTAAAATGTTTCACAAATGCATAAAACAAACCTTTCGACCATGCTGGCAAACAAAAAAGGTGTTTTGAAATGTAAATAAAAAGTGATAAAAGGCAGGAAAGTGTTTAAGTCGAACAAGAAACTTAGAGAAAACAATGTAAAAGCAAATTCAATGAAAGACTGAAGTTTAAATGGTAAAGAAAATGCATAAAGTCTTAAATAAACTGCAGAAATGTAAATGCTTGAAGGTAAAGGCTTCTTAATGTAAAAAACTGCAAAGTAAAACTTTGTAATGTAAAATGCTTGGAAGCAACAGACTGAATTAAAGGATTTCAAAGTAAAGGATCTAAGGTAGAAACTTCAAAGTAAATTGCATTGCAATAAAAGATAATGGTGATTACAATCACGTACATTCTCGCCTCACTCTTTTCTCTACACGCTGGATACTTTGAGTGATTACAGAGTTACTTGTACAACACGATTTTTTCACACATTCTAACTCTAGAACTAACCTATTTATAATACTCTAAAATAACCACCATTTGACGGTTTACTCCTAGAACACGCCACTTGGCACTTTGCATGTCTTCAACTTCTGGATATTCGCCACTTGTCCTCTTTTCAAATTCAAATAGTGGAATTTCCCTCCAATAATTAACCGTAACTGCAGCGCATCATCCATAGCCATTTTACCCTGTCGAATTGACTCTTTGGACTTGGAAATGTTTGAAGTCTTAAAATCATTCTCTTCGACTCAGGCTTTCAACAAATATGGTCGAAGCCTTCTTCTCCTTTAGCTTATTATTTTAAAGAATAACTTCTTTAAAATCCAAATCTATTTGAAATCATGTAGCGTCGAAATTAGGAGCTAACAAATTGCCCCCCCCCCCCCCCAAAATGTCCTTTCACCAGTGTTGGTAGGAAGGTCATTTTTTGATAGAACTATTTTCGACGCTTGCGCATTCGACTATGAGAAGACGTGGTCATAACTGACCAACCCACGATCTAGAAACTATTCAGTTTCTTTCAATCACGCTTATGACGTCATACCATAATGGCAAATCTTCAAACGTCTTTTCCGCCGCATCCTTGAACAGTTTTCATCATCACCTTTCTTGGAACCAAACAAAATCAGAACTGAACTTCATAAAAAAAAAATCCAAAGTCTGCTTTGTTCGCTGCACTACTCGCACTGCGAAGTCTGGCAAGCATTCGCTCCAGATTCGCACTGCGAAGGGGCCAGCGAAGCCACGAAAATTTTGAAAAATTACAGCAGCCACACAGTCCACATCAAAGCATCATTCTCAAAGTCCTTTCTATTCTAAGGGTTGCAGAAAATTCAACATGCAAACCTTCCAATAGAATTTAAACCTTAAATTCCTAAATGCCTCAACAACTATCAGAAAGCATCAAGAAAGGAGATACAAACCTGAATTGGAATATGGAAATTGGTGGAGAAAACACGTGAAATTTGGTCAGCTAAAGGCACGTGAGAGAGAAAGAGTTCTTGAGAGTTTTTTAATTCAATGAGAGAGGCAAGTGGGACTAAGGTTTTTCCCTTCAAGTCTTCAGCAACTAAAATGGGTCTTACAATGTTGGGATGCCTCCCAACAAGCACTTGTTTAACGTCGGCTAAGCTCGACGGTCCGGAGACTAGACGCCTCAAAAACAACAGCTAAAGAAATGGGTCCCGATAAGAACACGCTACTCGCACACAAACTCATCTGTTATCGTGCCCAGTTTTTGGTCTCCTTTTCTTTAAAAATGACCAATCCCAACATGACTTCATCAAAGCTACCTTTGTATCTTCATCCTTTTTCTTTTCCAATGCTTCACTTTCTAACTTCTCTTTTTCAAGTCTTTTTCTTTTTGCACGACTTCATCCACTTGAGTCACAAACATCACTCCTTTGAACAATGTAAAACAAGCTTCTTCCTCCATACCACTTTCCTTGATCCGCACTTTCATTAAGCCTTCATCAACGTCCACCAACATTTTGGCGATTTTCATGAATGACCGGCCCAATATAATCGGTGTATCTTCATCCTCATCCATTTCAACAATTACAAAATCAACAGGAAAGAAGAATTTATCCACTTTAACTAGCACATCCTCCACAACACCATACGGACGAGTTCTAGACTTATCCGCCAGTTGTAAGGTCATGGGTGTTGATTTTATGGTCATATTATCAAGTCTTTTCACCACCGACAAGGGAATTAGATTGATGCTCGCACCCATGTCAACCAAAGCTTTGCATTGAAAATCATTACCTATTGTAATAGGTAAAGCTACTCTTCCTGGATCTTGTTCTTTCTGCAGAAGCACACATTGGATGACGGCACTACACTCGGCATTAAGATCAATGTTGTTTTTGTCAGTGCACCTCTTCTTTTTCATGAGTATGTCTTTCATGAACTTGACATACCTAGGCATTTGTTCAAGAGCTTCAGAGAAAGGTACGGTTACTTGCAACCAACTAAATAACTCCAAAAACCTTGCGTAATGCCTATCATTCTCTTTTTTCTTTGGAGTAGGGGGATACGGTAATCGTCTTTGTAAAACTTCCTTCTCAAACTCCTTTCTTTCTTTTTCTTTTTTCTTCCTCACTTCTTCATCATTCTTTTCAACTACCCCCATTTTCATCATTTTTTTCGACTTCCTCCAACACAATATCGTTTTACTTTTCAACTACCACCTCATGTTCAACACCTCTTCCAATTGTTTTACCACTTCTTGTGAAAATGGCTTTACACTCCCCTTTGGGATTTGGTTGAGTGGTAGCGGAGAAGGATGGCCCCAGTTGGTTTTTAGCTAATTGCTTGGCAAGTTGCCCTACTTGCGATTAAAGATTTTTAATCGAAGCTTCCGTACTCTTTTGAGTTGCCATTGATAATTGCATGAATTTGGTGAAAGTCTCCTCCATTCTTGAACTTCCACTTTGCTCTTGGGGTGGTTGGTAAGGATTTTGTCTCCATCCTTGTTGATTTTGGTAGTTGCTTCGAGGTTGATAGCCTTGTTGATTTTGGTACGGTGGTTGATCACTTTGGTAAGGAGGTCGTCCTTGATAACCTTGAGTCGGATTTCCAGCATAATTTACCTCCACAACCGAAGGACAATATCCGGTAGGATGATCTCCTCTACACAATTCACAACAAGATACTTGTACACTCTTGCTCAAAGAATCATGAATCTCTTTAAATTATTGCGGAAGTTTAGACATTTGTTTCGTCAACAACTCAACTTGCTGGGACAATAACTTGTTTTGAGCAAGTATAGCATCGTTGGTTCCCAGTTCCAAAACTCCAGGAGTCCTTTGAGAAGGGCTACGGTTATGACTTCCCTGATGATCATTCAACACCATCTTGTCAATAATAGCAGTGGATTCTTCAGCAGTTTTGCTCATTCAGGATCCACCAGCGGTGGCATCCAACAAGGTTTTATGCACAAGTTGAAGTCCATTCCGAAAAATATGAATTTGAGACAATTCATCAAAGCCATGCCCCTTGCATTTCCTCAACATAGATTTGAATCTCTCCCACGCTTCATTGAGAGATTCGTTGGCACCTTGTGTGAACACTGCGATTGCGGTCTTTGCCTCCATAGAACGATTATGTGGGAAAAATCGCTCCAAAAAATTTTCTTCAAGTGCATTCCAATCCGTCATTATTTTCTTTGACTGATCAAGATACCATTCCTTGGCCTTCCCAATGAGGGAATGCGGTAATAGTCTCTTAAACAGAGATTCCTCTTCAGCTTCGGGCGCACCAGTTGCTCCTGCAATCTCATAGAACTTCGTCAGATGTGTAAAAGGATCCTCATGATCCATACCAGTAAAAGGACTTTGATATAGCAGTTGGAGAATACCAGTCTTCATTTCTGAATGACGACCATTTTGCGCATTGCGAGCAAACTGTGCATTGTGTCTCGGACTGTTGGTACATGGTCTAGAAGCAGGTGGTGGTGGATGTTCCATAACTGGAAGTAACTGTGGAAATGGTGGTGGTATAGAAGTCAAACTTCCCTCTTGTTCTTGCTTTTGTCTCTCTAGTTGCCTCCTTCATCTCGTTCTGCTATTGATTCTACGAGCGGTTCTTTCAATCTCAGGATCAAACAGAAGTTGGTCCGCCGGTAGTTTCCCTCGCATAAAACAAAGTCTGTACACTAAACAAAACAAATTAACAAGTTCGAGAAAAAGTTAACAAACTTAAAACAACACAACTATTGTAATGCTTGCAATATCAATGAACAATCCCCGGCAACGGCGCCATTTTGTTGAAACAGTATTAGGGGGTGATTTTATCGTCTCCACAGGGATTGTCAATATTAGATGCTTTCCGTTCAATAGTCACAATGTTTTAAGTTCACAAGTTTCAAATGGTTCTCGATTTCGTTTAACATTAATTGGTAGCAAAGAGTAAATTTATGGCAAAGAGTTTGTAAGGTTTTTAGAAAAGCATGTCAAGGTTAGGTTTTGCTAATCCTTTTCATATATATCCGATTAATCACATATGAACTTAGTTTCCGACTAATACAACTGCGTATCCTCTCGACTAAGTTTATGTCTAAAGCAAAGTCGTGAGTATCGTTGTTTAGACCGTTAGATGATGTCTCACGCTAACAATCGAAACAACAATCGTTAAGATCAACACAAAGCGAATAACAAATCCCAAATCTATGTCTAGGGTTTGGTTTTTAAGAGATGAAATTATTAGGTCATGATTTGTAGAATCTATGTCTAGAGCAATACAAACCACACATAAACCATTAAGAGCAAATAACTTCATCTATATTGATCAAAAACCTTGTTCATATACAAAAGATCAAAAGAAATACATATTATCAGGATCACCTACATCTAACCTCAACACAAGAGTGTTTAACTACTCATTCTCATCGTAGCTTGGATGACAAGTTTCAAGAGGAGATGAATGAACATCCACGTCGAATAATCGAGAATGGATGTGACTTCAGCTTCTCAAGGTGAAAATTCCCTCTTGGATGATCAAAAGACAGAAAACTATGTTTTTGGGTGAAAATAGCAAAAAGCTCCCTTTCAAGACAAGTGAAAATCTATTTATACAACACTTGAATTCTGCAGCATTCGCATTGCGAATGAATCATTCGCCTAGCGAATGAAAGAAAATGGCACCTTAAGTGCCTCAGAGAGTTAAACCGCCCCAGGCTGATGTCGTGGGTTCGCACTGCGAACGATCCATTCGCACAGCAAATCATTCGCCAGCTCATTCGCAAAGCGAATTCAGGGTCCATTTTCCACTGCCTCCATTCGCCAGGTCCTTCGCACAGCAAGCAAACCAGCGAACATTCGCTGGGAGTTCGCAAAGCAAACTTTAGGTTCTTTTCCAACTGAAACTTTCTGCCTCTCTTCGCTGGAAGCCTCGCTGCTTTTCGCAAAGCGAACCTTCGCTAGCACCTTTGCCAGAGTTCGCAAAGCGAACACCCTGTTGTAGCTTCATGATTCAATGGCAGCTTGCATCCACTCTTTGTGTCTTAAATTATTGATCATTTCATGCCTATTCCTGCACACTAGCACACAAATTACAAGCACCATACGTATATTCCAATGTTTGAAGAACAACACGAATCACCACTAAAATCAACAAGTTACACATGGAAAGTAATGAAAAATGCCAAGTATTGAATAAAATTATATAACATGTTTGACATCTAACAGCTTGCTGAGTAACTTAAATCGTGCTTGATTCGCTTGTTTGTGGCCTGTTTTGAGATTATGGTTTATTGGGAAGACCATCGATTTGGGCGAGTGGCTAGGTTTTAGGAAAATCTAGGTTCAGATTTGGAAATAGGGTAGAAAAATAGTTGGGGTTAGTGTATGGCTTTTGAGGTTCTGTGGTGATGTCGCCGGAGAAGACGGTGGCAGCCGCCGCCACTTCTCCGGCCAGGTCTAGGTTTTCGGTGAGTTTTGTTTACAGAGAAAGAGAAGAGGCAGTGAGAGAGAATTAACAGAGAGTGAGAAGTTAAATCAGGGTTCGTATCCACCATTTACTTGCTTTTGTTGCTCAGCTGAGGTGTTTGAGTGGAGAGCAGGGGACGGTGACACTTGTCCCTCCCTTTGAAAAATGTCACCGGAGAGGATAGTCTCCCCAATAATCTGGCGCGATTGGTTTGCTGAAGCCTTACCATGCACCCATTTCCCAGCCGTCTGATCAGAGTCAAAGTTGACTCCTTTGATCAGATCAACTCTCCTGGTTGACTGAGGTCCACGGTAGACCTCTCATGCATTGGGCTCTACTGACTTTGGGCCTGGGGATTATTTCTGCCTACACCCCCAACTTCAGATAAACTATTCTGGCCTATTTCTAGGTTTTGTTTATCTTAATATATTTAAGAAAAATCCAAAAACAATTTATTAGGTATTCTTTTTTTTTTTTAAGAAAAAACTTAATATTTGTTTACTAATTAATTAATTTCATTAAAATTATTTATTTAATACTAACTAATTATTTTCATGATTAGTTTTATTAAATATTTGATTTTAACTTAATTAATGGTATTAGTCCTATTTCTCTAACCCTAAAAATCCAAAATACTTTTTTAAACCTTGCTAATAAAGTAAATTGATAATTAATTTTATTAAACCACTTTATTTAATACTAATTAACTTTAATAGTTAATTTTATTAAATATTTTAGTTTAATTTGATTAATTATTTGATTTTCACTTTTTCTCTAAAAATTTAAGCAATCTAGTTTGATATTTTCTCTAAGCTAATCTTAGGAATTTAGGATACTAACTAAACTAACATGCTTGATTATATTTCTCCCCCCACTTTGTTTGGTTTATGATCTTTGTGAGCTATTTATACTTTTCTTAAATGGATTATTATCATGCCTTGATTATATCTATGTCATTCATCATATGCTTATCCAAACCTTTTTCAAACTAATACATTGACTTAATGTCAAGCCCTTTTCAAACACTTTGTAAGTCGATTGTCTTCACAATCGCCATCAACCTCGCATAGCCTCCTCTTGGGCTTTATACAACGATACTTGTTGCATCTCCTACACTTTAGCTTGCATTCATGCGTGTGGTTGTCTTACTTTAATTGTGGCTTGATTATTCCCATTTGAGTAAGTGTATCCTTCTCCCATAAGATTAAAATCAACCTTTTCAAAAGAATAAATAAGCTTGCTCCAACGTCAAGCAATTTTTCAAAACAAATTCGTTTAACCACCAATTCATCTTCAAGCACACTTGATCCGCATATCAAGTCCCCTTATCCAACTTGTAAGTCGAGTGCTTTTGCCTCGTCATCGACCATACCTTGAACCATTAGGACCTCCTTTCCATTAACCTTTAACTCTTTCATACGCAAATTCAAATCTCGATTCATATCGAGCATTTTTTTCAAATCAAATCAATACATCTAACAATACTTAAACATTGTTTCATAAGAAGGTGATGTGAGGGTGGTCGAGTCTTCGATCCTTCTCCTCAATTGTTTGGGTGCGAGTTCTCTTACTCGTGTGTGGACAATTGACGCCTCTAAAACACTTATAACTCGATAACATTCAAACCATTTTCTTAGAACTCATTAAAACACTTAATCCTTATCTAAACACATTTTTTACTAAAGGTGAAGTGAGGGTGGTCGAGTCTTCGATCCTTCTCCTCAATTGTTTGGGTGCGAGTTCTCTTACTCGTGTGTGGGCAATTGTCACCTCTAAAATATCCAGTACAACTAAAACTCTCCTTTCTCGTCTTGTGCGATCGAAGCCCTAAAACACATACAAATCAAATCCTCTTTTCTTAATCAAACTCTTTAACACACTTAATCATATATTTAAACAACTTCCCAAAAGGTGATGTGAGGGTGGTCGAGTCTTTGATCCTTCTCCTCAATTGTTTGGGTGCGAGTTCTCTTACTCGTGTGTGGACAATTGGCACCTATAAAATACATAAACTAACCAACCGTAGTCCCACAAACTAGGAATGCTCTGACTTTCCCATTGCACGAGGGAATACGTAGGCACAAGGGCCCTAATCCTTGGCGAGCACCCTAATAAAAAACCACCCATCTTCCCCTTAGAAGCAAATCCTTTAGAAGATAACAAACAAACCTAGCTAACTTTCTCACGAATGGAATCAAGAGGTTCCCATTGAGTACAACGGACGTAGAGGGTGCTAATACCTTCCCTTTTGCGTAACTGACTCCCGAACCTAGAATTTGGTTGCAATGACCATTTTCTTATCCCTTAAAGGTTTTATCAATATTTTCCTATTCCTTCCTTGGAATGAATAAAGTTCGGTGGCGACTCTGTTCGAACGTTTTTTCCGCGTCTACCGCGAGGATCGTATTTTTCGAGGTACGACACACGTCGCTCAAGCAACTCAATCAAGTCATCTTTCTCCTTCATCTGCTTTTGCAACTCTAACTTCTCAAGATTTGAAGCGTGAAACTTGGATTCCCAAATATCTTTTTCTTCCTTCATCTTGGCCAAAGCATCTTGAAGAGTCTTCACATCATCAGAAGGAATAGGGAGTGGTGTAGCAACCATTGTAGACATGGGTTTCTCAAAAGAATAAGGCATTTTAAGCTCCTTAGCTCTCTCTTTCACCCAAAGCGTATAAGGTTCCAAGGCAATGCAAACTTGTCTCCCAAGCTGTCCTTTACCCATCCTATGAATCTTATTCCAAGCATGAGCCATTCTTCTTCTCAAACCAAGTGAGTCATTCCCTTCTTGGAAAAACAAACCCTCTAAGTGAATATTTTTAGGCTTATCCTTCATCATATAACCAAGCTGATGGCGAGCTAAACTTGGGTTGTAGTTAATCCCCCCTTGTGTGCCAAGAAGAGGCACATTGGAGAATTCCCCACAACTATCAATAATCTAGACACCATCATAAATAAAAGAAGGCCAAGTAAAGTTAGCATGAGTAAGGGACATAGTCCTCTGAGACCACTTTAAACAATTCTTGTTCTCCTTGAAATCCGATAACTGTGGCAAGTGCGAAATAAACCACTTGTACAATAGAGGTGTGCAACAAACAATGGTACCATTCCCCTTAGAAGTCCTATGATGGATGGATAAGTAATTATCACCAAGTAAAGTCGGAACATGGTTCCTAATCAAGAAAATCCTAATAGCGTTAACATCCACAAAGTTCTCAACATTAGGGAATAAAACTAGTCCGTAGATAAGCAAAGAAAATATAGCCTCAAACGCCAATGTGCTACCATCTTTAGCAAATAAAGTGGATTTCCCAATCAAGAACTTAGAAGTCAGACCCTTGATACCTCGCTTAACCTTAAGGTTAGCATCTATATCAGATTTCATCAAATGGGTGGCCGCATCAATATCTTGGGGCTTAAGAGCTTCCTCCAAACCAGTATAAGGAACCTTATCAGAAACTGGTATACCCAACAGATAAGCATACTCTTCCAAAGTCAGCATAAGCTGATAATCCGGAAAAGTAAAGCATCGGTAGACAGGATCATAGAATTGCACTAGGGTGTTCAGAATTCCGTCTTCAACATTGGTAGAAAGAATAGATAGAAGTCTCCCACGACGAGATCTGAAGTCTGCACGATCAACTACCAAGGACACTAGCTTTTTCAAATCTGTAAGATCAGGAGCTTTGAAACAGTACTTCTGAGAGTTTCTCCTTCCAATATCCATGGTCATAATATATGCGATGTTTGCAAAGGAAAATCTCTAAGATCCTTGAAAACTGATTGAAACAAAATGTCCATGGATGCATGCGTGCATGTATGCAGCAACCACAAACAAGATCACACAAAGCAAACGGGTTCAAGGTTCCGAGTCACGAGCATGGAGTCAAGGTTAAGAACCTCCCACATTGGTATGTATTAGGATTTATATCCACCTGTAGAACAAGGTTCAAAAAATTTACCAGAGTCATAGATCCATCTTTTGGATATTATCAGCTTAAACGACTACTCGTCTGCCAATAATATTCTCAAGAGAAACTCGTCTGAGTGTGGTATCGCATAACAACTGATTCAAGTCTACACCTGAAAAGCCACTACACCACGTCCTAATAAGGCCAAGATGGGTTAAAGGTTCTACGGTCCTCAGCTTCTCGGGCTCCCAGGTCAGAAAAAGTAATGTCAATTACGACTACTCATATGACATCAATAATCCCAAAGGGTCCTCCACTGAGCGGGGGTCTCAAGTCAGCTTAGTAAGGACTACTCCATGTAAGCCGAACAAGACTATACCATCCTCCTATCATAAGTGCACTCAAGTCTGGGTATAGGACTTATCTCACCACACAGAGATCACCAAGCACCCAAACAGAACAAGCAATAACAAACAAATCAAACAAAAAGCGATAAATAAATCAAAGTAGGCTGAACCCGCTAAGAACCAGAGTTCCCCAGCAGAGTCGTCACTTTTCTGTAGTGGTAAAAATTGTGAGTGTAAGCTATTGATTAACTTAACTCATAAAAGCAAGAGTCACCACCGCACTTTTATTTTATCCAAGGGGAAAGGAAAAAGAGCGAACAAAACCTGAAAAGTTCTAAAACAAGAACAGACAGGGAATGGGTAAGGGGGTTGGTTACGTTAAGGGAAGGTGTTAGCACCCAAAACGTCTATAGTACTCTATAGGAACCCTTTGAAATATCTATCGCTTTTTGGTTTAAAAATGGTTTGTTTGAAAAGAGATTGGGAAGATGAGATGAGACATATTTTTTAAGATTTTTTTGTTTGATGAGACTTACCGCCTCATGCCTACGTACCCACAAAGTGCAATATAGGATCAAAACCTCATAGTTCGTGGTACACATAATGAAAATTATTGGTTATGATTCATTTTATCTTGAAAAGACAACTCGTCATTCTCAAGAGAAAATACTCAACTAATTACCCTAAGGTATAGGAAAGAGGCATTTGCATCACATTAAGATGGAGGATTTGCTTGGATTAACATCAACATGACTATTGCTTCAACATCTAAGTGGAAAATGGCCATACTTTACACAAAATACCATGGTTAGGAGCTTTACATCTCATCAAAGAAGATGACTCATGTCTAATCGTTTTGAAAAGTTTAAAAAAAAAGGTGCACAAAGCACAAAAAGTTTGAATGAGTTTTGTATTTTTTTATGTCTTTTTGAAATGGTCAAAGTATGATTAACATGGATTGACATTTATTAGAGAAAACAAAGTTTGAAAATAACTTGACCAAAGTCAAGGTTTTATTATGAAAGTGGTTTCGAGTTTGAAAAACAAGAAGGTTTTGAAAAAGGGAGAAGATTTTGAAAATTTAAGAAGGGGTGGAGAAGAAGTGATTATCCTATTGCATAAAATAAAAGCTAGGGTAAGAAAGATCTAACCACATGGAGGCACTCTTTAAAGCATAATAAGAAAAAAAATTCCATCCTCTTGAGCCAATAAGCAAGCCTAATAAATGCTAGAATACCAACTCCATAATGATCCAAAGCATAAGGGAGAGAATCCTAATTCTAAGTCCATAAGTCCATAATCAGCCCAAGAAGTATAAGAGTAAAGATCCTCCAATGCAAGGGATAGTGGTCATAATCCAACATTAAGAGCACAAGTCTTTTAGTGGTTTAATCCTTTATTAATGTTTTTGAGACCAAATGGACAAAAGAAAAAAAAAGCACAAGATAATATGGTCCAAGTGGACAAAAGAAAAATGACATAAACATAAACATGATATAATAAAATGACATAAAGCATAAAAAAATAAAGAGAGATAGGGAGCAAGAAGGAAATATAAACAAGATAGTAATATAATATAATAGTATATACATAATAGTAGCACAAAGGAACAAGTGCCAAGAATCCTCAAAAAGGCAACACCGAGTATTCCGTCTCACATCTTGAACTATATGGTTGAACAATGTTCTTAGGTCAAGGTTAATGAAGACTTGTTAGAAGATTGATAGAATCAAATCCTCTATGCAACAAGCTTCAAATATTATGAGCCTAATACAAAATAACAACCATGCTTGGGCGGACGATCATAAGTTCGGGCCACGAAAGTTCAAGTTCTGATTCGGATGGGGAGGGAAAAATGTAGCGCTATGTTAAGCAATCGCCAAGTGACTTATAAAGAAGTCACCCTACTCGAGGACGGTCAATAGTGATCTTTGTGCTAATGCATTCTAGATGAACGATATGTAAATCGTCGTCCGAAAGCAATACCGCATGAAAAGAAAATAGGTAGCGATCTAGTCTTGATCAAGAATTCAACAAAGAAATTCTAAGATCCATAAGACTTTCATCGATCAAAATAAAAAAAGAAATAGATGAAAAGAAATCCAAATTGAATTACACTTCCAAGATCCTTTCATCTTCAAGTTCAATCACCTTTAATTGATAGGTTTAAGTGTGAAAACAAATCACTAATTCAAAGCACCTCAAATGAATTCAATAGTTCGTTTAAAGATAGATTTGAACTAATGAATGTTTAATTACTTTAACCATATCCAAAGTCCATTGAAATTGAAGAGAAATTAATCTCAACAAAGCACTTCAAGGCCAAAACAAGAAGAAATGGGAAGAAAAGGGAAGAAAAGCCAAAACAGTCCCAAAAACAAGCCAAGAACTGCATTCTGTCTCAGAGTAATCGATTACTCTATTAGGATAATCGATTACTCTGCACGCAGAGTCAAAAAATAGTGCAAAATTCAGCATGATCATCTTTCAAAACTTTCTTCAAACACCTTATGATCATGGAATTGAAATTGCACAAAATTTTAAGTAAAACAACAGTAAAAACCAACAATTAAACATAATTACAAGATCCAAAGGATCAACTAACAAGGATCTCCAAAGATCTACATTATGAAAGACGAAGATGAAGCTTCAACAATGGTGAGAGATAAATTACCACTTCAAATCTGAAAATTACTCCAAATTGCTTCAAGATCCAAACATCAAAGCCTTGATCTATGAGAACTGATGAAGAAAACAAGCTTGAATGAAGGTTTACCTCAAAGTTGAACAATATTCAATGTGAATTCTTGTTAACTTTCAAAAGAAGAAAAGTGAGCTTTGAGTGAGTTTTGGTGGTTGGGGAAAGAATTTGCAATAGGTTTTTTGGCTCTCAAAAGCTTGTGAAATGAATGAAATGAGGCCTCTATTTATAGGATTTAGGCTTGGAAATTTTGGTGGATTGGAATTTGGTTTGGAAATGAAAACTAGGCTTGGAATTTGAATTTGGAGGGAAATTATCAAAAGAGTGGTGATTAGTGGAGGTACATGGTGGGAATTAATTGTGATGATGTAGGGGAATTAAAATGAGATGGTGTAGAATATTCCACATGTGATCAAAAGGATGAAAATTGGTGCCAATTGCTGCAGAATTTAAATTTGCTGCCATTTTTCAAATTTCCACGGGGGTAATCGATTACCCTTATTGAGTAACTAATTACTCAATGCAAATTTTGAAAAAATTGCCCTTTTGAGTGCACTGTTGTGGTCCGGCTCGATTATTTTGCTTGTCAAAGAAGGCATGGAAATAAACACATGAACCTTGGAGTCTCTTGAATAATAATCAATTAAATCTTTGAAAACTCTTGATTAGATGATTTTTGAGTTATTTGCAGATCAACTTTGCGTTGTTCAGATGAAATTCATTCGAGCTTAGGGATTGATTTTGATATCCTTGATCCAAATTCTTCCTGAAAAAGTTAGTAAAGGAAAAAAACATATTTTTGGACTTTAATTAATGGTTAGTAAACATAAACAAAAACAAACATCAAACAAAACAAGAGCACAGAGGTGCTTGTCGATCTCACTCAAGAGCAAACCTTCAGAGGGGGGCAAGGGAACCAAAGCTTGTGATCTTGTTTGTGGTATGCGATGCAAATGATATGTGGGATCTTAGGGGTAAAAATTAGGGTATTACACCTGGAAGATAAGAAGAATCGAGTAGAGACTTCAACTTCAGGTATTTTTGTTATAGAAATAAATTTATCTACTTCTGCCTCATGGGTATTGGATACTGGATGTGGTTCTCACATTTGCACTAACGTGCAGGGGCTAAAACGGAGTAAAGATTTGGCAAAAGGTGAAGTTGACCTACAAGTTAGTAATGGAGCAAAGGTTGCTACTTTAGGCGTAGGAACTTATGTATTGACTTTACCTAGTGATTTAATAATTCAGTTAGAGAACTATTATTATGTACCTGTAATCAGCATGAATATTATTTCCGTTTCTTGTTTGGACAAGTTTGGTTTTTCATTCATAATAAAAAACAATTGTTGCTCCATTTATTTGAATGATATATTCTATGCTACTGCACAAATGACCAATGGACTATATGTACTTGATCTTGAAATGCCCATTTATAACATTAATATTAAAAGGATGAAACCTAATGAGTTAAATCCAACTTACCTTTGGCATTGTTGATTAGGCCACATAAATGAGAAACACAATTCCAAACTCCATAAAGATGGACTCTTGGACTCTTTTGATTATGAATCATATGAGACATGCATATCTTGTTTAATTGGAAAGATGACAAAGTCCCCATTCACAGGAAAAGGTGAAAGGGCTAATGCTCTTTTGGCCCAGATACATACTGATGTATGTGGACCACTGAACATACCAGCCAGAGGAGGTTTTCAATACTTCATCACATTTACTAATGATTTCAGTAGATATGGTTATGTGTATTTAATGAAACACAAATCTGAGTCCTTAGAAAAGTTTTAGGAATTCAAGAATGAAGTACAAAACCAACTAGGTAAGAATATTAAAATTCTTCGATTAGATCGAGACGGTGAATATTTAAGCCTAGAGTTTGATGACCATCTAAAAGAGTGTGGGATTCTATCCCAACTCACTCCTCCCAGAATACCATAATGAAATGGTGTATCTGAGAGAAGAAATTGAACCTAGTTAGACATGGTCCGTTCCATGATGAGTCACACCGATCTTCCAAACTCGTTTTTGGGACATGCACTTCTGACAGCAACTTACACACTTAACTGTGTTCCATCTAAAAAAGTTGAGAAGACACCATATGAGATATGGAGTGGTAAGAAACCACATGTGTCTTACATGAAGATTTGGGGTTGTGAAGTTTATGTGAAAAGACAAATTGCAACTAAGCTTGAGTCTAAATCTGAAAAATGCTTATTTGTGGGGTATCCTAAAAAATCAAGAGGGTATTACTTTTACAATCCTTTTGAGGGCAAAGTGTTTGTCACTCGAACTGGAGTTTTCTTGGAAAAAGACTTTATTTCCAAAGGAATCAGTGGGAGAAAAGTAGAGCTTGAAGAAATTCAAGGATCACAAAGCATTGATACACCTATGGAGGAATTAGAGAAGGAATCACAAGTAGTTGTGAAAGAGCAACCTGCTCAAGTAGAACAAGACCAGCGTATGTCGAGCAGGATAAGTCACCAACCTTAAAGATATGGATATCTCGTAACTGATCGAGGTGATGTATTACTCATGGATCAAGATGAGCTTGTAACCTACCAAGAGGACATAATTGGTCATGAGTCTGAGAAGTGGCTAGAAGCCATGAAATCTGAAATGGATTCCATGTACACAAACCAGGTATGGACCTTGGTTGAGCCTCATGTAGGAGTTAATCCTATAGGGTGCAAGTGTGTCTTCAAAAAGAAGACTGGCATGGATGGTAAGGTACATACATATAAGGCAAGACTGGTTGCTAAAGGCTATAAACAAATTCATGGGGTAGACTATGATGAAACCTTTTCACCAGTTGCAATGCTTAAATCTGTTCGAATTTTACTTGCTATCGCTGCATATCATGTTTATGAAATATGGAAGATGGATATCAAGACTGTTTTCCTTAATGGGAATCTTCTTGAGGACATGTACATGACACAACCAAAAGGATTTGACATACCAGAAGAAGCCCAAAAGATATGCAAGTTACAGCGATTAATCTCTGAATTAAAGCAAGCTTCCAGAACCTGGAATCTTTGTTTTGATGAAACTGTAAAACAATATGGATTCATAAAGAATGAAGACGAGCCTTGTGTCTACAAGAAGGTTAGTGGGAGCATGATCATCTTCCTGGTATTATATGTGGATGACATATTACTCATTGGAAATAATGTCCCTACCTTGCAACAAGTGAAAACTTAGTTAGGTAAATGCTTTTCTATGAAAGACCTTGGTGAAGCAGCCTATATATTAGGAATCGGGATCTATATAGATAGATCAAAAAAACTGCTTGGCCTAAGTCAGAGTACATACATAGACAAAGTGCTGAGAAGCTTTAATAGGCATGATTTCAAGAAAGGATTCATACATATGCAACATGGCATGTGTCTATAAAAAACACAATCCCCTTCAACTAAGGAAGAAAGGTATTGCATGAATAAGATTCTGTATGCATATGCAAAAGGATCTATCATGTATGTCATGTTATGTACTTGAACAAATGTCTTGTATGCTTTAATTGCAACGAGTAGGTACCAATATGATCCCGGTGATGCTCATTAGGTAGCTGTCAAGAATATCCTTAAGTACTTGAGAAGGACTAAGGACTCATTCTTGGTATATGGAGGTCAGGAAGAGCTTGCTATAATTTGATACAACGATGCTAGCTTCTAGATAGATAAGGATGACTTCAGATTGCAAGAAACAATTGTTGATTCTACAACCGAGGCCGAGTAGATTGCTGCCTCAAATGCAGCAAAGGAAGCAGTTTGGATCAAGAAGTTCATTAGTGAACTTGGCATAGTCCATAGAATTGTGGATTCCATTTATCTATATTGTGATAACAATGGGGCTATAACACAAGCTAATGAGCCTAGATCTCACCAACGATCCAAACACATACTTAGGCGTTATCTCCTCATTGGAGAGATAATAGATCAAGGAGATGTGAAGATATGTAAAGTACCTACACTTGACAATATTGTTGACCCACTAACAAAGCCTCTTGCGCATCAGAAGCATGATGGTCATACTAGATCTATGGGTATTAGGGGTATGCCTGATTGGCTATAGTGCTAGTGGGAGATTGTTGGTATAAGCCCTAGAGGCCATTACTTTTGGTACTTGTATCGAATTATTTATTAATAATAAAATGCATTTCTTTATTATGTTTGTTTTTCCAAGATAATAAAGTCTCTAGAATAGCTAGTTAGTTTAATGAAATATTAAGTGTGACTTAATCATGAGATCCCATTAACATAAGGACATTATTCTTAAAGCATATGTAGTCGAGCTTTACTATGAATTGGGATAACCTTAAAGCATTAAGACTATTATGTAGATAGACTGATGATCACATCTCATGGATCATAGATAAGGAGTTATCAAGTCTTGACATAGGTATGAATATTAGGAGTAATATTTATACTGGATTGGCCTGCTATGAGAGTACTACATAGAATATTATGCAAAGTGTCATAAGTTACTCTCATGGTGATAGTGGTGTATACCACGCTTCGAACTGAAACCACTATGAACCCTAGATGTAGAGTCCAGTACTTTATTGCTGATCTAACATTGTCTGTAACTGGATGACCATAAAGACAATTGATGGGTAATCTACAAAGCATGCTGAGAGACAAGGATGTCTAAGGGCCCAATATTGAACTGGACAAGGATGACACGGTATATGCCTTGTGTTTAATATAGACATAATGGCAAAATGGTAATTGTACACACAAGTACTATCACAAAAGGTTTTGTCATATCACACGACATTTTTGTGACTTGGGGTAGTAGTGATGTGTTGCTAGATACCGCCCACTGTTTATTACGTTAAATGCGTGATTTAATATAATTTACAGCGTCGCGAAAACATACAGGATCACACACATAAGGACAAATTGATAAGAGGTAGAGTAAATAAGGAACACCAAAAGATACAATGCACATAAGTAAATATAGAACACCGTAAGATACGACGCACTTAAGTAGAATACAGAATATGGTAAGGTATCATGTGCTTAGGTGATATATGGTACACCATAAGATATGGTGCGCATACACTTAAGTGGGCTTTTTAGTTTGCACCCCACACAAGTGGTTCTATAAATAGAACCCTTGTACAAAAGCATACACTCTTGATGAAAATTCAGACTATGAAACACTAGCCATATTTTTCATTCTCTCTCTCTCACTCAAAGCCTTCAATCGTAGCAGCTAGCACTGAGACTGAAGGAATTTGTTTGTGTTGACTGAGTAGAGGTGTTATTCATCATACATCGCTCGTGATCACTCCTTCGATTCAAAATCAAAGGTTTCATCGCCACAAGAGGTAATCGTTCTACCACTGATCATGACCATTCGTAAGGAACACTAAAGAGAAATTTTTATTTTCCACTGCGTTTTGGATCACATATTTCCCTTCAATGGTATCAGAGCCACTTACGAAACCATGCATCTGATAATTGTTTATTTTCTGTCTTTATGTTTTAATTCGATTAAAACATAAAATAAGTTAAACAATAATCGAGTAATTGAATTTTGGCATCAGGTTGTATACGAGTTGGATGATCAATATTGACTATGCTTCAGAATCTGACATTAGTATGGTAAAGTAGCGATATATCGATCGTCCTTAAGTTACACAAATATGATCGATCAAATTTTTATATGTGATATAAGCAACTCTGATGAAAAGATGGTATATTGGATTTATTGTTTCTGTTTCGTCCATTCAATCACGTAATGATTGTTATTCCTTTAAGCGATCCATGTTTATTTGCTTCAGAATCCAACGTTAGTATGGGGAAGCAAATGCATGTCGATCAATCATACTGAATTTTCGATCATGGTGTTTTGACGGTATGAAATTGTTGCATTAGGGTTCATAAAGACACAAGGGTTATGATGTCAAAGAGGTTTGCGATTAGGGTTGTGACAACACAAAAGTTGTGCTGTAATGTTTATGGAAAGTATCAAGTGTTGATGCGAAAAACGACGTCGATTTCAAATGAATTGTTCTTTACAATTTTACGTCGGCGCGTTGCCCCTAACAACCCCGGCTACTCTGCGTAGTGTGATCATCTGCTGAAATTTAATTTGATTTATTTAATTAACGGGATTTAAATTAATAATTATAAAAATGTGTTTATTATTGTTCTCTTGTGGTGATCAATTATGGCCTTAGTTTTCCTTTATTTTGTTTTGGGATTTTAAAATACACCTGCGTGTCGTGCCTCTTTTTTAATCTCTTGATGTAACTTTTTTTCTCATCTCACTCCCTCGTATGTAAAACGAGTATTCTTTGATGTAATGTAATGTTATGAAGAAAGAGAAGAATACAAGATCAAAGGAGGACAACCTTGGAGATCTTGCCTGGAGAAGTGTAGATCGCTATTAGGTTTAACTTAGGTTCTCTCATTGGCTCAGGAGAACCATTGCGCTAGGGGCCATAACTGTTTCATTTTGTATGTATGTTGATGCATTTGAATGTATGTTGATGCATATGAGAGACGATTTATATGATAAATAAGTCAGTTAATTGTCCTATCTGATTTTGATTACCTTGATTGTAAGAGCGTAATCGTACCATGGATGAAATATGAAAGATCAAGTGCGGTCGTAAGAACCAAAAACTCTTGACATCATATGTGATAAATTAATGTGGGGCATTACGAAATGATTATGAGAAGGTTGCTTTCCTGTTTGAATATGTGGTAGGATAACTTATGGATTATATCAATTAGGGTGGAATGTTAATGTCATGGTTGGTGTTTCAACATGAGCTTCTAACATTATTGTTGTGGTTGGTTAACAGTTTGGTTTTGTTAAAGTTGTAAGGGTTGCAGTTGTGTGCTGATGTTAAACCCGATGTCGTGACATCAGTTATGAACATCAGTCTGAGATGATTAATTAGGGTTGCGCGTGTTTCTGGTGTTAATGAGATATTATGCTGAAGAGAATCAGAGATTGCAGGCGAATATCATGGGTTAGATATATTCTGTTGCAATCATTTATGAAGAAGATTAGTTTGTTGCTAATTTAATGCAAAAAGATATGGAGAATAATTAGAGTTAATTATGAAGAGTTGATTGAAGATTTAATTGAAGATCTATTTAGTAGCAGAATCTTTTGCAGATTTGTAGCAGAAGATTTGCTGTGATTTGAAGGCCCAAATCCAGTTGGGAAAAAGTTATAAATAGAATGCTTGTAATCTAGAATAGGCACGGGTCCAAGATGTAGATCATTAGGGCTTTGTCTACGTGAACCACTCGGGTTGTGAGATGGTCACTGTGTTCTTACTCAGAAACCTGTAGGTAATGAGTTTTGAATTATTCTTGGAGGAAGCTGTTAAGCAACTCCAAGGTGTGTCATGGAAGTGTGACTTCTACTTTTCTGTGATTGAGGAGTTGTTGGAAATCAAGCTGTTGATGCAGTGGCTGAGATGTTGACTGCTAGACATCATTGTGATGATTGGGAGTGAGATGGAGTCTCTTATCTAGGGAGGACTTAGATAGAAGGGTCATTGGGTAGTGATTAAATTAGGTAGATTGTCAACTGGTTTGTTGAGTCTGTAATTTGATACTACTAATAGTGGACTTCCTTCCTGGCTTGGTATGCCCCCAGATATAGGTTGTTAGACCGAATTGGGTGAACAATCCTTGTGTGCTTTTCAGTACTTTTATTGTCTTGTTCATACAACAGATATTGATGTTGTGACATCACACTTAACATCACATATCTGATACCAGAATTTCAATTGGTATCAGAGCAGGCATCCTGTCTGTTTCTGGATGAGATCTAGGGAAGATACTTTCTGGTTCATGAGCAAGGAAGATAGTTTTGCTAAGTTATGGACTTGGTCAGTTCATATAGTTGTTTGTATGATGGACTATTCATGATAGAGTATGTATTGGACCTGTCTGTTGTTATCAGGAGAACTGCTGTTGTGAGTTTGATTTGTTAGCACTTGGTTTATGGTGATGGTGTGCAAGGATTATTGAGTAGTGCCTGAAGGTTGTTGAGGAGTTGTTGTGTGTTCTGCTGCATGGTATCTGATGTAACCCTGGTTGGTTCTTGTATCTCTGGTGGTGAGATTCTAGGAAGGTAGTCTCTTGGAAAGACATTAGGGTTTGGTCTCCCCAGTAGGATATTCTATGATGTTGTAGTTTATGCAAGACAGCTTCAACCGTTTGGTTAGAGATGCCAAAGATACTTGAGGATTATCTCATATCTTTGTTTTGGGAGAGAAATGATCATAAGGTGAATGGATCATATTAAAGACTGTTTGACATGGAAGTTTCAGAAGAAGAATATATTTCAAATCAGGCATTGAAGACCAATCAGTCCAGAACAGTGATTCCGTCTTTATCAATTTTCTTGATGGTGAAAGAAGGGGGCGGAGCCAAAGCAAAAGAGTATCAGTGTCAAATCTTTCATGCGAGATTGAAGATCTTGATAAGTTATCTCTTAAGCTTAGTTGTGGTGACCTAATTAGGAGGATCTTCCTGGTTATGATAAGATACATGTTTATGATTTTCAAAATCATGAACTGGAGGAAGTTTCATCAAGAAAGAAGTTGAGTTTAATATGTCAATTCTAATGTCTCGACATCGCGCTACACATCAGCAGTTTATGGTAAATGCTGAGTCAAAGACCTATCAGATTGTAGCTGTTTTGAAGGATCTCTGAAGCTGTGAAGTTGAACAATATTTGAGATGCTACTGACGGTTGTATTTGTGCAAAGTATCATTCATAATGTCATAGCTTTTTGGCTGGAGCTGGTTGAAGAAAAGGCAGTAATCTTGAAAGCAGAAGAGAAGGAAATGATCCTTGCTTAAACTAAAATGTCTGAGGACAATTTTATAGGGAAAATGCATCCAAGAGTTTGTGTGAAGTAGCAGTGTAAATCAGCCTGTGGTCAATTGGTGTTTGCATTGGAAGTAGCAGATTGTCTTTGGTATGTTTATGCAGAAGGATGGCAGTTATCACTCTTAAGTTAGACAAGAGGTCTGAACCTTGTACTTATAAGAAGAAGCTTCTGGAAGAGTGTGTTATGCAAGTTACTGCAGTTTTGTTGGTCTGATCTTGGAAGTTGATCAGATGTTGATATGTTCTCGTGTGTGGATTAATTTGGTTGTAGTCTCCAAATCCATAGGAGATGTTTAATGTGATTTAGACTAATGTCATAACTGATGTTGAAACATCATTTCAGTTCTTTGCTCAGGGTGGAATAAAAGATCAAGACACTGACCTAACTTGGAAGGCTTTTGTAGTGGGAATGATTGTCATGATGGTTTGTGAGAAGGTTACCTTGACAGGAGTTCAGTATTTGACTGTTTTTGATAAGGTTGTGCATTCAACTGATGTAAAAGTGCAGGATTGTTGAAGTGTTGAGAATATACTTTTCTCTGTGAGACTGTTTATTTCTCTTCGTGGTGAGTTGGTGAAACAATCATGATGGTTAAAAATCTTGAGATTATAACAATAAGATTGTGTGTTCTATAGTGTATTTAGAAGTGGCGTTATTTGGTATAGTTATGTGGTAGTCGTGGACTACTTATTTTCTGAAGATTCAGATGTGGGAGGTTTGAAGTCTTTGGAGTTTCTAAGCAGGATGGAGGTTGTCTACTCAAACTTGATTGTTGAATCAAGTATATGAGAGCATGGAAATCTGTTTCTGCAAAGGGAGGAGGTTCTACTAAGTGGCAGAAGGAAGAGTTGAATTCAACAGTTAGATGACATAATGTTCTGACATCTAGCTTAACATCAGGAGTCTCAGCTGGTGATGTGGCACATCAGCTAATGATAGGGTGGTCTACAGGAATGAACAATAGGATGCCTCGAAAAGATCGTTCTCATGGCAGTTTGCGAGAGCTGCAGGAAGGAGAAGATGTTTCATGACCATGGCTTAAGGAGTCTAAGTGTGTTTGCTTTTGAGCAAGTGGAACATGTGACTTAAAGATCAAGTTTCCTTGGTGGATCAAGATATCTTTGTGAGAGTTCTGACAAATGTGAAAAAGGTCAAAATGTGGCATTTGGTTGTTTTCATATGAGGATTCATGAATGAGGTGATCAAACTGTGGCATTTGGTTGATCTCAGAAGTGGATTTGAAGAATCAAGATAATCAAAGTGTGGCAGCTGGTTATTATTGATGATTGTCTTGGAACAAGTTACTCTTGGGCAGAAGGGTGATGAGTTGAAGACTCAAGGAGATTATTCTTCTTGAAGGTGGATGAGAGTTTATTTCTCTAGTTCTTTGGATAGTAAGTCCAGTTGGTGAAGCATATCAAGAATCATGGTGATGATATCTTGGTGTGTGGCAGATGTTCCAACTTGTGTTGGGACATTATCCGGTTGAATATCCTTGGTGAAGGATGATTATGCTCTGGTTCAGGAGTTTGGTGCCTACATTATGCCTAAGGAGCGTCTACATAGTCATACGGGAGAATGATGAAGTAGAAGGTCTGCCTTGGATGGAGATTGTAGAGAAGACTGAAGTAGATCAGGTACTGATTGATTGGAAGAGAGAATGACTGCCTTTGGAGGGTTGGTGATCCTTATGAATAGCCTAATTGTGACTTCATGTGTGAGCGACTGCTGTTAATGGTCATAAGGGACAGTGGTACCAAAATGAATGTGCTCAGCAAGTGTGCTTAAAAGTTTATCTCCATCTAGAGCATTAGTTAACCATGACAGGGGGAGTACGTGTCTATGGATCTTGCTGCAAAGGTGCATATATTGTGAAGCTTGTATGATGATCAAGCTTGTGAAGACTGGCTGCCTCTTATGAGGATATAATGTCAGATAACATGTTATGACATTAGGCTGTTGGTTGGCATTGGATGGTTCTAGGCATGTGAAGCTAAGTATTTGAATCATGTGTGCACATGCTTCTGAGGAGAAGTCTGAAGACAGTTTTATGAATAATCTTCTGTGGAGTCTTTGGTTAATAATGTTGTGAGCAAGCAGACATTATCTGATAAGATGTCAGAACATAGTACAGGAAATGTTTTTCTTGAGCCAAACAAGGAATTATTCTGGATGGTGGTGTAAGGATAAGGTGAAACACGTGTCTTCGACTATGCATGGAACTGTTTTGGCACAATTTATGGTAAGAATCAGTTTAGAAGCAATAAAGGCGGTCAAGACTGTTTTGGATGGTAGACATTGAATTTGGATGGAGTTTTTAGTTCCTAAAATAGCGTTTCTGTGACTAAGAACTTTGATTATTCAAAGCTCGTTAATTCCAAAGTAACTGGTCAGCTATTTATAGAGGTTATTCTTTGCTCCTTCAGCCAGTGAGTGTTCTTGTTTCATAAGTCTTATGGAGTTTGTTCGTTTTTGGGTTAGCACTACTTGGGTCTGGTTCTGTGAGGGCTTTCTTTGCCAATCTGTGTCTAAAAAGGGGGAGAAAGGAAAGGGTTTTGCTAAATGGTTTGCGCAGATGCTATGTCTGGAGTCTGCAGTTCCAGATGTGGTTCAGAGATGTCGAAGAGGATGTCTTATCCTTAAGTTGGTGTTGAGTCTTTGTGACTTGTGTCTTGAGTTATGAACACAGTTGTGACTTATGTTCTGAGTTACCTGGGTTGGCAGAATGGCACTTCTTAAGTTTCATCTTATGCCACAGATTGATTAGGGGTGTCTGATCAATGAAGGTGTGCATAATTCTCTTATGCCACCATTGGTATTTTATGTATAGACAGACATTTCTTTTCTGGAGGAGTCTTCTACATTTGTTCTGGGTCTGTCCTGGAAGGAAAAAGAAATGTGTTGTATTGAGGGGGAGTGTCAGATATCTTCTTCCTCATGTGCACCAAATGACTTCAGGACTTTCTACTTCTTAGGTCCTAATGTGTTGCCTGAAGTTGTTGTGCTGTGGTGCTCGGAGGTGATGTTATGGAGCTCATAGAGTATGCTGGAAAGAGTTGTCAAACAGGATGTCCTAACATCATTCAAAACTTCCCAAGAAGATGATTCTCCATGGTTGCTGTACACAGTAGCTACTGAGGGTTACTGTTAGGTTCAGTAGTTGCTGATGACTACTAACAGTAGTATAGGGTTGTAATTGCGGCTGTAATCTGAGTTGTAATGTTTATATATTTGTTTTAGCCAAAATTAGCCAAAGGGGGAGATTGTTAGTTCTTGTGATTGGCTGAAATTTTGGTAAAACAATGTTAATGTCAGGGTTGGTGTTTCAACATGATCTTCTAACATTATTGTTGTGGTTGGTTAACAGTCTGGTTTTGTTAAAGTTGTAATGGTTGCAGTTGTGTGCTGATGTTAAACCCGATGTCGTGACATTAGTTGTGAACATCAGTCTGAGATGACTAATTAGGGCTGCGCGTGTTTCTGGTGTTAATGAGATATTCTGCTGAAGAGAATCAGATATTGCAGGCGAATATCATGGGTTAGATATATTCTGTTGCAATCATTTATGAAGAAGATTAGTTTGTTGCTAATTTAATGCAAAAAGATATGGAGAATAATTAGAGTTAATTATGAAGAGTTGATTGAAGATTTAATTGAAGATCTATTTAGTAGCAGAATCTTTTACAGATTTGTAGCAGAAGATTTACTGTGATTTAAAGGCCCAAATCCAGTTGGGAAAAAGTTATAAATATAATGCTTGTAATCTAGAATAGGCACGGGTCCAAGATGAAGATCATTAGGGCTTTGTCTACGTGAACCACTCGGGTTGTGAGATGGTCACTGTGTTCTTACTCAGAAACCTGTAGGTAATGAGTTTTGTATTGTTCTTGGAGGAAGCTGTTAAGCAACTCCAAGGTGTGTCATGGAAGTGTGACTTCTACTTTTCTGTGATTGAGGAGTTGTTGGAAATCAAGCTGTTGATGCAGTGGCTGAGATGTTGACTGCTAGACATCATTGCGATGATTGAGAGTGAGATGGAGTCTCTTATCTAGGGAGGACTTAGATAGAAGGGTCATTGGGTAGTGATTAAATTAGGTAGATTGTCAACTGGTTTGTTGAGTCTGTAATTTGATACTACTAATAGTGGACTTCCTTCCTGGCTTGGTATGCCCCCAGATGTAGGTTGTTAGACCGAACTGGGTGAACAATCCTTGTGTGTTTTTCAGTACTTTTATTGTCTTGTTCATACAACAGATATTGATGTTGTGACATCACACTTAACATCACATATCTGATACCAGAATTTCAATTGGTATCAGAGCAGGCATCATGTCTGTTTCTGGATGAGATCTAGGGAAGATACTTTCTGGTTCATGAGCAAGGAAGATAGTTTTGCTAAGTTATGGACTTGGTCAGTTCATATAGTTGTTTGTATGATGGATTATTCATGATAGAGTATGTATTGGACCTGTCTGTTGTTATCAGGAGAACTGTTGTTGTGAGTTTGATTTGTTGGCACTTGGTTTATGGTGATGGTGTGCAAGGATTATTGAGTAGTGCCTGAAGGTTGTTGAGGAGTTGTTGTGTGTTCCGCTGCATGGTATCTGATGTAACCCTGGTTGGTTCTTGTATCTCTGGTGGTGAGATTCTAGGAAGGTAGTCTCTTGGAAAGACATTAGGGTTTGGTCTCCCCAGCAGGGTATTCTATGATGTTGTAGTTTATGCAAGACAGCTTCAACCGTTTGGTTAGAGATGCCAAAGATACTTGAGGATTATCTCATATCTTTGTTTTGGGAGAGAAATAATCATAAGGTGAATGGATCATATTAAAGACTGTTTGACATGGAAGTTTCAGAAGAAGAATATATTTCAAATCAGGCATTGAAGACCAATCTGTCCAGAATAGTGATTCCGTCTTTATCAATTTTCTTGATGGTGAAAGAAGAGGGCGGAGCCAAAGCAAAAGAGTATCAGTGTCAAATCTTTCATGCGGGATTGAAGATCTTGATAAGTTATCTCTTAAGCTTAGTTGTGGTGACCTAATTAGGAGGATCTTCCTGGTTATGATAAGATACATGTTTCTGATTTTCAAAATCATGAACTGGAGGAAGTTTCATCAAGAAAGAAGCTGAGCTTAATATGTCAATTCTAATGTCTCGACATCGCGCTACACATCAGCAGTTTATGGTAAATGTTGAGTCAAAGACCTATCAGATTGTAGCTATTTTGAAGGATCTCTGAAGCTGTGAAGTTGAACAATATTTGAGATGCTACTGACTGTTGTATTTGTGCAAAGTATCATTCATAATGTCATAACTTTTTGGCTGGAGCTGGTTGAAGAAAAGGCAGTAATCTTGAAAGCAGAAGAGAAGGAAATGATCCTTGCTTAAACTAAAATGTCTGAGGACAATTTTATAGGGAAAATGCATCCAAGAGTTTGTGTGAAGTAGCAGTGTAAATCAGCCTGTGGTCAATTGGTGTTTGCATTGGAAGTAGCAGATTGTCTTTGGTATGTTTATGCAGAAGAATGGCAGTTATCACTCTTAAGTTAGACAAGAGGTCTGAACCTTGTACTTATAAGAAGAAGCTTTTGGAAGAGTGTGTTATGCAAGTTACTGCAGTTTTGTTAGTCTGATCTTGGAAGTTGATCAGATGTTGATATGTTCTCGTGTGTGGATTAATTTGGTTGTAGTCTCCAAATCCATAGGAGATGTTTAATGTGATTTAGACTAATGTCAGAACTGATGTTGAAACATCATTTCAGTTCTTTGCTCAGGGTGGAATAAAAGATCAAGACACTGACCTAACTTGGAAGGCTTTTGTAGTGGGAATGATTGTCATGATGGTTTGTGAGAAGGTTACCTTGACAGGAGTTCAGTATTTGACTGCTTTTGATAAGGTTGTGCATTCAACTGATGTAAAAGTGCCGGACTGTTGAAGTGTTGAGAATATACTTTTCTCTATGAGACTGTTTATTTCTCTTCGTGGTGAGTTGGTGAAACAATCATGATGGTTAAAAATCTTGAGATTATAACAATAAGATTGTGTGTTCTATAGTGTATTTAGAAGTGGTGTTATTTGGTATCGTTATGTGGTAGTCGTGGACTACTTATTTTCTGAAGATTCAGATGTGGGAGGTTTGAAGTCTTTGGAGTTTCTAAGCAGGATGGAGGTTGTCTACTCAAACTTGATTGTTAAATCAAGTATATGAGAGCATGGAAATCTGTTTCTGCAAAGGGAGGAGGTTCTACTAAGTGGCAGAAGGAAGAGCTGAATTCAACAGTTGGATGACATAATGTTCTGACATCTAGCTTAATGTTAGACCGAACTGGGTGAACAATCCTTGTGTGCTTTTCAGTACTTTTATTGTCTTGTTCATACAGCAGATATTGACGTTGTGACATCACACTTAACATCACATATCTGATACCAGAATTTCAATACACTTCTCAATTTTCAGAGAATATCAATACCTACCATATTGAGGGAGATTTTTCTAGCATTTGACACAGTACCCATATCTGACGTTGCCTGATCAGGACACTTATACTTTATATGTCCAATATTTTCACATTTCCAACATCTCATATCCGTTTCATTATTTTTATTTACATAAGGCCTTCCTCTAGCAACCAACACTGAGTTTGATGAAGCATTATCCTCACCCTTCAATCTTCTTTCTTCAAAAATAATTTTACTAGCAACTTCTTCAAAAATCAAAGTTTCATTCCCATATATCGAAATGGGCTTAATATGCTCATAGGAAGATGGAAAAGACCATATGAGTCTCAAAGCTTTATCTTCATCATCAATTTTTACTCCAATAGTTTCTAATTCATAAACAATATATCATTTATAACACTTAGATTATTAGATACATTTGTATGTTCATCAATACGCAAGTTACGAAACTGCTCTTTCAACAACAAGCGATTTAATATACCATTTTCCTTGATATAGCCCTTCAAGTTTCTCCCAAATCTTTTTGGATGACGACGTACCAAGAACATTCGCAAGAATATTCTTAGTCAAAGACGTGTTGATTGTACTCAAAGCTCTCAAATCTAGTTCCTCCCACTTCCCATTGTCCATGTTGTATCAAAACATCTTTTAAAGTCTTGTTTAATCCTAATTGTATCAAAACATCTTTGACTTGAAGTTTTCACAAGTCATAATTATTTTTTCCATCAAATTTCTCTAAGTCAATCTTCACTACACTTAAGCTTACTAAAAAATTTCTTTTCTGATGTGGAAGATTAGACAAAACTACAACCACAAAGCATACTAAAAAATTATACCCCACCAAAACTAGACTCTTGATACCACTTGTTGGGAAAAACAAAGCATGGAGAAAAAAAAAGGAACACAATAACAATACAAGATATTAACGTGGAAACTCTAAAACCGGAGAAAAAACTATGATCATTGTCAAATGACAACCAAAGAATAATATTGTGTAAAAATTGTTACAACACATAGACCACCCTCAACCACCCCAAAACTCCAATACACCGCACTCTCCAAAGCAAAATTTAACTGCTCCTTACCACACTCTAACACAAGAGTATAAGAGAAAATATAAACAAATCAAATACAAACCTAAAATGCTTTTAACTAGTGTGTCTTGTAACGAAGAACTTAAATCTTATATATGTAGCCTTTAACTCCATCTTCCTTCATATAACTAAGCGGTGTGTGACTTCGAAGAACTTGAATCCTATATATAACCTTGGACTCTCTCTTCCTTCACAAAACTAAACAATGTGGGACTTCTTTAATATTATATTTTTAACCAACCGCAACATGACGACACTTCAAACTCAGCGCATACCGATATCCCTTGATTCCTGAGGGAATAAAGTGAAGTAATCAGATGAATGTCAAGGTCATAGACTTGTCAAATATATAACTCCGTAAAGTGTATTCCACATAGTGGAGGTTTGAAATTTCATTTACCACATTTGTTGAAGAGTGTAACTCATAAAGTATAGGTTTGGTATCCCATTAACCATGTCTGGTGGAAAAACTTCAATGGAATTCATGTAGGGGAGGTCTGGTATCCATTTATCATATCTAATAGATAGTGTATTTTACGTAATGGAGGTCTAGAAACCGTTGAATACCCAAAGCCAATCATAGGGATGTGATCATGCTTTCGTGCGAGAAGACTTAAGTTTGAAGAACCATATGTCTTATGAATAGTCTTGTTTTGTTTTTATGTTAAGTTTAATGGACATATGTTGTATTGATTCTAATGTATTATGTTATATATTCCACACTTTGGATGCCATTTAGATTATAAATGTACTAAGTATAAAAGTTTTATTTGGGATATTAATGAATGTGTGTTTTTTTAAAGGGGGTAATTTTCCATTCCCCCGTGTATATATATATATATATATATATATATATATATATATATATATATATATATATATATGTTCTTATTTAATATTTATAAGGATTGAACATTATTTTATTTTTCTCAAAAACTAAATTAAGTTTGAAATTGTTTTAAAAGAATATTTTTTTAAGAGATTTAAATAAGTTTTCACTATAAAAATTAAAAATTTAAGAGAGTAATATTATAGAAAATATAATACTTTCTTAAATTTTTATGATTTCATGTATATAACTCAACTACTAATAATCATTATATTTTATTTTTTTTCCCTTCATCATTCAAATAAACATATATAATTTGTTATACTTTGATATTTTTTATAATTGAACAATTATTTTCTTTCTCAAAAACTATATTTTTTCTTTCATTATAATTTATTATAGGAATTATATAGGACTTTTATTCAAAACTTTAATTTTTGTCATCATTTTAATTAGACATATGTTGAATATCTATCCATGTTTTATTAACTTGATTTCATTTATTTTAAAGATATTTCTTTTATTTTAAGCACAAAAACTTATAAACTAAAATAAAATAGTAATAATAAGATAATGATTATAAAACACTCACTATTTTTATTAATCTTATAATTAAATTTATAAAAATTTGGCAGACTAAAATTACTATCATAACAATACTAGAATTGCTATTATGAAACTATCTTTTTTCCCATATCAATTTCATTAATTTTTGCGTGGAATGGTTGTTGGAATATTTTAATAATTTTATAATATATTAATATTTGAATAATTATGTAGTCAAATATATTTATTTAATTATATTTGTTATTTTATCAAATAAAGTGCTTTAAATTATTATGTAATCAAATAATATTAAAAGGCTATTTAGATTTTATTTGGGAATCATTTAATTAATTAATTAATTAATTAATTAATAATTGGGTATGGACTCAAATATGAGTGGATGTCGGGAGGACCCATTTGAGAATAATGAGAACTATATTGGTCATCAATATACCTTACTCAAGACAAATTATCTCTACTCCTCATCTGAAAAGAATTTGAGGCATAAGGAGTACCGGTTGAGGAAGAATCACAAAAGCCATCAACTTTTGGATTTAAGATTACCGTCAAAAGGAATTTTTTTTCAATAGATTCAGGTATTCCTAAAATCAATTTATTGATCTTTTAATTTTTTAGATGCTTGTTTTCCGCGTCTAAAATTATATGTTATAATTTCTTGAACATGTATGTTTTGATCAATCGTTATTGATCTAATTCTAACAAATGGTATCAGAGCCTATATTATATGAGTTAAGACTCAATTGTTTATCGATAATATATGATTATTAATTGAAGTTTCAAATTATTTTGATACAATCTTGAACTATTATCGTAATTATATAATCAATTGAATCCAAATATTAGCGGCTGTGTAATGTGTAACCTATTCCAGTTATATTACTGTTATTTTGTTATTATACCTAATAATCATAATTTTACCGGTGAAAATTATGTTGCGATGCGGTATTAAAATTCAAATTCTGCGGTGGATAGAATACTTTAACATTCTTATATCTAAGAATTTGTTTTTCTCAAACAAAATTATGCATAGGATCATATTTGATTATAATAAATACGCATAAAATATTTTTTCACACAATGCCAGTACTTAATGCTGTCAAATGTCAATTGGAATTTATAAGATAGTTGAATTGTTTATGTACTGTACCGTCATTATCATTGGATTTATAGATTAAATTGTTTCGGGCTACAATAAAGCAACTAAATGTGATTAATTATATCTATTTTATTTTATTTTATTATATTTATGTATCTTAAACACAATTAAATATGTTTATTTTATCAAGTATTTTTTCTCTTCGAGTACAACCGATTTATTTTACCAGTATGTATATGATATACACACAATTATTAAACAATCAAGTAAACATACAATTTTAACATTACATTTATAGGTAATGTTTATTTAAATTTTAAAGACCTTCCCATTCAATTTATTAAATTAAAATTGTCTAGTAACTTTGATTGAATTAGTTGAAACAACAAGTTGAAAAAGTAGCATCTGTTATTTAAATTTGATTCAATTAGGATTACAAAAGACGTAGTGTGTAATTTTTTCATGCAAACTATTGTGGTCTTCCAAAAGGAAGACATAGTTTGGCCGAAAATTTGCATACCTCTGATGGTACATATGTAGTAATTATCAAGTTTATCCATGTGGCTAATGATTGATGTCAAAGGCATCCATTATTTGTCAGGACTTATTACTAATATTTGTTCATTACGTGGGAGTACCACTTACAGTTAATTATTGCAATCAAAGGTTGGGAATTAATGGTGTTTTTTGGTATCTTGTCTAGGTCTTATTTAATTTGCATATAAAGAATATTGTGCATGTCAATATGGTTATTTGACATACCTACTAATGTCATTGTATGGTTGTTGTCTTTTCAATTAATCCAGTTGCCGCTGCTACCGCTCCAAACTTTGTGTCTCAGATTAACTTTATCCCTATGCTGAGTGGGATGAACTTTAAGTCTTAAAAATAATCTGTGGAGATCGTTCTTAGATGCATGGATTTAGACTTATCTTTGAGGGAGGAGCGTCCCACCGCCACTACTGAGAACCCGAATGAAACTAAAATAGATAAATAGGACCGATTTAACCGAATGTACCTTATGATGATCAAAAGATCCATACCTGAAATAATTAGGTGCTCAATTGTTGAGAGTGAAAGTGTGAAGAAGTTTCTCGAAACTGTGGAGCAATTATTTGCTATAAATGATAAGGATGAGACAAGTAGTACCTTGTCCAAACTCATTTCAGTGGTTTATAAAGGCAAATGGAACATAAGGGAGTACATCATGGAGATGTCTAATCTCGCATCAAAACTCAAGGCATTGAAGTTAGAACTTCCTGAGGATTTAATTGTGCACTTGGTTTTGATCTCTCTCCCGACACACTTTAGGAAATTCATAGTAAGTTACAATACTCAGAAGGACAAATGGTCTCTCAATGAACTCATATCTCACTGTGTGCAAGAGGAAGAGAGGCTAAAGAGAGAGAAGACTGAAAGTGCTCACTTGGCTACCAGTTCTCAGAATAAAAGGAAGAAACCTGCAGGAATTTTTTCTCAAAATAAGAAGGCAAAGGAACAACCTATGGAGATAACCTCCTTCTTTTGTAAAAAGGTTGGACACATGAAGAAAGAGTGTTCCAAGTATGACGCATGGCGTGAAAAGAAGGGTAATTTTCTCACTTTTGTTTGTTCTAAAATTAATTTAGTTTTTGTACCTAAGGTTACTTAGTGGGTAGATTCTAGTGCTACTACTCACATTAGTATGTCCATGCAGGGTTGCTTATGGAGCCGACCACCAAGTGATGCTGAAAGATTCATCTATGTGAGCGATGGCAATAAAGTTGCAGCAGAGGCTATAAGGACTTTTAGATTATTATTAAAGACCGATTTTCATTTGGATTTGATTGAGACTTTTGTTGCACCGTCTATTAGACTGAATTTAATTTCTATTTCTATTTTTGGATAAATCAGGTTATACTTGTTCGTTTGAAAATAATAAATTTAGCCTCTCATATGATTCAAATGTTGTTGGTTACGGTTCTTTGAATGATAATCTTTATAAGCTTGATATAGAATGTCCTTATAACAAAATAATGCAAATAGAGTCACATGTTACAAAACAAAAATTAAATGAGAATTCCGCCACTTTATGGCATAACCGATTAGAACATATATCTAAACAAAGAATTCATAGGCTTATGTCGGACGATATTCTTGGATCCCTTGATTTGTCAGAATTTCAAGTCTGCATTCAATGTATCAAGGGTAAGCAGACAAACAAGAGGAATTTCCATGCTGAAAGAGCTAAGGATGTCTTAGAACTAATTCATACCGATATATGTGGTCTTTTCCCTACAGGTTCTTGGAATGGACTATGGTATTTTATTACGTTCATAGATGATTACTCGAGGTATGGCTACCTGTACTTGATTCATGAGAAATCTCAATCTTTGGACTTGTTCAAGTCATTCAAAGCAGAAGTTGAACTTCAACTTGGAAAGAAAATAAAAGCTATCAAATCCGATCGTGGTGGTGAATACTATGGTCGGTATGATGGATCAAGGGAACAACGTCCAGGGCCCTTTGCGCTTTTCCTCAATGAGTATGGAATTGTTCCGCAATACACAATGCCGGAAAAACCAAACATGAATGGAGTTACAGAATGATGGAACCGGACTCTTAAGGACATGGTAAGAAGTATGATTAGTCATTCTTCTCTTCCAAAGTCATTTTGGGGAGAAGCATTAAAGACCGCAGTTTATATCCTTAATAGAGTACCTAGTAAAGTTGTAGCTAAAACCCCTTATGAGCTTTGGATTGGGAAAAAGCCAAACATTAGACACCTGCACATTTGGGGAAGTCCAGCTGAAGCCAGACCTTATAAGCCTCATGAAGGTAAGTTGGATGCAAATACAATTAGTTGTTATTTTATTGGATACGTTGAACGCTCTTACGGGTACAAGTTTTACAAACCCTTCACTAGAACAATTTTTGAAACGGGAAATGCAAGATTCCTTAAGCATGTAGAGTTTGGATAGGAAGGGAGCATAAGGAGTGTTGCCTTTGATGGAGAAACTGTTTCTCACAACTATCAAGTATTTGTACCTATCTTTGTTCTAGAAATAGATTTTGAAATAAACAATGATGTTATTCCTAACATCCCTAAAAAACAATACAATACTGAGTTTCTTCCTCAAGCACCACCTATAGTTCAAACTCAACAACCTCAAGAGCCACCATTAAGACGATCCACTAAAGAGAGGAAGAGTGCAATTTCAGGTGATTATGTTGTATTTCTTCATGAACGTGAGGATGACATTGGTTTGACTGAGAAAGATCCTATCAACTTTAGTCAGGCTATGCAGAGTCTAAACTCTCTTAAGTGGGTTGATGCCATGAAGGATGATATGAAGTCGATGGCTGAGAATAATGTTTGGGATCTCGTTAAATTACCTGAAGGAAAGAAATCCATTGGTTGTAAATGGATATTTAAAACCAAAAGGGATTTAAAGGGTAACCTTGAGAGATATAAAGCTCGTCTTGTCGCAAAAGGCTTTACTCAAAAGGAAGAAATTGATTATAAAGAGACTTTATCTCCAATTTCTTCGAAGGACTCTCTTAGGATTATGATGGCATTGGTAGCTCATTTTGATTTAGAGTTGCATCAGATGGATGTAAAGAATGCGTTTCTAAATGGAAACATTGAAGAGACAATATATATGGTGCAACCAGAAAACTTTGTGTCAGGAGACCCAAAGTCTATGGTTTGCAAACTCAAGAAATTCATCTATGGTCTTAAACAGACTTCCCTTCAATGGTATTACAAATTTAATCAAGTAATATCCTCATTTGATTTGGAGGCTAATCTGGTTGATAACTGTAACGCCCCGATTTGTTTAATTGTATTTATTTATTTCATTTATGTGAATTTTGTGAAATGTGTGAATTTATTGTATTTTACCTGCTAATTGAGTTAATTGGTTAATTTCCCTGATAGGTAAAATATTTGCAATAAATTATAATTTCTTTTCAACTTTTATTTCCCGAAATATATTTCACCGCTGTTTATGTTTTATCGCATTTTGAGAGCGTTTGGGAGATATTTGAGCGTAAGGGCAAAATGGTCATTTTGGGTAGTTAGATATTTTGTTATAAAAAGGGAAAAGAGAGAAATAGAGAGAAAAGGAGAAAGAAGAGAAAGAAAAGAGAAAGAAGAGAAATAAAAGAGAGAAGAAGGGGAAGAAGAGAAAATCATCAAAACAAAGCTTGGATAATCATTTAATCGGGTAAGGGTGAGAAGTTTCAATTATATCTTGCTTGTATATGTATGTATTTGTTTGAATGTTTGGTTGAAAAATATATGTTTTCCACTTGATTGGAATTGTGATCATTTCGATAGAATCGATGTTTTAACGGTTAGAATTTGGAATAGATCGTGTAGAATAGTCGAGTAATGTTTGGGTTTAATCGGGAATACTCGTTGGTATGATTTAGGGGGTTTTGGATTGAGTTATATAGTTTGTGAGAGTTAGGGCAATAATGATGAAATAGTGAAAAATCGATGTTTTCACAGTTGGAATGCGGAATAAGTTGTGTAGTATAGTCGGGTGAGGATAGGAATTAATCGGGAATGGTTGTTTGTATGTTTTCGAGTGGTTTTGATCGAGTTTGGAATTGAGATAAATTGATAAAATTATGTTTAAAAATATTTCAAAAATGGAAAATGTGTTGGATGGCTTTTTAAGGGTGAAAATATTGTAGTACGTTGAATTCTGAGATCGCAGCTTTTTACGGAATCGAAAACGGATGTCTGGAAGTCTTCCGATGGTATTTTTAAGGCCAAATTCTGCTGAATTTCCGCAGGTATCGCGCTTAGCGCGGTCTCGGCAAAAATGAAAAATTTTTCGAAACTTCAAAAATTCATAACTTTTGAACCGTAAGTCCGTTTTGGCCGCCGTTCGAAGCGTTGGAAAGCTAATGAAATATTCCTTCTATTAAAAATGGTTTGGAGGACAGTAAATGATTTATTTAAGTCGTGGTTGTGTAAAAGTGTTGGGTTATCGGGTTTTTATCGCGTTAAATGCGTGCGGTCGGTGTTTTACAGTGTGTTGTGCTATTGTTATATGACGTGGAGCTTTTATGTGGTTTATATGGTGTTGAAGCATGTGATAAGTTGTTGTAATTGTTGTGGCCTTATGGCAAAATACTTTGTTGAATTGAATACAAATGTATGGTATTAATGTATATTGTTGTGGGTAGCCTTCGTGGCGTGTATCCTAGTGTTGTGATTATCATTGTATGATTGCAGGATTGTTGTGGTTGATGGTGAGTAATTCTTGATATGAATGTATATGATAAAATGCTAATTGTTGTGGTTTGTAGATTATGATGAAATGCATTGTTTATGTGAAATTCAATGTATGTTGTTTGGTGGCCTTTATGGTTTGAAATGCATTGTTTGAATTAAATTTCCAATGCATGAATGATGATGTTGAGATAGTTCACATGGTTGAATTATGTATGTGCATTTGATTATCATGAGTTGTTGATAGGACATGCATCATGATATGCACAATGTGATGTCGTGTGCCCTTGTGGGGTGTGAGCGACAAAACAATTCTAGAGGGAATCTGCTGTAACGGTCGTGTGCCTTATACAAAGAGGACCTAAAGCGATCGGATCGTGTGCCTTATACAAAGAGGACCTAAAGCGATCCATAAACGTCGTGTGCCTTATATAAAGAGGACCTAAAGCGACGGGGAACATCGTTTACCCGACGGGGAGTTACACTAAGTAACAAGTGATGATTCCAATAATTCCTGAGTGAATTAATGATGATGAGAATGATGGATGGAATGGTACCGCATGCATAGAGTCGTTGTGTCGGTCTCTGTGCATTTTCATAAGTCATGAATGGATTGATTATGTGTGGGAAATTGTGAATGGGATTGATGAGTTGATATACATTGGTGATAAATGTATTGAGCATGATTATGGATGATATGTTTTATGTATAGACATATGCTATGTTTTGTGGGGATGTTGTACATTACAATGATTGTATTAATTATCTATGATGTGCTATATATGAATATATGTGATGTGGTGGCGTGTTTCCATATGTCATAACTTTGGTATGCCTTATGTGTGAATATGTGATTATGTTGGTATAATTGATATATGCTATGTGGTTGGATTATTAGAAATATGTTATGTATCTGTGGCATGCTATATGTATTAGTATGAGATGCTTGTGGTGAGAATAATTATGCATGTGAATTTATATGTGTTTGCATATTATTATGCAATCTTGATTTAGTTGTTATTTCTCACCCTTCTACTGTGGTTTCTTGCCCTATGAGGCAATTGCAGATTAGTATCTTGGAGGCTTTTGTGAAGATTAGTTCTCCATCCTTTTGTCAGTCTGTCTGCTCTGATACGTAACACGGGAGTTGGGGAACGCTTTTGTTATATATGTATACATTTGTTGGATCTATTTTGTATACCTTTGTATGAATATTTTGATGTTATAAAAAAATTTATTTTGTAAAACAAGTCAGTTATGGATCTTTCCGCTTTATTCCATAATTGAACTTTCCTTTTGTTGGAAAAAGTTTCCCTTTTATGTTTATTCCATTTTGTGTTATGTATCAAATTTATGAGCATGTATTGTGTTTTCTTTCTTTAAATGTGGCATCCTTGTTTCTGTCTAAGAATAAATTTTTGTTCACTCTGATTTATTTATGTATTATTTATCCGCGATGGGAATTGGGGTGTTACATTAGTGGTATCAGAGCAGATCGGTCCATCCGGCCAAGTTGTTGAGTCAGTTGGTGTGACAGTTGAATACTGTCGATGTTGTTTGTTCCTTAGTATGTGATATGTGTGTAAAACACTGTCAGTACTTTCTGGTTTTTCTAATCCTTTGTCTGCAGGATTTAGAATGAGATAAGTGGGGGAAAAGCTTGTGCTCCTTCAAGTTGCTTCAGGTGTGGAGTGTTGGCTCAGTGTGTCGTTGGTTGCAAGAGTGTAAGTGTTGTTTAGACAGTGTTGTTCCCGATTCCGGAGGGAATGCGGAGGAAAGGTTTATGTCAACTAAGGATTTGTGCCTTAGGTAGTTTTGTGCACAAGATGCAAGAAATGCTATTATGGTCTGGTAAAGATGGTTTATGCCCCATCATGATTGTCGGCTGTCTATTGACAAATTGAGGAACTGATCACCCTTAATCTCTTGTTGATAGTAGACAGAATTATGTTGGATGGAATAGACATGTCTTTCCAGCTTTGATAGTATGTTTTGTGAATCGTTTGGAGCTAAGCCAGTGAGTACAGATTATTTTGTTGAGTCGATGAAGATTCTAATATCGGAAGATGAGACGGATTAGAGGTTTTGGTATGTTGGTCCAGTGGGAGGTCATTGAGAGAGAACGATTGGGTATCGTTAATGGTTATTCTCAGAGAGTAGAGTGTGAACTCAAATTGGACGAAGATGTGGATTTGAGGTTTTGGATCTGCTAAGTAAGTAGAAGAACTTTTAGGAAGTGAAACTCAGATGTTTGTCATGTTTATGATGGGAGTGTTCTGGAAATTGGCAGGAAGCCACAGTGATGGGCCGTCAGTTGTGCATGGTTTTCAGATGTGTTTTTGGATGAAACATTAGTGTGTCGACTTGAAGAGGTCCAACATGGTTGGTAAGGAAAAGGATGCTAGCATAAGGTTGCGTGTTAATCAGTGAGTAGTATGGAAACTTGCGGTTGTGTTCTGGATAGCTTGAGTTTTGAATTGTGACGAATCGCGAACGATTTGAAGTTCCTTGATGGTATTACTTTCGTTATGGGTTGTATATGTTATGGGTGTGGAGTATATAAATCGTATCTTCCATACTTGTTTGGATAAGTTCATAGTGATGTTTATTGGATGATATTATGATTTATTTTAAATTAAAGGATGAGTATGTAGAGTATTTGAGGATTGAGTTGCAAGGATTGAAAGAGCGGGAGCTTTCTGCTAAATTATCGAGTGAGAATTTTGATTGAAAGAGGTTAGCTTTCTTGGTTATGTTATTTCCGATGATGGTATTGTTGTGTATCTATCCAAAATAGATGCAGTTCGACAATGAGAGGCTCCGAAGTCGGTTAAGGTGATTAGAAGCTTTTTGGACTTTAGTTGGTCATTACCGGAAGTGGAAGGTTTTTCCAAGTTAGCATTATCGTTACTTCAGTTGACTTGCAAAGGGTAAGTCGTTTGCTTTGGATGTTCATTGTGAGGAAAGTTGGAGAGGGCTAAAGTAGAATTTGTCTACAGCTCCAGATTTGATTCTGCGTGGTCCTCATAAACCGTTTGTGAGGTATTGGGATGCGTCTATGATGAGTTAGTCAGTGTGTTAATGAAAGATGGTAAAGTCGTGGCTTATGCCTTACGACAATTGAGGATTCATGATTTCAAGATGGCTGCGGTTACTTTTGTGTTGGGAATCTGGAGGTATTATTTTTATGGTTTTGAGTTCGAAGTGTTTAGTAATCACAAGAATATTGAGTACCTGTTTGGTCGGAGATAATAGAGTATGAGACAACGAGGATGGTTGGAATTCCTGATTAGTTATGACCTTGGCTCGAATTATCCTATTGGTAAAGTTAATGTCGTGCCTGATGAGTTATGTCGAAAGTTTTTACTCATGTCTGTTTTGATGGTCAGAGGATTAGAATTATTTGAGCAGTTCAGAGACTTGTGTCTGGTGTGTGAGATAACTCAGTGGAGTGTAAGTTTGGGTCTATTAGAAATTAACTATGTTTCTTCTGGTGAATATTAGAGAGAGCCAGAAGTTGGATATGGAATTGGTAGATTTGATGGTTACAAGTCATCAGAGTGCGTAGCAGAAGCGTGATGTGGCACAATTCGTATATGCGTGTGTGACTGGTAAGAGTTCATAGGTTGAACATTATAAACATGTAGGAATGATGAGACCATTGGACATTTCAGAATGGAAGTGTTAGGTGAAAGGTTTAAATATTATTCATGGGCTACTATGTAGATGGATGTCTTGGTTATATGTTCGATTGGTGAATCGTAGCATTGTTGTAATAATGTTGTGTGACAAGGTTGTTGGTATTCTAGTTTTATGGATGTTGTTAAGACGTTGTTTATGTCGTGGAACTTTATGTTCTTGTTTATGTTGTTGCCTCATTTCCATCGTGATGGTTCGAGTGCGAGTAGCTAATTCCTATGTGGGGAATTAGGGGAGTGTTACCTAGGGTGAAGGTAACGATCTTGTTGTGTTCTGGTTCTAGAGTGAACCTACGCGTTCGTAACTTGGGTATTCCTTGAGTCGTGAGTTAGTCGTCAAGTGCATTGTATGGGCATTGCATCTTGTCGTTGTTGTTGTCGCTGTTAGCAAGGTGGCTTGTCAGTTTGTGTTATTCGTGGTGTGCCTAGTGTTGGCATGTTAGTTGGTTAGTCGGATGCGAGACTCGTATCCGGAGTTGTTCGTCTCAGTTATATTTTCGAGGACGAAAATGTCTAAGTGGGGGAGAGTTGTAACGCCCCGATTTGTTTAATTGTATTTATTTATTTCATTTATGTGAATTTTGTGAAATGTGTGAATTTATTGTATTTTACCTGCTAATTGAGTTAATTGGTTAATTTCCCTGATAGGTAAAATATTTGCAATAAATTATAATTTCTTTTCAACTTTTATTTCCCGAAATATATTTCATCGCTGTTTATGTTTTATCACATTTTGAGAGCGTTTGGGAGATATTTGTGCATAAGGGCAAAATGGTCATTTTGGGTAGTTAGATATTTTGTTATAAAAAGGGAAAAGAGAGAAATAGAGAGAAAAGGAGAAAGAAGAGAAAGAAAAGAGAAAGAAGAGAAAGAAAAGAGAGAAGAAGGGGAAGAAGAGAAAATCATCAAAACAAAGTTTGGATAATCGTTTAATCGGGTAAGGGTGAGAAGTTTCAATTACATCTTGCTTGTATATGTATATGTATGTATATGTTTGAAGGTTTGGTTGAAAAATATATGTTTTCCACTTGATTGGAATTGTGATCATTTCGATAGAATAAATGTTTTAACGGTTAGAATTTGGAATAGATCGTGTAGAATAGTCGAGTAATGTTTGAGTTTAATCGGGAATACTCGTTGGTATGATTTAGGGGGTTTTGGATTGAGTTATATAGCTTGTGAGAGTTAGGGCAATAATGATGAAATAGTGAGAAATCGATGTTTTCACGGTTGGAATGCGGAATAAGTTTTGTAGTATAGTCGGGTGAGGATAGGAATTAATTGGGAATGGTTGTTTGTGTGTTTTCGAGTGGTTTTGATCGAGTTTGGAATTGGGATAAATTGATAAAATTATGTTTCAAAATATTTCAAAAATGGAAAATGTGTTGGATGGCTTTTTAAGGGTGAAAGTATTGTAGTACGTTGAATTCTGAGATCGTAACTTTTTACGGAATCGAAAACGGATGTCCGGAAGTCTTCCGATAGTGTTTTTAAGGCCAAATTCTGCTGAATTTCCGCAGGTATCGCGCTTAGCGCGGGTCTGCGCGCTTAGCGCGGTCTGGGCAAAAATGAAAATTTTCCGAAACTTCAAAAATTCATAACTTTTGAACCGTAAGTCCGTTTTGGCCGCCATTCGAAGCGTTGGAAAGCTAATGAAATATTCTTTCTATTAAAAATGGTTTGGAGGGTAGTAGATGATTTATTTAAGTCATGGTTGTGTAAAAGTGTTGCGGTCGGTGTTTTACAGTGTGTTGTGCTATTGTTATATGACGTGGAGCTTTTATGTGGTTTATATGGTGTTGAAGCATGTGATAAGTTATTGTAATTGTTGTGGCCTTATGGCAAAATACTTTGTTGAATTGAATACAAATGTATGGTATTAATGTATGTTGTTGTGGGTAGCCTTCGTGGCGTGAATCCTAGTGTTGTGAGTATCATTGTATGATTGCAGGATTGTTGTGGTTGATGGTGAGTAATTCTTGATATGAATGTATATGATAAAATGCTAATTTTTGTGGTTTGTGGATTATGATGAAATGCATTGTTTATGTGAAATTCAATGTATGTTGTTTGGTGGCCTTTATGGTTTGAAATGCATTGTTTGAATTAAATTTCCAATGCATGAATGATGATGTTGAGATAGTTCACATGGTTGAATTATGTATGTGCATTTGATTATCATGAGTTGTTGATAGGACATGCATCATGATATGCACAATGTGATGTCGTGTGCCCTTGTGGGGTGTGAGCGACAAAACAATTCTAGAGGGAATCTGCTGTAACGGTCGTGTGCCTTATACAAAGAGGACCTAAAGCGATCGGATCGTGTGCCTTATACAAAGAGGACCTAAAGCGATCCATAAACGTCGTGTGCCTTATATAAAGAGGACCTAAAGCGACGGGGAACATCGTTTACCCGACGGGGAGTTACACTAAGTAACAAGTGATGATTCCAATAATTCCTGAGTGAATTAATGATGATGAGAATGATGGATGGAATGGTACCGCATGCATAGAGTCGTTGTGTCGGTCTCTGTGCATTTGCATAAGTCATGAATGGATTGATTATGTGTGGGAAATTGTGAATGGGATTGATGAGTTGATATACATTGGTGATAAATGTATTGAGCATGATTATGGATTATATGTTTTATGTATAGACATATGCTATGTTTTGAGGGGATGTTGTACATTACAATGATTGTATTAATTATCTATGATGTGCTATATATGAATATATGTGATGTGGTGGCGTGTTTCCATATGTCATAACTTTGGTATGCCTTATGTGTGAATATGTGATTATGTTGGTATAATTGATATATGCTATGTGGTTGGATTATTAGAAATATGTTATGTATCTGTGGCATGCTATATGTATTAGTATAAGATGCTTATGGTAAGAATAATTATGCATGTGAATTTATATGTGTTTGCATATTATTATGCAATCTTGATTTAGTTGTTATTTCTCACCCTTCTGCTGTGGTTTGTTGCCCTATGAGGCAATTGCAGATTAGTATCTTGGAGGCTTTTGTGAAGATTAGTTCTCCATCCTTTTGTCGGTCTGTCTGCTCTGATACGTAACACAGAAGTCGGGGAACGCTTTTGTTATATATGTATACATTTGTCGGATTTATTTTGTATGAATATTTTGATGTTATAAAACAATTTATTTTGTAAAACAAGTCAATTATGGATCTTTCCACTTTATTCCATAATTGAACTTTCCTTTTGTTGGAAAAAGTTTCCCTTTTATGTTTATTCCATTTTGTGTTATGTATCAAATTTATGAGCAGGGATTGTGTTTTCTTTCTTTAAATGTGGCATCCTTGTTTCTGTCTAAGAATAAATTTTTATTCGCTCTGATTTATTTATGTATTATTTATCCGCGATGGGAATTGGGGTGTTACAATAACTGTGTATACCAAAAGTTCAATGGGAGTAAATTCATTTTCTTGGTACTATATGTAGATGATATCCTTTTGGAAAGCAATAATATAGGCTTACTACACGAAGCCAAGAGATTTCTCACAAATAAATTTGAGATGAAAGATCTTGGGGAAGCCTCCTTTGTCTTAGGAATTTAAATACTTAGAGACCGTTCTCGAGGTATTTTAGGATTGTCGCAAAGGAGCTATATTGATACAGTTCTGGATAGATTCTCCATGAGAGATAGTAAACCATGAGACACACCCGTTGCTAAAGAAGACAAGTTATGTCTCAAACACTGCCCTACTACAGATCTTGAAAAGGAAAAGATGCATAAGGTTCTATATGCTTCATCTGTGGGAAGTCTTATGTATGCTCAAGTTTACACTCATCCCAACTTAGCATTCATTGTAGGAGTTCTTGGAAGATATTTAAGAAACCCTGGTATGCAGCACTGGATAGCAATAAAGCGTGTAATGCGCTACCGCAAGAGAACAAGAGACTTCATGCTTACTTATCGGAAGTCAGATAACTTGGAGATCATTGGGTATTCTGACTCAGATTTTGCCGGAGGCCCGGATAGCGTACATTCCACATCTGGTTACATCTTTCTCTTGGCTAGAGGAGTCGTCTCCTGGAAATCTTCCAAACAGACTATAGTGGCTCCTTCCACCATGGCAGCAAAGTTTGTGGCTTGCTTTAAGGCATCAAATCATGCGATTTGGTTGCAGAACTTTGTCACAAGCATACGCATCATTGGGAGCATTGAAAGGCCCTTGAAGGTTTATTGTGACAATAATGCAGTTGTGCTCTATTCCAACAATAATATGAGTTCTACAAAATTGAAATTTATTGATATCAAGTATATTGTAGTGAAAGAAAGAGTTTAGGATAAACAAATTTTGATAAAACATATAGGGACAGACTTAATGCTAGTTGATCCACTAACCAAAGGTTTAGAACCTAAGGCTTTTCATGGGCATATTGCTCATATGGGTCTTGGTTTTGAGATTGCCTTAGATTAGTTAGAGTTTTTTCCTTGATTTTCTACGTTCTATGCTTTGGTTTTATTTTGGTACAAACTTTATGTTATGTTTAATTTTCTGCAGAAATAAAAACTTATGAGGTATTATTGTTGTAACAATATCAAGTTTTTCAAATATTGTAACTTTGAATTGCACCTAAGGAACTTCAGTTTGATCTCACTAAAGACTCCAGTAGGACCAATTGGAAATATGCATAATTTAGAGATCACATTGCATGAAATTTCCATGCCACTCATTCATATCGATCTATGTCATCAACGTACGTTGATGTGGTGGTCATCGGGGTTTCGTCACGTTATACGTTAGTGACGACAGACGCGGTGATCCCAATAATTATGTGGCCAAATATATTTATTTATTTATATTAGTTATTTTATTAAATAAAGTTCCTAAAATAATTATGTGAGCAAATAATGTTAAAAGGCTATTTAGATTTTATTTGGGAATTATTTAATTAATTAATTAATTAATAATTGGGTATACACTCAAATATGAGTGGATGTCAGGAAGACCCATTTGAGAATAATAGGAACCCTAATTGGTTATCACACTATATATAAGCTATGGTCCCCAATATACCGTACATAAGACAAATTATCTCTTCTCCCCATCTGAAAAGAATTCGAGGTATAAGGAGTACCGGTTTAGGAAGAACCATAAAAGCCATCAACTTCTGGGTTTATAAGTACCGTCAAAGGGATTTTTCTTAATGGATCCAGGTATTCCTAAAATCAATTTATCGATCCTTTAATTTTATACATGTTTGTTTTTCGTGTCTAAAATCATGTTATAATTTCTTGAGCATGTGTGTTTTGATCAATCGTTGTATATCTAATTCTAACAATGGTGACATCTGTAAGAGGAAATTACAAACAATGGCTTGGCACAAAGTCTGTAAGTTTTTTCAGAAGGTGGTCTAGGTATCAGGTCTGTCTCCAAAATAAATGATGTCGCTAACCTTAAAACGTGCTTGGATCTTTATAACTCTTCAAATCAATGAGCACAACTTCTTAGACACAGAGTATTGAGGAATAATAAGCATATAAACTACCACATTTCTTCATCAATTTGGTGTGGAATCAAAAGTAACTTTCAAGTTTTGATTGACAACTCGACATGGATCTTGGGAGATGGTAGTAAGATCAGTTTTTGGATTGATGCTTGGTGTGGCCCCCCTCTGGCAGACCAATTTCATTTCCCCCAAAGTGTTCAGGCTGGCCTTTTTTCCAAAGTCGAAGACTTCATCCTTAATTTCTAATGGAATATGCCACTAGATCTAGTTTCATTGCTTCCCAATCTGCAAGGAATCATCAATCAGGTACACATTCCTATCTCTCTTAGGAATGATGAGCTTAGATGGATTAACTCGCATGTAGGTTCCTTAAGTCTTAAAGATACATGTTCCTTAAGTCATAAAGATGCATATCAATTTAAGACTACTCTTAGTAATAATCTTGATTGGGCGAGGTTGATTTGGAATATTTCTATCCCTCCCTCAAAATCCATGTTTGTTTGGAAGTTTATCCTCTCTAAAGCCCCCCACTGATGACATTCTAACCAGAGAGGAATTTTCTTGTTTCCATCAAAATGTGTTCTATGTGGTATTCATGAAGAAAAAACTGATCACTTATTTTGGCATTGCACTTTTGCCCAGAGCATCTAGCAATGGTTAGCTAGTGTTACTCATCATGTTTTGAAATACAATATTTTGGAAATCTAGAAAGTCTACTATCAAACACTATCCAAACAAACTAGATTAGTTATTCTTTATGTCATCATTAACACTCTTAACATCATCTGGTATTCTAGAAACCAGGAAAAGTTTAACAATAAAAGTACCCAATGGAAGTTTGCTTTGAATCTGCTAATTTCAAGTGTCAATATGACTGTTAATTCTACAAAGGCATCTTTAGCTTGTAATATTATGGAATTTCGAATTCTGAAAGCATTCAAAGTCTCAGTGGCTTTTGCGGAAATTTTAGGGATCACTTAGCAAATTTTATTGGGTGTTTTGCAAAAAAAAATTATTGGAGTTATGAGTGCAATTAAATTAGCCTTTGATAGAAACTAGAGACACCTTTGAGTAGAAACTAATTCCAAATTAGTTTCTCTAGCTTTTAGGGTCTGTTTGGTTCAAATGAGGAGGAGGTGAGGAATTTTTTTAATCAGATAAGTATTTGGTTCAAAAGAAGGGAAGGGAGGAATTTTAATTAAAAAGGTGTTTGGTTCAGGAGGGGAGGGGAATAATTTTATTAATAAATTACATTTTTATCCTTATGATCTTATATAGGTGATATGATATTCATATGTGAAAAATTCATGCATATTTTTTATGAAATAAAAATTTTAATATTGAATGACTAAAAATGTATTTATTTACCACATAACGGTAAAAAATTGAGTACACTTAATTCAGATTATAACTCTCCAATACGGATTAAACTATATGCTGATAACGTTTAAATCGTGCTGAATCATCTAACAAAATAAATACATAAAATAAATTATTATTAAATATTAATGGTTCAAAATGTTTAATAAAATGAATAAACAAAAAAAAGGAATGGTTTAAAATTTGATATAAAAAAAATGATATGATATGTAACAAAATTAGAATAAAAAACGAATGTAACTAAACATAATATTTTTAATTAAAAAACAAAAAAGTGCAATGATTATGATTTTTATAAAGTACAAAAATTCTAAAATAATGTGAATGTAGATAACAATTATAATAAGATGATGGAAGCAATCGAGAAAATCACACAAAGAAAGTAGTAACACGAAACAAAACGAATAATTTTGAAATACTAAAATTAAACCCAAAATATTTTAGTACATATAATAATTTTTTAAATATCCAAACTCATATTCCCTCTCATCCCCACCAAATCCCTCCAGATTGGAGGGAAGCAAAAAGTATGTTTTAGAGGGATTTCGCTCTCCCCCCCTCCCATTCCTTCCCCTCTTACAATTTGAACCAAATATATTTAATTAAAATTTTCCCCTCCCTTCCCCTCCCCTCCATCTACCCCGAACCAAACACACCCTTAACAACTCACCTTTGGTTTTGTTTGGTGGAATGAAGCTCTTGTGTCTATTTTTGACAATATAATTCATAATAAGTTAGGACTTCCTTACTTTCGTTTTTGTTAAGTTCAAAGGGTTTCCGTTCTATGTCCCCCTCTTTTTTTTTTCTTTTTTTATATATGGATTTTGATTTTGCTTAAAAGAATTTCATTAATTTTATTTATAAACATTTTTATTTAAATACTTTATTTATATTGATTTTGAATGTGAAGACAAATTGTTAAAGTTTCTATTAAAATCAAAATCTCTAAATCATTGACAACATTATCATAGAAAAATGAATGAAAGTGTTATGAATGTTTGTTTTATCCTAATAAAAACGATGGAGTCTTGCCTAAATGCTTGAGGTTTCAACCATGTAATTATTTTAGTGAAATTTGAATAATTTTATTTTTAAATCAATAAGAGATTTCATTTATTTAATTTTAATCAATTTTAAAATTTTATTAAGTTTATTTTAATAAAATTAGAATTTGTATTTTAATTTATTAATTAATTAATTTTTTTAATTAATTTAAGATTTTTATATTTAATAAATTTTAAATTTAATTTTAAATCAATTTAACAGTATAAATATTATATTTTTTATAAATATATATTTATATTGTTAACTCAATTTAAAATAAATTTTAAAATTAATAAATAAACAAAGTCTCAAATTGATTTAAAATAAAATTGAAAAATTGAAATAGATTAAGCTGATTTAAAATAAAACTCAAATTTCATTAAAATTAAAATAAAACTTTTTCAAATTTCATTAAAACAAAATAAATCAAATTTTATATTAATCTATAACTATATATAAAGAGGATAGAAGGATTTGGACTGGCCTATTTTTTTTCCAAAATTACCCTTTAACTTCCCTCTAAAACCAAATAACTAGATATGATTTACACTCATTAAATGCTAACTGCCCCATTCTCAATCTAACTTCCACACGCTGGAAGTTTGGAAGAAATCCAAAGACATCCATAAAACAACAACAACTGCATATATGAGGTTTTCTTTATTCACGTATGTTTTGCGGTTCATGAATTCCCATTGTTTTTTCTTTTGTTTTTCCAACATACTTCTTATACAATTCTTAAATTCTCATCATTATCTTTCAATTTATCCTATTTTTTCATGTATAAGACATTATATAACAATAAACCAAGCCATTCACAATCTTAGTTACAATGGTTTGTACATAATAATATAGTTCTATAGTTTTTTTATCACTGTGATCTTATCGGATTAAACTTAAGTTTTTTTTCATATGATTGGATGGAACAATCTATTGATTGTAGTTTCTACCTATTTTATTTTGAATGAATGTTTCTCTCTAAACTTGCATTGTTTGTTTCTTGGTTTTAAATACATCAGTAATTTGACATTTATGGTTAATTAATCAAAGTTATTTCATTTTGTGTAATTTCTTAGGTGCATGTGAGGAATATACGAAAAATAAAATGGAAGAGGAAGGAAAAGAGTAAATATTTATCCAGGACTGCAACTATATCACACAAATAGAAGGAGAAATGATTCATCTTTGACTGCAACCACTTTACACAAATAAAGGAGAAATAAAAACAAAAGGTAAAAAATTAGAAAGTTTATTTCTTCTCTTTTTTGTCTTTCTCAATTTTCACGCATTTTTGTTATGTTTTAACTGTATCTATTTTTTTTATAAATTTAATTTGTTGTTATTGTGTTGTTTTGAATTTAATCTATTCCTTCTTGATTATCTTCCTTCTTATTATCTCACAATATTTTTATGCATTAAATCTTGATTTTTAATTCAATTTGATTTTAATAATAGACTATCTTTAAATTGTAGATACTTTTTTATTTCTTATTTCATGATTTTCTTTGTATGCTTTTAAAATATTTCAACATTTTTCATTAATCGTTTCATTTAGAGGTATTAAAAAAAAACAATTAACTTTTTTCATCTATTTGCTTTTACCATCTATTTGGCAAGTAATTGCGACTATATTTTATATAGTTATTACATGCATCAGATGATAAAAAAAAAGAGAGAAAATATTGAGGGATAAGAAACTTGCATGACTTTTCAATCAATTTTTCTATTTATTCAAAAAATATGATTAGATAATATTTATTTATATTTTTGCTAAATCTTTAAGTAGTTGGCATGTGTTGCAGGATGTTGAGTGAAGTGTTGTTGGGTGATCTTTTGAAATAATTAATCAATAAGATGGAGGAAGAAATAAAAATTAACATATTACTTTTCTTTAACATAATTATTTATGATATTTTGTTTGTTTGACCCAGACATTCTAAAAGGAATTTGAGATAGAAAAAGATCAAAAATTTAATAAATGTATGAATCTATATCTTATACTTTGTATACAAATAACTTAAATTAAAATCAAATTTTGAAAAAAAAAATTAATCTTTTGACGCGTGTGCACACTATAAAAAGCGGATAAACGGGCACGGGAGTGCCCGTTTAGACGCTAGTTTAAAATAAAATCAATCAAACTTCAAATTTCACCAATCAACTATCAGCCCTTCAAAAGATTATTACATGCCGATCATATTACCCTTCTAACCAATTTATTTTACACTACATTTAGGACATTTCAGTAAATAACAAAACACAACATTAATTATAAACAAAGCCTATCTCCTACTGCCAAATGTTCATCCACAATTGGCTTCCTCAACAAAAAAATTCCCCCATTCCCACAAAACTCATTTCTCACACCAAACCTTATACATTATTGTCATCTCTCACTATTATTTCCTTCTCTCTCATCCGTTTTACACATCAACTTTTTTTCCTCTACGACTTCAATAGTGCCCGGACTTCGATGCCGCGAACTCACCACTAAACCAGCCCATTTGCAGGTTTATTTCTGCTTTGTGTTGTGAAGTCCATATTGATGTACATTGTAACATTCCCACCAAAACCATCATCACACGCCAACCAGCTCTGTCAAACATCTATGTAATATATTTTCCCTTCTCCATCTCTATCAACTTCATTTTTCTCCAACATTTTCGACTGTCTTTATCCTTTTCGGCAGCAGCTTCGTCGCTCAACCACAACAGGTGTTTCTGGCAAACTGCTCAGTCTCTCAACCACATCAGGTGAAAAAGTTTTGCAGTGCTCCGTCTCTCCTTTGGTTCATCTTGCTTTCTATTTTTGATGCTTCTGGTTTAACAATGAAGATTCAGCATTGTTGAACAAACAAGTTTTTAAAATGAAATCCTTTTAACAAGTTGTTTGTGTTACAAACGAGTTTTACAATGTTTCTGAAAAAGCTTTCACTACTAATCTCTATTAATAAGTTGTTTGTGTTCACTCGAACTATTTTTGAACGATGAACATTCAGCCGATCTAAGTTTCTTTTGTCCCAATCAAGTTATTTATAGAGATATGGAACATTTAACTTTGCTCAGTCATTGTTTTTGGTTGTACCTGTGGTTTTGTGGAATTTATCTTCATATGAAGAAATCTGTTTTTTAATGAAAGCTTTTATCTTTTAAGAAGTTGTTTTTGAAGATTCGGTCTTTTAAGAAGTTGTAGAGCAGTGAGCTTTCATCTATTTTTTTTTTGGATTAACTGTAGCAACTTATTTGTAGAGATATGGATTTGTGTTTCTCTTCCTAGCTGAATAAATCTTTTTCCTGCAACAATTTTTACTTTCCTCTATCATTGGCTTTACATGTAACTGATATGGATTTCATGATGCATTATACTTTTCTCTGTCATTGTTTTTAGTTGTATCCCTGATTGTGTTAGTTATCTTCATATCCTTATTTCTTTACGTTTTGTCAAACTTAGAAGCAATCATGTTTTTGTGTAATTGATCTATGTTTTTCACAACAACTTGATTCAAATGAATTTAAAGTTTATTTTATGATAATGTTTTAAAAGCAGTATTCAGTTATAATGTTTCTCACTTAACAGAAGCTTTATTTAAAATCAGTATTATTTTGTAATCATTAATCATTTTTCTGTTATTTTCCTCTATCATTGGTTCTCAAATAAGTATTTTGACAGTTAATTTGGTTCTGTGTATCTTTGGTCAGTTAGTTTAGTGCATAGAAATACTATAAAGATACATAGTTTAGTTCATACCTTCAAGAACTAGAGTGACAATATGTAGCACATTTTATGAACAATGAAGATTCCACCGTTGTTTGTTTTCACAACCTATTTTTCATTTTTATTCAAATGTTGTTTGTCTTAACTACCACAGTTGCTGAACAATGAAGATTCAACTGTTGTTGTTTGTGTTATTTGAAGCATGTTATTTGTAGATAGCTGGATTTGTGTTTATCTTCATAGTTGATGTGTTTATCTTAATCGTTGTGATACTCAAACCATCAAACTTTCTGCCATTTTTTGGTAGATTGTGTACTTCAGTATTTTCTGGCATTTTTTAGCTTTTAATGCCTTGAGAATAGAGATATGAGTTGTGCTAAAAAGGATACATATTGTTGAAGATTGAAGAAGAATGTTTGTGCCTACAAAAGAAGAATTCATTAAAACATTAAGTTTTCAATTCCCCTTGTCATATTCGGGTTGCAGCTATGAGATGAATTTTGGTTATTGTTGTTGTATATTCAAATCGCAGTTGAGTCTCAAAGATTGACAATTTAATATTTGACATTCAAATTACGCTTAGAATATTAGTTCTCTCTTTTGAATTTATTGGCAAAAATTGTTTAATTGACTACATTTTGATTACATAATATTTTTGGGTTAATACACATTTTAGACCTTGCCATTTGGGGTGAATTCGAAAAAGGACCCTGTAAAAAAAAATCAGATTTCGTCCCTGCCATTTGAAGATTCTTTCATTTTGGCCCCTGAGTGTACACAGTCAGCAGAATCTATAACGTGATGCTGCTTTTTTTTTTTTTTTAATATGACGTGTCAGCTTTGTTGGAATTTTTTATATTTTTCTTTTGGGTTAATAGTCATTTTACCCCCTGCCATATAGGCGTTGTTCGAAAAACCACCCTATAAAAAAACACTTGCAAAAAAAACCCTAACATTTGAAGATTCTCTCAATTTTAACCTTCATCACATCCAATCACCAAAAAAATTGATGTGACAGCGTAGCTTATTATGCTTTTCTTGTGTATTTATTAGCTTAAATTATATTTATTACATAAATGCATAAATGGCTTAAATATTAAATGTTAATATTTTATTTCAGTTTGATATTTATTATAATTATAATTAATAAATTAGCTTATTTTTTAAATACTAAATGTTAATATAAATATTTAGTATTTTTATACAAACGTTAATATATATATATATATATATATATATATATATATATATATATATATATATATATTACTTTATCTTTTAAAAATATAATTTATTCAACGTCATATTTTAATATATTTATGTATATATTTATAATTATTTAACGTTAAGATAATTAAAAACTACTATTTTAATTAAAATTATTTTTACTTTCAGTTTATTATTAATTACTAATATTAAAACTACTATTTTAATTAAAAATATTTTTATTTTTAGTTTATTATTAAATATTAATATTAAAAACTGCTATTTTATTTAAAAATATTTTTATTTTCAGTTTATTATTTATTATTAATAATAAAAACTACTATTTTAATTAAAAATATTTTTATTTTCAGTTTATTATTAATTATTAATATTAAAAACTGCTATTTTATTGAAAAATATTTTTATTTTCCATTTATAATTAAACTACTAATATTAAAATTACTATTTTAATTAAAAATATTTTTATTTTCAATTTATTATTAATTATTAATATTAAAAACTGTTATTTTCATTTTATTATTAAATATGTAAATATATAATTACATTTTTATTTTTAGTTTATTATTAAATATGTAAATATATAATTACATTTTAATTACATTTTTATTTCAGTTTATTATTAAATATGTAAATATATAATTACATTATTATTTTCAGTTTATTATTAAATATGTAAAATATATAATTACATTTTTATTCAGTTTATTATTAAATATGTAAATATATAATTATATTTTTATTTTCAGTTTATTATTAAATATGTAAATATATAATTACATTTTTATTTCAATTTATTATTAAATATGTAAATATATAATTACATTTTTATTTTCAGCTTATTATTAAATATGTAAATATATAATTACATTTTAATTACATTTTTATTTCAGTTTATTATTAAATATGTAAATATATAATTACATTTTAATTATATTTTTATATCAGTTTATTATTATATATATTAAAGTTTGTATAAAAAATAAATAAAATTATTTTAAACTAAATTTTTATATTAACATTTAATATTTAAAATATTTATACGAAATTATTAACAAAATATTTGTATAATAATTTATTTAAATATTTATACGAAATTATTAATTATTTAAATATTAATAATAAATATTTAAATATAATTTATATAAATGTTTGTATAAATGTTTAAACATATTAACGCTTTGCTAGGATTTTGAAAAGCCATGGGAAAGCGTGCCATGGGAAAGCGTGTCGTCGACCGGCCGAGGACCCAGGTGGCGGCGCAACGGAAAGGAGCAGTAAGGACCATCATTACGCAAGCCAGTACAGAACCAATCATGGAGGAAGAAACTGAGCAGGAGACATCCATCGAAAATCCAGAAACAAACAACACGACACAACCTTTGGAAAAGAACATGGAGGAATCGGCGGACCAACCACATCCTGAAGGAGATGTAACCAATGAGGAACATCAGAATAAGAACGAGGATCAGATGGCAAGGTCGTGGGTGGACGTCATAAAGGGCAATAGAACACTGGCCAGAGGATGGCGGTAGGATTTGTGGCACCTGACATCATAGATGGAACTGTTGAAATCCTAATTGCAGAAACAGATGTTGAGGATGAACTAATGTTCTGGAAAGGTGCGATGATTTTATTTGCATTTGGAGATTCGTTGTCCATGAATGCAGTCAAGAAGTTCATGGAAAACACATGGAGTTTTGTTTCGATGCCGGAGCTATATTACAACGATGAGGGGTACTTTATTGTTAGATTCAAGGATGAACAAGATCGACAACAGGTTATGGCCCGATGGTCCTATTTCATATACGGAAAACCAATATTTATCAGAGAATGGACACCAGACTTTGAACTAAAAGATGATTTACTGCGTGTCTTGCCGCTATGGGTTACCTTCCTAAACCTACCTCTTCATTTGTAAGGGGAAAAGTATGTCGAAGATAGCAAGCGCAATAGGGAAACCAGTGACAACGGATGAATGCACAGCAAAAAAAACTGCAAATTTCGTATGCTCGTGTGCTTATAGAAGTTGACATTACACAAAGACCAAGAGACAATATCAACATCAGAGATCATAACGGGAAACTTTTGGAACAAAGAGTGGAATATGAGTAGCGGCCCTTGTTTTGCCAACGATACTTGACAATAGGGCATGACTGTGACCAACCCAAACATCAGGCAAAGACCACAAAAGTATGGAAACAAGTTGAGTCCAAAGGGCAACCTAGCAAGCTCTCCTAGAGCTTGAAACAAGTAGAAGCAACAAAGCTAGCCAGACAGGATACACAAGCAAATGGGACCATGTACCAGCAAAGCCACACTCCAAACCAGGATAAATCAAAGGCAGGTTGGACCCTCGTCACAAAATCAACTACATTGGAAAGAACAAAGAGAGATGTAACCCCTGTCAAAAATAATGTTGTTGTTGATTTCCAAAATCCATTTACCCCACTGAGAATTGGAAAAAGTTTTAATGGGGAGCCCAAAGTGGATCCATGCTAGCCTCATGGAATGTTAGAGGCATGAATAAGGAGGCACGACACAGAGAGATAAGCTCCTATATCTCTACATTCAATGTACCAATTTATGCTTTATTGGAAACTAGGATCAAGATGAATAATGCAGATAGAATTAGGCGAACTTTTGGATCCCATTGGAATTTTGTGGATAACTATGACAGCCACCACAATGGGAGAATATGGATTTTGTGGCAACCTAATAAAGTCACTATTAAGGTAATCAAAACTCATGCTCAGTACATACATCTGGAGGTTTATGCAATAGACCAAGCAATGTGTTAAACTATCATTGTCATCTATGCTTTTAATCAGTTAGAACACATGATAACTTTATGGAAGGACATAAAAGATATAGGGATGCAGACATCTGGCCCTTGGATGGTTATAGGAGACTATAACAATGTGTTATCTAGTAAGGACAGAATTGGGGGGAAGGATGTAGTGGAGGCTAAATATAGAGACCTCAGACACATGATGCAGAATGTTGGACTATATGAAGCCGCCACTAATGGAACATACTACACCTGGACAAACAAGCACACTTTAGGGATCATATGTTCAAGAATTGACAGGGTAATAGGAAATGCTAGCTGGTACCAGAAGTACCATGATGCAGTGGTGGAGAACCTGGCTCCAAACATTTTAGATCATAACCCCATCAAAATTGTCATACCAGAATAGTTGACAAGAAGAGCTAACATGTTCAAGTTCCTTAACTGTCTTACTAAAGATGAATGCTTTATGGAAACGGTGGCAAGAAGCTGGAGTCAGTCTGTTAGAGGGGGTCAGATGAAGGGACTATGGATCAAGCTCAAACGATTACATCAACAACTTAATCCTTTAACTAGAAATCTTACAACAAACCAGGAAAAGTTGAAGTAGGCAAGGCAAATCATGCACCAAACGCAAGGCATGTTGCAACAGGATCCTTTAAATCAACATCTCATGCAACAGGTGAAGGATTGCACTGATAATGTTCTACTGCTTAACAACTTAGAGGAAGAAATACTTAAGCAAAAATCAAAGATCAATTGGCTACAACTAGGGGATAGCAATAATGCTTACTTCCATGCTTCAGTCAAAGAAAAGAATAAACAAAATGGTTTGCACAGTCTGACAGCGCTGAATGGAGATATTCTGAGTACTCATGATGGAATAGAAAAATAAGTTCTTAATTTCTGCACTCAATTGGTAGGCACACAAACTCAGAACCTTAAAAGCATAAACCTCACTGTTATTAGAGCAGGCAAGACATTACAACCAGAGGAAGCTCAAAGGCTCATCAGACCAATCGAGGACAAGGAAATTTGGGAGGCATTGAATAGTATAGGTGAGACCAAAGCTTCAGGTGTGGATGGATACACTTCACACTTCTTCAAGAACCTGGAACATTGTGAACCAGGATGTCAGAGCTGTTGTCAAAGAATTTTTTGTCGCAAACATTATGTATAAAGCATTCAACTGCTCTCTAACTACCCTGATCCCCAAGGGCCCTGAGGCTAAAACAGTAAAGGATTTGAGGTCCATCGCTTACTGCACTACAATCTACAAAGTCATATAAAAAATTCCTACCAGGAGACTTGCCTCAGTGATTGGTAATCTAGTGTCCCAATCCCAGTCTGCATTTATACCAGACAGGGTGATTCATGACAATATAATGTTAGCTCAAGAAGTGGTGAGAGGATATGGAAGGAAGCAAATCTCCCCCAGGTGTATGGTGTAATTAGACGTCTAAAAGGCTTATGACACAGTAGACTGGCAGGCTCTACACCACATCCTGATGGAACTAGGATTCCCCAATATGTTAACTAAGTGGATTGTGACTTATGTGACATCTGTATCCTATAAGTTCTCTATCAATGGAAGTCCATCAAGTATTTTTAAAGAAAAAAGATGACTGAGGCAGGGTGACCCTATCTCACCTCTTTTGTTTGTGCTCATAATGGAGTACCTCCATAGAATGCTCCAAACTTTGACAACAAAGCCAGATTTCAACTTCCACCCCAAATGTGAAAAGCTTAACATCATCAACTTTTTCTTTGCAAATGACATTCTTCTTTTTACAAGAGGGGATAACATATATCTTCAACTGGTGATGGAAAAGGTGACCCAATTTTCAGAATCAATAGGTTTGTGTATGAATGCCATGAAGAGCAAGCTATATACAGGAGGAGTTAGTGAAAGTGATAGAATCCATTTGCATCAGGTAACTGGCCTAGCAGTTGGACATATGCCATTCAAATATCTGGGGGTTCCCCTGAGTAGCAGGACATTGACAATTAACAATTGCCAACCATTGATTGACAAGATCATGAAGAGGATCAACCAATGGAGCACAAAATTCCTTTCTTATGCAGGGAGACTACAACTTATTAAAAGTGTACTCTTTGTAGTGGCAAATTACTTGATCCAAATCTTTCCACTCCCCAAGAAGGTAATTCGTCACATTGAAATGATTTGTAGAATATTCTTATGGACAGGCAAGGAAGGAAAAAGTAAAAAGGCCCTCATTTCGTGGGATCAAATTTGCAATCCCATTGGGGCGGGAGGACACAAGGGGATAGCTCTGCAAGAGTGGAACCAAATTACTATAGGCAAGCTTCTATGGAATGTGTGGATGAAAAAGGACATATTGTGGATAAAGTGGCTTCATACCTATTATATTAAAAAAGAGGATGTCAAACACAATGTACCAGCCCCATCAAGCTCTTGGATAGTCAAGGCAATGTTTAAAAATCGAGATCGTCTTATGCAAGCAGAACCATGGCAGCAGGATGTGACCAATAGAGCATATAAAACCAGGCAAATGTATGAAGTTCTAAGAGGTGAAAAACCACCAGTGGCATGGAAGAACATGATGTTTGGGAACTTTGCCAGGCCAAGGGCGCGTTTTGTTTTGTGGATGGCATGTCAAGAATGCCTTATGACTAAAGACAGATTAAACCGCATTAGTGTGTCCACTGATGGGCAATGTGCTTTCTGTACCAGCCAAGAAATTAGTGGACATCTATTCTACCAATGTGCAACTACCAGTTTCCAAGTCCAAATTCCGCGTGAGATGACCTTCTCTTGGTTGGTGAACGTAGCAAAAGGTAAAGGAGCGAAGGCAAGGCTGATAAAATGCGTAATCACATAAGCTATATACCATATATGGACCACTAGAAACAAGGTCATATTTCAGGATGGGGCAAATGAAGACTTGAGTTTGGACAAGGTCAAAGAGGTGGTGTTACTTAGAGCTGAACCATCCAAGAAAATTCTTGATTATCTTAATAGGTTGTAATAGAAAGCTTTTGTCTCATAGATTTTGTGTAGCCAATTAGATGCCTAAAGTGTAGATCAGCATGTAATACATTGTTTTTTTGGTATTAAATATATTCTTATTCAAAAAAAAATTATATTAGTGTATAATATTTACTAAACATTATATTTACTAAACATTAAGGGCATGAGTTCAATACTGTTGTAACATATACATTTAAAGCAAACAAATATACAGTTAAGACAATGTAGCCAAGTGGAAAAGGACACCTCTATGCATCTATAAGGGCATGAGTTTAACTGAGGGGCCAAAATGAAAGAATCTTCAAATGGCAGAGAATCTGATTTTTTTTACATGGTCCTTTTTCGAATTTGCCCAAAATGACAAGGTCTAAAATGTATATTAACCCAATATTTTTTTATTGTTTTTTTTTCTTATTGTGATGATTTAATCTGCTGTTGATTTTAAAGTGAATGGTCTATATTTAAAATTTATCTACTTAAGTTTGAAATTCAAATAGATTTTATAACTTCAAACAAGTAGTCAATCTCAAATAATGGTTATTTGAGTTTGAAGTAGTGTCACATTCAAATTTTTTCATTCTTCATCATTGTTGAAGTAGTGTCACAATGTCACAATTATGTTATATTCAATGGAATATTCTCAATGTCATTAATGCTATAAGTTTATAACTAATGACTTTTGAATTTTATTGTGTCAATTAATACCTCACTTTTATGATCATTAAAAATAGATATTACAAAACCATATGTTTAAAAATTAACTATAATTACTTATATTTAATGAAATATCATTAATGCTATAAGTTTGTAACTAATTACTTTTGAATTTTATTGTGTCATTAATGCCTCACTTTTATGATCATTAAAAATAGATATTACAAAACCATATGTTTTAAAAATTAACTATAATTACGTGTAAATCATTTAACATTAACACTGTTGGGAATAGGTTATGTACAATAATACATAATCTATACCCATATATTAAATAGTTTATAAGTGATTATCTTTAATTCTGGTTTTGTAATATCTATTTTTTAATGATGATTGTCAATGAATCAATTATACATTGTCTTTTGTTTTTCCAAATCATTGCATTGTAGCAATGGTACATAATCTATACCCAAATATTTATGTTAAATAGGTTCACTTCATTGTAGCAACAATGGTACATAATCTATACCCAAATATTTATGTTAAATAGGTTATAAGTGATTATATTTAATTTTGAGGAGGGGGTAGTGGCTGATTCTGAGCAGCAACCATTGCTTCCATCATAGCAGTGAGTCTCTCCAAACTATCCTTCAAATTTGTCACTTTCTCACGAAGCTCACGGTTCTCTTGTTGCAACTGATCCATCTTCTTCTTCAGATTAACCCGAGTATTATACTGGTGCGACAGCTTGGCTGAATGAAGACCAAAGGGAAAAAATAAGACACTTGGGAAAGACAAGAAACAACGCAGGATGATGCGAATGCTAATGCAAAAATTCAAACGTTTCATTCAACTTACAAGGATCTTTAAAATATAAAGCAATTGCAAACTTCACAAAGAAATAACATTTTTTTAAATACTGATAAACATCTCATTTTATTGAATATTTTCTGTGATGTTTGCAAAAGGAAAATCTCTAAAATCCTTGAAAATCGACTGAAACAGAATGTCCATGAATGCATGAGTGCATGTATGCAGCAACCACAAACAAGATCACACAAAGCACACGAGTTCAAGGTTCCGAGTCACGAGCATGGATTCACGGGTTAAGAACCTCCCACAATGGTATGTACTAAAGGTATAACACCTGCCGAACAAGGTTCTAAAGAGGTTCCCAGAGTCTACAACCCATCTTTCGGATATTATCGATTTCCCAATTGCTTGGTAGTCAATAATATTCTCAAGAGAGTCTCGTCTGAGTGTGGTATCGCGTAACAACTAATTCAAGTCTGCACCTGAATAGCCACCGCACCACGTCCTAATAAGGCCAAGATGGGTTAAGGGTTCTAAAGTCCTCAACTTCGGGTCCTCGGATCAAGAAGCATAATGGGTTTGTCATTTCTGGTCTGCAATTATTGCCTCTTGGGAGGAGTGCCTCAACTAAGTCCTCGGGGATGGTCGCCAGAGTCGACAGCTCCCTAGGTTACATTCTATCGTCTGCACCAATGCGCAGGATAGAACATTACCAAAGAAAACCTCGTCTGGATGTGGAATTTTCGTGTATACTAAGTCTGGCCAAATGCCACACAAGTCACACTATTTTCCACCCTAGTCCTAGGTGTATACTCGAGCCTGGGTATTGGGCTTATCTCACCACACAGATCACCAAGCACCCTGACAGAACAATCAATAACAAACAAATCAGACAAAAAGCGATAAATAAATCAAAGTAGGCTAAACCCCTCAAGGGAGGATTCCCCAGCAGAGTCGCCACTTTTCTGTAGCGGTAAAAATCGTGAGTGTAAGCTATTAATTAACTTAACTCAAGGAAAACAGAGTCGCCGCCGCGCTTTTATTTATTCCACAAAGGAAAAGGAAAAAAAGTGAAAAAATCATAAGTCTAAAAAAGCAAAAGCTAAAAAAGACAAAGAGAAATGGGTAAGGGGGGTTGGTTATGTAAAGGGAAGGTTTTACGCACCCAATACATCTATAGTACTCTATAGGAGCCCTTTGATGTATTCATGCTTTTTGGTCTGAAAATGGTTTGCTTGAAAGAGATTGGGAGAGATGAGAAGAGAAATATTTTTTAAGATTTTTGTGTTTGGAGAGACTTATCGCTTTATGCCTACGTACCCACGATGTGCAATGTAGGATCAAAACCTCGTAGTTCGTGGTACAAAGAACAAAAATTTGTTTGTTTTTGTTGATTTTAAGTGTAAAGACAAGTCGTCATTTCCAAGCGAATAATTCCGCTTAAAGAAATGAATCATGTCTAAACTTATGAAATAAGTTTAAAAGAAAAAGTGCACAAAGCACAAAAAGAGATTGATGAGTTTTTATATTTTTTATGTTTTTATGAAATGGTCAAAATACGATTAATATTGATTGACATTTATTAAAGAAAATAAAGTTTAAAAATCGCTTGACCGAAGTCAAGGTTTTATTATGAAAGCGCTTTTAAGTTTGAAAACAAGAAAGTTTTGAAAAAGAGAGAAGATGTTGAAAATTGAAGAAGGGGTGGAGAAGAAGTGACTATCCTAGTGCATAAAAATAAAAGCTAAGGATAAGAAAGATCTAACCACATGGAGACACTCTTCAAAGCATAATAGTAATAGAATTTCATCCTCTTGAGCCAATAAGCAAGCCAAATAAAGGCTAGAATATCAAACTCCATAACGGTCCAAAGCACAAGGGAGGGAGTCCTAAGTCTAAGTCCATAAGTCCATAATCAAGAGTATAGGTCCTCCAATGCAAAGGATGGTGGCCATAGTCCAACAATTAAGAGCACATATCTTTTAATGGTTTAATCCTTTATTAATGTTTTTGAGTCCAAAAGGGACAAAAGAAAAACAAGGCACAAGATAATATGGTCCAAGTGGACAAAAGAAAAATGACATAAATATAAACATGATATGATATATGAGCAAAAAAAATAAAGAGAGGTAGGGAGCGAGAAGGAAATGTAAAGTTAGAAGTTAGTGGTTAGTAGCATAAGGCTCTAGTGCCATAAGCCTTCATCGATTATTTCATTTCGCATCTTGAACTATAGCGATTAAACAATGTACTTAGGTCAAGGTTAATGAAGACTTGTTAGAAGATTGATAGAATCAAAGCCTCTACAACAACAAGCTTCAAAAATTTTGAACCTGGTACAAAAGATCAATCACCATTGGGTTGACGCGACCAATCAAGGTCCAGACCACGAAAGTTCAAATTCCAAATTGGATAAAGAGGGACAAATATTGCACTATGTTAAGCAATCGCCGAGTAATTTACGGAGTAATTACTCTACAATGAGGACGGTTAATAGATCTTTGTGATAATGCATGCTAGACGAACGATATGTAAATCGTCATCCGAAAGCAATACCGCACGAAAAGAAAATAGGTAACGATCTAGTCTTGATCAAGAATTCGACAAAGAAATTTTAAGATCCATAAGACTTTCATCGATCAAAAAAAAATTTTTTAAAAAGGATAAGATGAAAAGAAACATCAACAATTTGAATCTAAAATCGATTAAATCATCATCAATATCAATCACCTCTCTTTGTGGATAAAATCAACACCCAAAGTCCATTTATATTGATGAGATCTTATCAAGATTCAAAATCCAAAACAACCAACAATTAATCAAAAAGAGATCTCAAAATAAAATCAAGAATGAAGTGATTTCTAATCATTAAGTAAAAGAGATTTTAAAAAAAAATAACAACAGACCCTTGTAAGAACATAGGAGGTGATGAGATTAAAATCCACACGGCCAAAATTAAATCAATATGGAAGTATTTTAAAACAAAATAAATAAATAAAAAAAGAAAAGAACAAAGAATCAGAAAAGTTCATCATCTTCTCCAGGAAACAAGTCGTGCGAAAAACAAAAACTCCATAGCTAGCAATTTCGAGCTCCACCGCTGTCGGATTAAGCTTCGGCGCAGCAGAGAAAGTGCTAGCTATGGAGTTTTTGTTTTTCGCACGACTTGTTTCCTGGAGAAAATGGAGAAAATGATGAAACTTTTCTGATTCTTTGTTATTTTCTTTTTTTTATTATTTTGTTTTAAAATACTTCCATATTGATTTAATTTGGACCGTTATGAATTTTAATCTCATCTCCTCCTATTTTCTTTCAAATGCCTCCCTATGTTGTTATTTTTTTTTAAATCTCTTTTAATTTTTTTTTCTCTAATCTATTTTGTTACTAACTTTTTTTTTATTACTTTTCTTTAATTAGATTTTATTTCTTTTTTTAAATTTTTTATATCTTTAATTTTGTTTTTGAAAACTTTTCTTGAAAAAATTATTAGAAATCACTTCATTCTTGATTTTATTTTGAGATCTCTTTCTAATGAATTGTTTGTTTTGGATTTTGAATTTTGATAAAATCTCATCAATATCAATGGACTTTAGGTGTCGATTTTTTCCACCAAGAGAAGTGATTGATATTGATGATGACTTAATCGATTTAAGATTCAAATTATTGATGTTTCTTTTTATCTTATCCTCTTATTCAAGACTAGATCGTTACCTATTTTCTTTTCGTGCGGTATTGTTTTCGTAACCACTAACTTCTAACTTTACATTTCCTTCTCGCTTCCTACCTCACTTTATTTATTTATGGCTTAAATACACTTTTGGTCCCCCTAGTTTAGATTTTTTACACTGTCAGTCCCCCTATTACAAAACCTGCAATTTTAGTCCCTACATTTTAAAACAGTACATGAACAGTACAACAGTACATGAACAGTACATGTCCGTACATGAACAGTGCACTGTTCATGTACGGTTTTGGAGCAAAATTGGAGGGGACCACAAAATTGCCAAAACCATCAAAATGTAGGGACCAAAATCATAGGTTTTGTAATAAGGGGACCGAAAGTGTAAAAAATTTAAACCAGGGATACCAAAAGTTCATTTAAGCCTTTATTTATTTATTTTGCTCATATATCATATCATGTTTATGCCATTTTTCTTTTGTCTTGTTTTTCTTTTGGAACCGTTATGGAGTTTAATATTCTAGCCTTGAAGAGTGTCTCCATGTAATTAGATTTTTCTTATCTTTAGCTCTCTTTTTCAAAATTTTTTGTTTTCAAATTTAAAACCACTTTCATAATAATACTTTGACTTCAATCAGACGATTTTTAAACTTTATTTTCTTTAATAAATATCAATTAATATTAATCATATTTTGACTATTTCATATAAACATAAAAAATATAAACACTCAAAAATTATGACATAAACATGATATGTTTTAAACTTTTTCTTTTAAAACTTTTTCTTTTAAACTTTTTTTATAAGTTTAGACATAATTTATTTTTTTAAATAGAATTATTCACTTAAAAATTATGACTTGTCTTTACACTTAAAATCAACTAAAATAAACAATTTTTTTTATTTGTACCACGAACTACACAATTTTTACCGCTAAAAAATTAATCAATTTACAATTGTATTATAAACTTTTACTTTTTAAATATTTATATTTAAATAATTTAATTTTAAACAAACTAGAATATATAATAATTAAATTAATCATAACTAAACTAGTTTCATTTTGTATTATAAATCACTTTGAAACAAAATTTATATCATAAATTATTTTATTAATACTAATAAATTGTTAATGTTGTTTTCCTAGTGTATCTTTAAATATTTATTATTTCATATCTTTTTAATATAAAAAATAATTTTATAAAATTATTCATAACTTCTCTTTTTTATTCTATATTTATTAGACTTATTTATTATATTTCATACTAAATATATATATATATATATGAAAAATCAAAAACAACTTATAATACAAAACAAAACAGAAAACAGGATGGTGCTATCATTTCTTGCTTTATAATAAAATAATTCAAGAACACTTATAAAGAACAAAATTTTCAAAATCGATAAAAATAAATAAATAAGCGAAAAAATAAATTCCACCAAACTTAAAGATGTAGATGCAGTCCAGCAATAAGCCCGACGCAATCGAAACGGATCGTGCGAGCAAATGATAGAACAACAACCAAATTAGTGTCGCAAACGAAGAAATTGCCTCAAAACATTAGTGTCAAACACCGTTAAGGGACAGAGTGAGTTTGCTTCCAAAGTAAAATAAATATAAATAAAAAATGTTGCAGTACTAAAGGGTCTGAAAGATCAGATTGAAATCAAATTCAGACGAGTGAGCCTGCATCCAAATTGATATTCGCAAGTATGTAAACATAATTGATTGAACCGTAGAATTAACAGAGTTCGATCAAGAAGCTGACTTGCGTTTCATATGAAAAATATTAGGAAATTTCAGAAAGAAAGAAAAATAAAATAAAAGACAATAATCAATAATAGGAGAAGATGTTGATACATGCAATATCAATGAAAATTGAATAAACAACTTTGAAATTAACTACAGAAGAAAAATAAAAGGAGCACGATATTGGTGTTTTCATAGAGAGCTGAGTGTGTGGTGTTTATAAAGGGAATGAGGGAAGCCGCTAGGGTTTTTGTTCACACAATCTGTATAGCTTGTGAGATATGGGTCGGGTCCTTCCTGGATCTTCTTGGTAATTAACCTAGGCCCATTTTCGGCCCTATTTTATTTTAGGAAAGTTGTATTTTGAAACTATTTTCAAAAGTGGACATTTTTTTTAACAAAAATAAAAATCAAATAAGATATTTCGCTTTTTTTTAATATGTTATGCATCTTTTTTAGAATTATCAAGTATTGTTGAAATTAAATTAAATTTTTATCATTGAATAAATTTATTTGAATTTTAGTGATCAAATCATCTCTCTTATGAGAATGGTTTATAAAGAAATTGAGAGAAGTGTATTGGATTCATAGTTTAAAAAAATTTAAGAGATTTTTTGTTGTTTAAAAAATCTTGTGTGTTCAATCAAAAAATTTATGAAAATTAAATAAATCTTGAGTTATTCAACTAAGATTTCATACATATATAAAAATTAAGATAATTAGAATAGATTTTAAGGAACTGTTGAATTAAAAATACAAATATAACCATCTCACTCAAGTCCATAAGATTTCATATTTGTTATTTTTCTTTTTTCTATTTACTTTTTTTCTCTATTATCTTCATCATAATATTTTATTATTTCTTTATTAAGTTTTTTTTTTCCTTTCTTTTTCGATATTGTGTTTATTTATTTCGATTGATTATTATCATTTTCTTTTAATATTTTAATTTCATCTACAATTTTCAACCTAACAATTTTTTTCTTTCTAAATTTTCAATCCATATCTAATTTGTTGCTTATATTATATTTTATTAATTAAGATTATGTTATGTTATTTTTATATTATTAATATTTTATAAGTGGATATTATTTTTATTAGGTATTTTCATTAAATTATTAACATATTTGCACTAATACTTTGGATAATTATAAAATAGTAGTACTTCGTGAGTGGTGTAGTCGATCCAGGCACTCTCGATATGGCTATGTAGTAAGAAGTATTTTGGTTGAAATGAAGATGTTGGCTCAAAGCTATATCTCTATGTTTTTTTTTTATAAGCAAAATATATTCAAAACTGAGTACTAAGGGGTACCTGTTGACACTAGATTTTGATTGACGGTGGAAGCCGGAGATTCCAGGGCGTGTCGGCGCAAAGAGGCACGTCAAGGTGTCGAGTCGACACCAGCAGAAAGGCACGTCGGAGAAACGGCGACAAGCCTTGGCGTCGAGGTGACAAGCTGATTTTAACTTCAAGGAACAAGTGTTTAGGCGGGAAATGTTTGAAACTTCCAAGACTATGGGAAGTTAAAAAGAAAGTGGGGTGCCACGTGTCAGCTTCAAAAGACATTCGGGTAGACAAACAGTTACATTTTAGGCCTATATAAGGCGTTGTACTTTTCATTTTTAGAGGTGACATTTTTTTCACATTGTAAGGGGAAAATACTCAAAGTACCAAGCTTAGAGAGAAACGATTTCACTCCCGCAAACAAATGTACACTTGCGTCCAAATTCTACTTAATGCAATTTACTTCCAGTATTTAATTTAAGACATTGTTTTTTCTCGTTTTACTCAGCCTCTCCTTTATTTCTTTGTTTTTGCGCCAAACTCGTTGATCGTTAGAAGACTCTTTGCGTCACCAAGGTCACCTCAACGTGACAACTCTCACTAAAAAACCAAGAAACTAAAACGCAGCACAAACACACGCTTCCAATTCCCTTGTTCTGGGATTTGTGTGGCCGATCCCGCAAGCGAACCTGCGACGGAATGCCAGCGGTTGTTCGCCCCGGCGAACAAAGTGGCACGCCCAGTGGGACTCGTGTGAATTAAGTATATGTTTTTGCATAGTGGTAAGATGGTAATACCACGACCGAACGAAGAATCGTCTCCGACGGAAACTACGGTGGGAACACAGAGAACTGATGTTGGCTCTGGTACCATATCAGCGGTGTCAACCTCTCCTAGCGGACCAATTGCAACGCCGCGTCGAAACGACCTGAGATCAACAATGGCAGGGACTACGGGGCAATATATGCCTAGTATCACCATGCCTATACCTAGATCGTATGGAATGCCGCCAGAGTTCATGTCAAGTTTGCATTCTAGCGGCCATTTATTTGGGGAAAGTTCATCCCCAGTATTTTCGACTTATCAAGGGACAAGACACGTGCCGAACCTGATGGTTCGACCCCCAGGATTCAACCTTGTCTCTCAATCCATACCGACCTTTACCTCTAGTTCTGTCGCGGTCATGAGGCAACAGATGGATGAGAGTAATCATGAGATGGTCCACATGTTGACTCAACAGATGGGTACAATATTAAGACCACTGATACAAGAGTCAACCCAGAGTTACCAACAACTGGCGACTCAGATGACACGAATCGGTGACTTCTTAGGTGACCCTAGGGCTCAGGGTCGACAGACCCCACCACCTCGACCAGAGACGCCTCGTCGTCAGGACGAAGTCTTCGACGAAACTATAGAACAACCCCGTGAGTTCGAGGAGATCCCTAGGAGAGTTCAAAGGCCTTCTGTGATTGTCCATAGGAACTAAGATCTAGACTTTGTTGTCCAGCAGGTTCGACAAGACGCCTTGGCTGGAGAACACAACTTGGAGGCCGTAGTCGAACGTATCATGGTCCGTAATGGGGCGAACCCAGGCCTTCGACGACCGACATATACATCCCCATTACCTGATTTTGTATTACAAACAGAATTGCCCAGTGGATGGAAAGTGCCTAAGTTCACCAAGTTCACTGGGGAAACGGAAGAGCCCACGGTCGAACACGTCGCTAGGCATCAAACTGAAGCAGGCGACATAGCGAACAATGAGGACTTGAAAATGAAATATTTCCTAAGTTCCCTCACGAAGAATGCGTTCATGTGGTTTACCACGTTGCCCCCTCAGTCCATTCACACATGGGCACAATTGGAGAGACTGTTTCACAAATAATTTTATATGGGACAGTCGAAAATAAGTTTGAAAGAGTTGGCAAGCGTCAAACGCAAGGCCACAGAGTCAGTAGACCAGTACTTGAATAGGTTTAGACTTTTGAAAGCACGGTGCTTTACTCAAGTCCCTGAACACAAATTAGTCAAAATGGATGCTGGCGGCCTGGACTATTCGATCAGGAAGAAGTTAGACACGCAGTATCTTAGAGATATGGCGCAACTGGCTGACCGGGTTCGCCAGGTCGAACGACTGAAAGCTGAAAAGGCGCAGTCTAACAGATATCGTAAAAAAGAAAAAGTATCTTATATGGCTGCTGACGAATATTCGTCCGACGATGAAGAATCCGTCGATGAAAGTGAGATCCACGTGGCTGAACTTAAGCCAGGACCTCCCTATACATGCAAGCTGTTGAAACCATCGAATGGGAAAAATCCCACCGAAACTAACAAGACGGATAAATACGTCGCTAAAACTTATACTTTTGGCGTTTCCAAATGTGATGAAATATTTGATTTACTGGTTAAAGATGGTCAAATAATTATTCCGTCTGGTTTGAAAGATCCCCCTCTAGAACAAAAGAAAAAGAGGGAATTTTGTAAGTTTCATAATTTCCTTGGTCATAAAACAGCTCAATGTGTTTTTTTCAGGGATTTGGTGTAGAAGGCTTTGAAGGAGGGTCCTCCAATTTGGCGAGAAGCCGAAGATGCAGGTTGACACTGACCCACTGAAGGTTGAAGAGGCTTTGTATTCAGAAGTGTACGAATATTTGATGGTCGAAGCTACTGAGGGCCTCGACAAGCCACCAATGGCTGAAGTGGTATAATGCATGATGGTCGAAACTACTGAAGGTTCTGACAAGAGAGCAGAGGACAAAATTGAAGCAGTGTACCCCCAGGCTGGTGAAAGTTAGGAGGATTTTCAGGAAAAGTGCAGGATAAGCGGCTCGAAAGCCGCATTATGCCCCAGATGCAATGCTGTGTTCGATGAGAAAACTGCTGAGAGGTATGAGGCAAGCAAGAAAGAAGTGCTGCCAGAGAGCAAGCCACCTGTCCCAAGGTTTGTGTTCGACGGGAGCGGGGCCCCTCGCCGAAATGAGGAGTACAGAAAGCTGTTCCAAGGGGAAAGGCCTAAAACTTTCGTGCCCCCATCAGACTCCCCACAGGAAAGATGGATGGCACCAGTAAATCAGAAAGGAAGCAAAAGACCAAAGTGGAAAGCTCTTGATTTAGAAAAGGAGGTGAATGTCGCCGATAAAGGGGTCGAACAAGCAGGATATAGGGTGTCCCCCAACTACAAAGGGAAAAACCCTATGACTAGGACCTAGTGGAGGCGCTATCAGCGTAGTAAGAAGGCTGAAAGAGAGGCTACGACTTCAAAAGTGAAGCCTGTCGGAACATCTGGACAGAAGCGCCAGTACCCAAGAGGAAGATGGGTAGAAAAGAACAAGGTGGCGACGAACCAGACCATGGCAGTGACTGCGAACACTTCAGGAGAAAAGGAGGTGGTGTCGACCCAGAGCTCAAAGTGTGCTTCGCTGACGGAGAGCAAGAAAGAGCAGAATATACTCCTCAGTCAGATGAAGAAGAGCCAAAATACTCCCCTCAGTCCGATGAAGAGTATGACCCATCACCTGGAGGAGATTTTGATGAAGACATGTACGACGACATCAATGATGACACCTATGGCGAAGATTTCGTGGTAAACTATGGTATCGTGTCAGTTCTCCCAGCTGAGTATGATGTGGTGTCTGAAATCTCTGAGACTGAAGAAGACTTCATCACTGGTGAGAATGCGGATGACAAGCCGCTATGCTATTATGTGATGAACAGTGGCGTGGTCGAAGAACAAACGGCTATGTTTGAACGTCCTAGCCCTGGGATGATGTGTCATTTAAAGCCGTTATTCATAAAGGCGAAGATTTATGGGGTGTCTGTCAACAAAGTGTTTGTAGATGGTGGAGCGACTGTGAACCTAATGCCTCACAATATGTTTAAGAAAATTGGAAAGACGGAGGCTAACCTCCGACAGCACAACATGGTTTTGTCCAACTACGAAGGTAAGACCAGTAACATCCTGGGGGTTGTCCAAGTGGACTTGGCAGTAGGTACAACCAACAGGCTGACACTTTTCATGGTCATCAAATCGAAAGCAAACTTCAATCTGTTGTTGGGACGTGAGTGGATCCATGGAATTGGGGCAGTACCATCAACAATGCACCAGAGATTGATCATTTGGAGGAGGGATGGCATCGTCGAAAATATTGAGGCAGACCAAAGTTATTACAAAGTCGACGAAGCCAAGGGTACCAAGAAGTCTTTTGACCAGCACTTAGCAAATGTGGCTCCTTGTGATGACGGATCAGGGTCTTACACCTCCGTCGACACGGGTCGTGTCCTGAACCTAGACCCCGACTATGGGTTCATCTGGGACACTGCCAATGAAGGTATGGAGCCAATGGAAATGCCACCAACGGGGTGGCCCACTACTGGTGAAAATGACTGCTGAGTCAGAAAGCATGACTCGGATTTCGGCCTATCTAGCTGAAAACAGAAAGATGTCAGCACTCGAAAAGGACGAGACTCTTCAAATAACTAAGGGGGCCGACCATGACAAAAAAGCTAATGGCTCACAAGGCCAAAGGGAAGCTGTAGAAAATCAGAGGCTTGATGGTATTTATGATGATGAGCCTTTAGGGTTCGAAAAAGACCCAGATCATGAACTACAGAGAATTTAAGCCCAGGACCCGCTTGAGGAAGTCGACTTAGGGGATAGAACAACCAAAAGGCCCACCTACGTAAGTGCCAAGGCAGGACCAACAATGAAAGCCAAATTGGTTAAAGTGTTGAAAGAATACAAGGACTGTTTTTCCTGGGATTATGGCAAAATGTCTGGTTTGAGTCGGAGTGTAGTTGAGGATCGTCTCCCAATCCAGCCAGGCAAAAGGCCAATAAAGCAACACCCTCGGCGTTTCGCCCCAGAAGTAACGTCGAAGATCAAGCAGGAGATTGAAAGATTGCTCAAAAGTCGGTTCATCAGAACTGCAAGGTATGAAGAATGGATAGCAAACATAGTTCCTGTTATTAAGAAAAATGGGACCCTTCGAGTGTGCATTGACTTTAGGGATTTGAACAACGCTACTCCTAAAGACGAATATTCGATGCCCGTGGCAGAGATGCTAGTCGACTCAGCCACGGGGTTTGAGTATTTGAGCATGCTCGACGGCTATTCCAGTTACAATCAAATTCTCATAGCCGAGGAAGATGTCCCCAAAACCGCATTTCCATGCCCTGGAGCTTTGGGGACATATGAATGGGTGGTGATGCCTTTTGGGTTGAAGAATGCTGGGGCAACCTACCAAAGGGCTATGAATGCTATATTCCATGATTTTATTAAGAATTTTATGCAGGTATACATTGATGACATAGTCATAAAATCGTCATCAGAGGATGGTCATCTCGACCACCCCCGATGCTCATTTGAGCGAATGAGAAAATATGGATTAAAAATGAATCCACTAAAATGTGCCTTTGGTGTTCGTGCAGGGGATTTCCTGGGATTCGTAGTCCACAAGCGAGGCATCGAGATCAACCAGAACAAAACAAAGGCCATCTTAGATCTCAAGCCTCCAACAACAAAGAAACAGCTCCAGTCTTTGTTGGGGAAGATAAATTTCTTGAGGAGGTTCATCTCAAACCTAAGTGGCAAAACGAAAGTGTTTTCACCACTGCTCAAGACCAAGAAGGAAAGTGAGTTCCGCTGGGGGCAAGAGCAACAAGAGGCTTTTGACGCAATCAAGGAATACCTTACGAAGCCTCCAATCCTATTACCACCTAGTATAAATAAAAGCATGAAGTTGTACATTGCAGCGTCGGATACGGCCATAGGCAGTATGTTAGCACAAGAGGATGATGGTGGCGTCGAAAGACCCATCTATTACCTTAGTAGGATATTGATAGATGCTGAGACTAGGTACACTATGATTGAAAAGTTGTGCCTATGTTTGTACTTCTCATGTATGAAATTGAAACAATATATCAAACCAGTTAATGTTTATGTTTCGTCGCATTTTGATGTCATTAAGCATATGTTGTCCAAACCTATTTTGCATAGTCGAATTGGGAAATGGGCACTAGCGTTAACTGGATTCTCCCTGACATATGTCCCTTTGAGGGCGATGAAGGGTCAAATAGTGGCAGACTTCATTGTCGACCACGCTGTAGTCGAAACGTCGATACATAGCATCGACGTCGCCCCGTGGAAATTGTACTTTGACGGGTCGAGCCATAAAAACGGGGCAGGTGTTGAAATCCTAATAATATCCCCACAAGGAATCCCAACTACCTTTAAATGCAAAGTCGATGGCAAGTGTTCAAACAACGAGGCAGAGTACGAAGCCTTAATTACTGGTCTCAAGATACTCAAAGACTTGGGAGCCAAAGAGCTTGAGATAAAAGGAGATTCAGAATTGGTGATTAAACAAATCACGAGGGAGTATAAATGCTTAAAGGAGCATCTTATAAGTTACTTTTCGCTGGCGAAGCGTTTGTTGGAACATTTCAAAATTATCAAGATCTCGCATGTGCCAAGGATAAAAAACTAGAAAGCTAACGAGATGGCACAAATTGCCTCTGGTTATAAAGTGTCGGAAGGTAAGTTGAAAGGCTTCGTCGAAACTAGGAAAAAGATGGCGTCGAACGTACACGCACTATCAAGTTGGTCGGTATCCAAAGTCTCGATGAGCTTGGTCGAAGGTTTAGAAAGTTGTGAGGTTTTCGTTAACGACATGCCACCAACAGACTGGCGAAGGTCAATTATAGAGTATCTGGAAAACCCTTTGGGCAACACCGATCGAAAGACTAAGTACAGAGCAATGAGTTATGTCCTAGTAGGAAACGAGTTGTTGAAGAAAACTCCAGAAGGGGTATTGCTCAAGTGTCTAGGAGACACTGATGCATATTTGGCAATTTCTGAGGTTCATAATGGGGCTTGTGGAGCTCACCAGGTTGGCCAAAAAATGAAATGGCTTTTGTTTCGACAAGGATTCTACTGGCCCAACATGCTTAAGGATTGTATAGATTTCGCGAAAGGATGCCAGGATTGCCAGAAGCACGCAAACATCCAGCATATCCCAGCCAGCGAATTACATGTGATTGTCAAACCATGGCCTTTTCGAGGATGGGCTTTAGATGTAATAGGGGAGATTCGGCCAGCTTCGTCAAAGCAGCAAAGATTCATCCTCGTAGGAATAGACTATTTCACGAAATGGATAGAGGTTGTGCCTTTCGTGAAAGTGGATCAAGAGGTTGTGATAGACTTCATCCAGAATCATATCTTGTATAGATTTGGGATACCCGAGACAATCACAATAGATCAAGGTTCTATTTTTGTGGGGCAGAAGATGCAAGAGTTTGCGGTGGAAACATGTTTCAAGTTGGTTACTTCGACGCCATACTATGCTCAAGCGAATGGTCAGGTTGAAGCAGCTAACAAGATAATCATTGGTTTAATCAAGAAGCACGTTGCAAAAAAGCTAAAGAACTGGCATAAGGAATTGAGTCAAGTGTTGTGGGCTTGTCGGATGTCACCCAAAGAGTCGACCAACTCCACTCTATTCCGTCTAACCTACGGACACGACGTTGTGCTACCCGCAGAAGTATGCTTGCAGTCCGTTAGAGTGCAACGACAGTATGAGATTCCGTCAGAACAATACTGGGAAATGATGTTAGACGAACTCGTGGACTTAGAGGAGGAAAGAATGGTGGCTTTAAATGTGTTACTGCACCAAAAGGCCCGAGTCGCCAGGGCATACAATAAGAAAGTCCAAAGAAAAACATTTGCCGCAAACGACTATGTTTGGAAAGCAGTGTTGCCCATGGATCGACGACATCGAACGATGGGAAAATGGTCGCCCAACTGGGAGGGACCATTTCAGGTGACACGAGTGTTTAGTAACAACGCATACGAAGTGCAGGAGTTGGGAGCAGACCAACGAATCTTAAGAGTAAATGGGAAATATTTGAAAAGATACAGACCCATGCTGCAAGAGGTTCACATCAAAACATAGTTTTCATTAATTTAAGGCCAAGAATGGCTTACAAAATATGGTGCATTACATTATACCAACATACAAACTAAGGAAATTCAGGAAATCTAGCCTTAAAATCATCAAAGAGGACCTTCTCATGAACTATCTTGCTCTCAAGAAGAACCTTTCGTCGCTGCATGCGGCTGATAGCATCTCAAATCTTCATAGCTGCTTCGACGTGAACAAGTCCTTGAGCGACTTCGTGGTCGATGGTTTCTTGAGAAGGCAGAGGCTCAGCTGAGTCCAAAGAGGCTTTTTAGTGTTCAACCTCAGCTATCTTTTTTGTCAGCTCCGTGATCTGGGCTTGATATTCAGATATCTGTTGGTCGAAAGCTTGGCGTTTGTTGGAGTGCTCTTGTTTTTTGGTTTCATAGTCCCCAAGCTTTTGTTTGCAGACGGAGCTAAGATGCCACTCGCATTTCATGTCGTCGTGGCGGAACCAAATTTGGGCGTCGGCCTGATGATGCATGGCGAGGTCCTTGGCCATTTGAGTGAAGAAGGCTTCGAACTCGATCAGGTATGTGGCCATGGGGGCAGGAAGTTGGAACTCAGAGAGTTTATTCAGAAGGTTGAAGACGTCATTGGCTATGTCGAATTCCTCAGCGACGGCCGCCAGAAACTGTTCCTAAAAAAGATAAGACCGCAGCTGCTGAAGTTTGAGATTGAAATAAGCATCCACTTCTGGAGTTGGGAATGCGGTCGAACTGGTGGGTTGAATCTCTTCGGCTGCCTGGCGAAGTTTGTGTAGTGCCTTCAGAGTTGCTGCTGGATTTGTTGCCTTGGCCGCCAAGAGTGCCTCCGGAGTAAGAGACTCCTCGACAGCAGCCGAAGCCTTCTCTGGTTGATGTTCAGGGATTTGGAGTGTCTCCCCGACGTCAATATCCACGGCGGGCGAAGGATTAATAGTCACCCCAGGGAATGCATCATCATGCTCCAAGTTATCAGTTGCAGCAGGAGACGTCTTCGCCAAGATTTCCTCGGGAATAAGTGGGTGAAACTCATCAATCTTTTGGGGACTTAGCGTAACGGCGACATTGGCAGTAGGGGCGTCTGCGGCCGATTCAGTATCACCCTCACCAACAGTGGTCGAAGTAACCACATTTTCCTGCAAAAGACAAAATGCCAGTGAGCTTTGTCACCCCAAGGTCGTCTAGGACACAAGTAAAGTTGGAATACCTGCAGAAGAGTTGTTGTCTTGGGGAGGGCGACGGAGGGAATTGGTTCGAAAACATCTTCAAGATTTCTTGGGACGACTGGGGCCACCGTCGAGACGCTGGGTTTTAAAGGTGTCCTTCGCATTATAGTCTTTTTCTTCCTCACCAAAGGGGTAGATGGAGGAGACGCTGGAGCTACTGTAGTGAAGACTCGAGAGTGAGTGCTCTCATTCGATTCAGTCCTTTCTGGGGAAGGTACTTTCTCAGAAACCAGCGCAGAAATGATGTAAGAACAAAGAGAAGACAAGGACGCAGAACAAGAAATAAAAAATACCTGTAGAAGGTTGGCCCTAGGTTTTTTGGCAGGTCTGGTGGAAGTTGACGCAGCAGACGTTTCTCGTTTGCGCTCCTAAAAGCAAAGCTGAAACTAGTTAGTTCAGACCTATGGGCAAACAAAATCAAGAGTCCAGGGTCTACCTTTGTCGAAGTATCCTCTGTATGGTCAACATCTATGACAGGGGCAATAGTCGACGGTTTAGGGATACCAGCTGTAGAAGCAAAAACGTCGACCAGGTTCGCCAGGAAAAGATTTGGAGTGAAAGCTTGAGTTTGGTACTCCAACCACCAAGCCTCAAATTCCTGAGTAGTGAAAAAGGATGGCTGAAAGGAGAAAACTGGTAGCTCCAAGTGTTGAGAGGCCCTGACAAACCTCATGCAAGCTTTGTGACCTACGTGAGTCAAGCGTCGACCGGACCGTACTATATCCTCAGGATGCCTCACTAAGGGTTTTGCAAAACATCTGGCTCATGCCAAATTGGCGGGCCACCAAATTTGGACAGTAGTTCATGAAACCATATCCATTGTTCCCCGTTTTGACGCGGAAAGAGATCATGGTGGGAGTAAGAAACGCCCGCCATATAACATTTGACAGCGCAGCAGCTTGAGGTGGGACTCCAGGGAACGGGTGTCTGAACCAGTTAGGCCCAAACTTACGCTCCACAAATGGCGCCATGTCAGGGACGAAAGAAGAGGTTTCCACAAACATTCTGAGATACCTCATAAAGAGGGCTTGTCTTGGAGTTTCTTGGGTGGTCATCAAGGCTAGTCGCAGTCCCTTGACAGAAGGTGCTTTGTTTAGACGCTCCATCATTGCAGAGGCTGGATATCCTAATTTGTGCTCGAAAGTGGCGTTGAGCCAATGTTGCAACAACCACATAGGCCCTGAGATGTTTAAGGCTTTAGTGGTTTGGTGGAGGAGTTTCAGTCTCATGGCCGACAGGCCAAGAGAATGGTAGAGGGAGGCCAACAGAAGTTTGGCCAGAGATATTTGTCGGCCTTCGTGGATCTGAATGGCCAGACTGGTGAAACTTTTGGCTATTTGCAAGGAGCCAGGGAAAAACATATAATATGACAACCAGAGGGTCAAGAAGGCAATATGCTCTTCATCAGAGACTTTTTTAGAGCATTTGTCATGATGATCTTCGATGTAGTTTTGGAAGCTAGCACGCTCAAAGTCGAAGGCGTTGTCCGTCTCCAAAGTCGGGTCGAACGTCTCACCTAGTGGCGAAAGGCCAGTGATAGCCGCCACATCGAAAAGTATTGGCATGAGCATGCCACAAGGAAGGTGGAATGTGTTTGTCGATCCTTCCCAAAAATACATCGACGCCAGCAGCAAACAAGGGTTGACCCTGTGGGCGGTTCTGGAGAGTTAGATGGCGTCGAAGATACCATACTCTTTCCATTGCCTTTGGCGTTCCCTTCGACTTTGTCAAGCCAGGCGAGGTAATTTTTGTTGCCTGGAGTTGGCATAGATCTGAAAACGCGAGATTTGGGTGCCATGTATTTGAGGTCTAAGGTGCCCCCTTTCTCGAAAGCAGGTAGGATCGTTTGGTCGAAGCAAGGGAAGAACTTCTGGAGTTCTTGTGGATTAGGTTTATTGTCTGGAAGGGGGCCATGGAAACCACGCAGCTTATTCTCAACCGCGAATGGGATAACCATTTGGCGGCACCAGTTGGCCACCACTGTCTCATCAGCGGAAGATGGTTGAGGAAGAAGATGGTGTGTTTCCGCTTCAGAGATTACGTACGCGACCGGGTTGTTACCAGTGGTTTGAGGAATGTGAGTTATATGGATTCTTGATGAAGCCATTGGAAGAAAGAATGCAAAGGGTGCTTTGAGGCGGTAAAAGCTTTAGGAAGAGGAAATCAAAGTCTGGGTTTTGGAGCAAATGACAGTTTCGTGAAGAAGGAGTTATGAAAAGTGGTGAGTTCCTAAAGAAGACTATTTATAGGGCGCATGCAGAAAAATGAAAGATAAAAAACTTTTTAACTTCTGAGAGTAAGTGGGGTTTGGTTTTTAGGCCCATGACTTAGACGGGACTAGCCATCATGGCGTTTTTCTTGGGAATCGTGGGATTGAGATTGCCATCATCATGTCAGACGGTGCTTGCCACGTGTTGAGAGGAAAGACAAAACGATTGGCAAAGGCGTCAAAAGAAAAGCCGTCGAAATCCTGTAAGAAGCCAAAAAGCCAGATTTCTCCATCGACACAGTATTCAGTCGAAACTGGCCTTTTGGGGGTGCAATTTGTTGACACTGGATTTCGACTGACGGTGGGAGCCGGAGATTCCAGGGCGTGTCAGCGCAAAGAGGCACGTCAAGGTGTCGAGTCGATACCAGCAGAAAGGCACGTCGGAGAAACGGCGACAAGCCTTGGCGTCGAGGTGACAAGCTGATTTTAACTTCAAGGAACAAGTGTTTAGGCGGGAAAAGTTTGAAACTTCCAAGACTATGGGAAGTTAAAAAGAAAGTGGGCTGCCACGTGTCAGCTTCAGAAGACATTCGGGTAGACAAACAGTTACATTTTAGGCCTATATAAGGCGCTGTACTTTTCATTTTTAGAGGTGGCATTTTTTCACATTGTAAGGGGAAAATACTCAAAGTACCAAGCTTAGAGAGAAACGAGTTCACTCCCGCAAACAAATATACACTTGCTTCCAAATTCTACTTAATGCAATTTACTTCTAGTATTTAATTTAAGACATTGTTTTTTCTCGTTTTACTCAGCCTCTCCTTTATTTCTTTGTTTTTACGCCAAACTCATTGATCGTTAGATGACTCTTTGCGTCACCAAGGTCACCTCAGCGTGACAACTCTCACTAAAAAAACCAAGAAACTAAAACGCAGCACAAACATACGCTTCCAATTCCCTTGTTCTGGGATTTGTGTGGCCGATCCCGCAAGCGAACCTGCGACGGAAGGCCAGCGGTTGTTCGCCCCGACAAACAGTACCCAAAACCCAACTACAAAAAGCTAATAAATCACCTTATAAAAAATCTAATGGTGATTTGAGCCAACTATAATAGTTACAAGTAAAGTTAGAACGTTTACCAATCCATTTCCAAGTTAGCAACAAAATCTTAGAAACTATAGTATCATCATTCCAAATTTCATCACCGAAAATAATGTTGTTTCTAACACTCCAAAGGCTCCAACAAATAACAAGCCATAAGCCAACACCATTATTGATGGTGATACCAGCTGAGTGTAATGACGATGTCCAGCATCTTAAATGGTCTACGACCGTTCCATCTAAAAAAACCTCCACCCCAATCCACCAGATAATTTTTTCCCAAATGATGATTGACTTGGAACAACCAAAAATGAGATGAAATACAGTCTCGTCCAGCTGAAAGCAAAAAGGACATACACGATCATGTGGAGAGAAGATGATCCCTCGTTGAAAAAGGTTATCTCGAGATGGTAGTCGGTTTAAAATAAGGCGCCACCCAAAGATCAAAACTTTAACCGGAGAGATAGCTTTCCAAATTAATTTTAGAGCAGCCAATGAATTATCTGGGACAAAATCTGAAGGAATGTTTACTTTGGAGAGTAATTGAAAAGCAGAATGAACAGAGAATTCCAAGTCAGGATTTAAACTCCAACAATTTACATCATTGATGTCTTACTCAATCCCACTTCCGAAACCATAGCCAACATAGTTTCCTGCTGAACGATAACTTGCAAATTCCTGCGAGGTTCAATGATCTCGACCTTCCAACTCCAATGGTTATCACACCAGACGCCATTTTCATTTACCAAACTGAAAGGATCTAGAGCTGCACTAAAAAGTTCAGGAAATATTAAATCAAATGACTCATTGCCGCACCATGACGACTTCCAAAATAAGGTCTTCTCTCCATTTCCAACAGCAGATCGACAGTGCCTAAGGAACGAGTCACTGTCAAAAAAATGAAACAGAAGAGAGATGTCCCTCCACCACAAAGATTGTTTGACTGCACCTACTTGACAAGAGTCTTTACTCAAGGACTTTAGCAGACAACCGTATCTGGCAATGAGAATATCGCGCCATATAAACTTACGAGTACTCATGATCTTCCAAATCCACTTGGCCATTAAGGCATCGTTCAAACTCTGAATGTTCATTATACCTAATCCACCAGCTTCCTGCGCTTTACATATTGTGTCTCAACCAATCCAAGCTATACCTTCTTTTGTAGGAGATCCATTCCATAAAAATCTACGTTGAATCGTTGTTAAAATTTGGATGACTTTCCTCGGCATATTGTAAAACGACAAGTAATGAATTGGAATATTCGTAAGCACCGATTTTATAAGAGTAACTCTTCCTCCAATAGACATTAATCTTCCCTTATAAGAGGATAATCTTGCCTTTACTTTGTCGATGACCGGCTGCCAAAAAGAGATAAGACGTTGATTCCCTCCTATTTGAATACCAAGGAATTTGAATGGACATTATTGACTCTTGCAAGCTAAAAATCTCTCTGCTGCCTTGAGGAAAGTTGGTGCTACTCCAAATCCAATAAGTCGGCTCTTGTTGAAATTTATCTCTAAACCCAACATTAACTGAAAGCCTCTCAGAATCGCTTTAATTCCCAAAATATTATTCCAGGTAGCTTCTCCCACCATGACTGTATCGTCCGCATATTGAAGTAGCGTGAATGTATCCTTTTGGTTAATCTGTATTCCTTTGAACAATGCCACCTCCTCAGCTCTTTTCATCACTTTAGTTAAGCCTTCCCCTGCAATGACAAACAAATATGGTGACAGTGGATCGCCTTGGCGCAAACCACGAGTAACTTCGAAATCTCGTGAAGGGCTTCCATTGACAAGTATTGACATGCAACTTTTAAAGACCGTTCCTTCTATCTAACTCATGAACTTGATTCCAAATCCCATAAACTTCATCACCTGTCTAATATAAGACCAATCAATACAATCATAGGCTTTTGCAAAATCAACTTTAAGGACTAAGCTGTTAATTTTGCTTCTTCTTGAATAGTCTACAACTTCATTTAGAGACAGTACTCCATCAAGCAGGTTTCTCCCTTCTATAAAAGCAGTTTGGGAAGTTGAGATTATGTTGTCCATAACTTTCTTTAATCTTGCAGACAAAAGTTTTGCTATAATCTTATATACACATCCTACTAAACATATAGGACGGTAATCATCCAAATTGTTAGGGCATCTATTTTAGGTATTAAAGCTAGAAAAGATGAGGACAAGACTTTAGGGAGAGTTGCAGTAATAAAGAATTCCTTGATGCAGTTAATAAAATTCGTTCCTACTACATTCCAGCATTTCTGAATAAACTCCAAGTTGAAACCCTCAGGACCTCGGCTTCTATCTCCCTTACATTGGAAAACTGCTTCTCTGATTTCTCTATCCTCAAAGTTTTCCTCAAGCATGCTACTTTTAGACCCTGATAAGACTTTGAAATATTCTGGCGTCATACGGATTAGAGGTCTTTTGGTTGCACTGAATCTCTTCTCAAAATGTCTGACTATGCCTTCTTTCACACCAGCCACATCATTAACAACTGTATCTTCAACTGTTATCTCTGAAATTGTACTCATCAAGTTGCGATGTCGGATGACAAAGTGAAAATAAGAAGTATTCCTGTCCCCTTCATCTATCCACCTGGTTCTAGCCTTCTGGTGTAGCAAGATTTCTTTGATTCTTAACATTTTCCACATTTCATCTTCAGCCTGGGCGCGATTCTTTAACATAACTTCCGTCGCTTTATCATCAGATTCTGCTATCACCTCTTCTACTTTGTTTAAAATCTCTGTATTCTCTTCTATATTGCAATTGACCCAACCGAAAACGCTTCTATTCCACCATCTTAATTTTGTTCGTAACAGTTGAAGCTTCTTTGAAAAAACATACATAGAATTGCCTTGTATGTTGAAAGACTTCTAGGTAGTTTTTATGAATGTCATGAATTGAGGGTGTTGGAACCAGCACTGGAGTGATCTGAATGGTTTGGGACTCCAATCAATATTTCTTACTGATATCCAAACCGGACTATGGTCGGAAATGTCCCTTGCGCCCACCCTTTGTGAAGCCACATTCCACTCATTTAGTAAACCAACCGAGATTAAAAATCTATCTATCCCGCTACAAGCATCTCCTACTGAATTATACCATGTAAATTTATTCCCAGAAGTTTTCAAGTCAATACAACCAGACATTTGTATAAAATCTTCAAATTCTGCCATTAATTTTTTGTTATAACATCCTCTGCCTTTCTTTTCTCTTGCATTCTTTATGACGTTAAAATCACCACCAATGATCCATTCTCCTGCCTCTTGCCCAGCTTTGAGACTCAATAGATTACTCCATAACTCCATTTTCTCAACATTAGAACATGATGAATATATGTTGAAAAAATAACATAACTTATCCTTCCAAATTGCCTTCACTCCAAGATACCCTTTACCAATAAAACTGCAGATTGGAAGAAGGATATTTTTCCTCCAAATTGTGAGCATGCCTCCTGATAAACCTACAGAATTTGAAGCCGACCAGAGACAATGGTCATTTCCCCATAATTTATGTACAATATCGTCATTCATTGATTCACACTTGGTTTCTTGAATGAAAACAATATATGCCCTTCCTTTGTTCAATGTTTCACGGAGTTTCCTTTTTTTAATCAAACTCCCGCATCCTCTAACATTGTATGTCACTATATTCATTGAGAACAAATAGCAGTCACCTTCGATGTTGTTTTGAGATTCCTCTCATCCAGTTCCAATTTGCGAATTACTGATTCAAAAACTTCCTCATCCTCTTCTACTTATATACCCAATCTCTTAATGGAGGTCCACACCCTTTTAGGAAAATCACTCAGCTTCTTCTTGATTCCAGAATTGCTCTGATTGATTTCTGTATCACCAATGGAACCTGAGCTCCCCTCAAAATATTCCGCAGAGTAGCTAGATATAGAGTCAACTAACTCTAAAGAAAGCTTTTTACTATCACTTCCCACCTGTTTAGATTTTGTATTGTCAGCTAATAAAAGAGAAGCATAATAGGATGGTGTGTAAGAAATATTGTCTGCTACTATCTGTATGGCATATCCTGTCTCCTGCTACATTGGAACATGGTATTGACTTATGGTTTATACCTAACATATCACTAGCTTCTTGTAACGTTCCGTCAACCAATACTTGAAAATGGTGATAGATCCTTGCATGCATATCAACATATAATAATCAATAAACAACATTGAACAAAAATAGTTTAGTAACTAATTAAATAATTAGATGAATAAGTTCTTTGAAGCACAACATATTTTTGCTAGTTGCTTCGTCATTGTCTTTGTCATAGCATTCAACTCCCTATACAACTAAGCCAATGAAGCAATTCTTCAAGCATCATCATTGATCATAGTTAGATCTCTAAAATAATTCAAATATAACAAATGGATATTGACTTTCAAAATGATATGTCTGGCCAAAATTATGCGATATACTCTACGTATGAATTTTAAGTGCATGTGTTTATCCACATCCTCGTTATCGTCATTGGTGACACTCGTAACTACTATGCGTCTCTTAAACACATGTTTTAAGAAGTTGAATTGTGCATGATCCCGTGATTTTTTTCAACTTTTTAATGACTTCAGCGAGGTTTCATTCGGGAAGCTTAACCATCATTTCCAATCTTTTAGCTTTTGAGGAATGACACCCTATTTTTTGACGTCATGGTGTCAATTTCACTTTTGATTAGACAACCTCTTTATATTGATTGTATTTGATATAAACTACTAACCATCCAGTGCCATAATGCATGAGTAGGGTAAAACAACACGAAACAAATGTGTGATATTTTGTCACGTTTCATTAAAATTGAGACTTTTTATGATAGATAAATATAACAAACATAGGCTTTGTACCAAAAAATATCATGGTATTGGACCAGCCAAATGTCCAAATAGCTAAGATCCAATTCACCTCAAGTCCAATCCACTCGGCCCAAGGTATAAATTGAGCACTCACAAGAAAAAGGTACACACTTTCTGATCTCCACTTTCACGAGACTCGTCTTGAACCTTGAATTGACTTGACCGTTGGAGTGCTAACCATGTAGGTTCATAGGGTTAAACGAGATTCTTATAGGAGAGGACAAATAATGATAGGAAGTTCCATGTTGTTGGTTAGCATAACATGGCGAAATTGAAAGAGTGTGGTGGGCTAGGGCTTAGAAAATTGGATATAATGAATAAACCTTGCATATCAAGGTTGATGTGGAAGTTTCAATCTGGGTGCAAGGAATTATGGAATGAAGTACTTCGAGATAAGTATTGTAGAAATGGTTTGCATGAGGAGTATTCGGTGAAACCGACCGATTCAAGCTTCTAAGAAGGCATTATCAAAGTGGGGCAAGGGATTATTAAGAATAGTTTTTGGGTGATTAGTGAAGTCAAGGCAGCAGACACGTGGACCAGCAACTTGATTACTTCAGGTTTAGGGTGCAGGATATGGATACTAAAATCATGGAGATTCTACATCATGCCAAAGTTGCAGATTCGTTGAACTCCAAAGGTGAGTGGAATTGGGTCATTTTAGCTCATTGGCTTCTGGTGGAAGTGATGAATCAAATAACTTGTATTTTACCTTCGAGTGAGGATGATGGTCCAAATGAAAGAGCTGGGTTTGTTGATGGGAATAAAGAATTTGCAATTTCAAACATGTGTAGTATTTTAAATGATATTCATCATGTAACAATTGTTAGACAATGGAAGATAATCGAGAAATTGAGAGTCTCGAAGAGAGTCTGTTGCTTTATCTGGTTGCTTCAATACGATCGACATCTCACCAACATGAACAAGAGTTGCACGGGTCTTGGTTCGCCGATGTGTAGATTATATGGGTGCATTTAGGATGACTATATTCATGTATATCGTGATTGCCCATTTGTGTTGCCTTTATGGAATTGGATAAACAAGGAAATTGGAATTTGATAAGCAAGTAAATCATAAGGAGCGGTATGTTAGACCCAATGATTTGTATGAGTTTGTCATCCATCGTGTTCAGTACTATGACAATGCGTTCATAGTTCGTAATGAAGTAGTTGGTCAAGCCAAAGAGTTGAGGTTGATTAGTTGGAAACTGTCAGATTCTAGGGGGGTTAAGTTGAATACGTATGGAGCTTATTTGGAAGTTTGAAGTGTGGGATGTAGAGGTATCATAAGGGACAGTAATTGCAACTGGTTAGGAGGTTTTTCTAAAAAAAATTAGGGATGTGTAGTATGATATTGGCAGAGTTATGGGGTTGTATGAAGGATTAATTGTTGCGACGAGGCTTGGTGTGAGAGCAGTCGAGATTAATGTTGATTCAATTAAAGTAGTGAATGGTATTAAGAATAACAAGTTTGGTAACCCTACAGAGAGCTTTGATGAATAAGATTTGAGCCTTTAATTATTTGGATTGAGAGATTGTTGTTCGTCATGCATTTTGGGAATAAAATCAATGTTCACATGTTCTTGCTAAGAGTGGAATTAAACTTAATGAAGAATATTGTTTCTTTGATTCTTGTCCAACTCGCTTTAGGCATCTAATTGATGCTGATTTGATGGAAATTTCGATTCCTTGGCTAATTATGTAGTTCTATTTTTTTCGGGTGTTAGCCCTCATTGTATAAAAAAGAACATAATTCAAGCAATTGATACAAGATTAATTTATCACCGCAACAGTAAAAAAAATAAAAACAAAAACTACATATAATCCCACAAAACTAAAAAAAAAAAAATCATAAAAACTAGAACAACACACACAAAAAAATAAAAAATAGGTTAGAGCCCAACACTAAAAACAACCATCAATAAAAAATATTTCTCTTAAAAAAACACTTCATCCCCAAGAATCACTTTAAGACACTCTAATCGCTATTAACTCAAACAAATAATAAAATTATCTAGTCAAGTAAATAAAGCACAAGAGTAAGGCAAAAACCTACTAAGATACAATTTGCAAACAAAAAAAAAAACTTCTAGCAACCAAATCATCCACATTTATTTGTGTACATGTAAATAACAATGTTCCAAAATTTCAAATTAGTAACCTCCCAACGAGAGAAAAACCTAAAAACTTAATAAAATATCTACTAGGAAGAACTAAAGTCCACCCAAACCACCTAAAAATCATATATCACCTTAGAGCCACCAACTTACAAATAACAAACAAATATGAGACCGATATCTACTATCAAAATATAAAAGTAAACCTCCTAGATAATTACATTTTTAACATTCTTAGAGCTACTTACATGCCTAATTTCATGGGCAATTAGGTAAATTTTCGTGCTTTCATTTCTTAATTAAAAGTAGCTTTGAAAGCTATGAATGAATTCATGTTATCATTAAATTTTTTAATCATTACTTTAACCCATCATTATTAGTCTAATACAACTACTTTTCTTTGTCCATTACGTATTCTAAGAAGAGTGTAAAATAATTATAACATGTATGAGGCTTTTCAAGTCTCAATGTTTTCCCAATGTACGTTAAACCTTTTCAATCTCCCTTCTTCATCTTCGTCAAATCTTCATTAACATCCTCTAACATCACACTTCAATAGAAAGTTCTACATCAACCTTAGCACTTCTGCTTCGTTCATCAATATCACAACATCACACCAAATTAAAAAAATATAATAACCAAAACTTATACACCTCATCCTCCATAACATTCCATTCACCGAAAACTTCAACAACACTACAATATTTTTTGGTATAATAATCGATCAAAGAAGTCAATAGAAGAAGAAAAAGAGGGAGCAGCGAAGGTAAATGGGGAGTGGTGTTTAGGCGACGATGGAGGTCGATCTGGTAACAACAGAGTCGTGGTTGCTCGGAAAACGAAGGTCATTTTTTCAACGATGTTGGATCTGGTATCATCGGTTATTATCAAAGCCCTAATAGTACAAAATCTGAAAACAAGGTTCTCTATTTTGAAGTCTCTTTTCCTTTCTATGATTTTGTTGTTTGAATTATTCATTTGCTTTAAAGGTTGTTTGTGTTCTAACTTTTATTAGTTTTAGATGAATTTAATGGTTTTTAATCATTTTTGTGGCTTAAGTTTTTGAACTTCTGTGATGGATAACAAGAAAACAAAGAAAAGGGAAAGACGAATTTGTGATATGTATTTTTTGTGTTTGTATTATTGGGGAGAGGGTTTCGATTTTTGTGATGTGTGTGTGTTTTTCCATTTGAAGTTCATTTTTTGTCGCAACAAAATCTCTTTCACGATCTCTGATAGAATTAGAGTTTGGCCTAACTCATCCCTACAAAACCGGTTGTTAAGGTGAGGGGTGTCACTCTATATAAACCCTTTATGAGTTATATCTTTAGCCAATATGGGACTTGGGTTTTTCCCAATACACCCCCTCACACCCAGCACTATTGGGCATGGTGCGTGGATATAAACGGTGGGTGGCCCGAATCGTTAGCCTCTGATACCATGATAGAATTAGAGTTTGGCCTAACTCATCCCTACAAAACCGGTTGGTAAGGTGAGGGGTGTCACTCTATATAAACCCTTTATGAGTCCTAAAGGGAAAATTCCACAAGGTAAGTTCCACAAGGGAAAATTCTTTCTGTCTAGCTTGACAGAAACTGATGTTGGTAGGTCATTTTTCTTTGAGTTAGGAGCGGTTGTCATGGTGGTTATGGTGGATCGAGAACTTTCAAGCTTAAAGCTCTGATACCAAGTGAGAAATACAGATAGAATGGTTTTGAAGGGATTATATTTCTCATTACAAGTCACAGTACATATACAAGAGAAAGAGAGGATCATTCACGATCCAAAAATCAAGGGAACTTAATGTACAAGCTACCAATAAGGAAACTAATGAAGACAAAATCAAATATTCTAATTAAGACAATATTATGGTAAAATGAATCAAGACAATATTATGTGACTTGTCTAACACCCCCCCTCAAACTTGAGGGTGATGTAATTACTCCAAGTTTGTCTCTTAACTGATTGAACCTTGAGTGAGTGAGAGCTTTGGTGAGGCAATCTGCAACATGGTCTGCTGAGGGTACATAAGCAATTGTGACTTCATTTTATAGCACCTTGTCTCTGATGTAGTGCACATCGATTTCAATGTGTTTAGTTCTAGCATGCATCACTGGATTCGAAGCAAGAGCTTTAGCACTTAGATTGTCACAACACAAAATAGGTTTTCTTAATTGGGGCAATTTTAACTCTTGCATTAGTGAACACAGTGTCCACGTAATTTCATCTGCCAAATCTGCCAATGCTCTATATTCTGACTCAGTTGATGATCTCGACACTACCTTTTGCTTCCTTGAAGAACAAGAGACTAGAGTTTCACCAAGGAAAACACAGTGTCCTGCAATAGATTTTCTATCATCTATGCTTGTTGCTCAATCGGCATCTGAAAACCCTGTGATGTCTAGATCAGTTGATGGTTTAATATGTAGACAGTGATCAATGGTGCCTTGAAGATATCTAAATATTCTTTTTATGCCTTGCCAATGTTCCATTGTAGGAGAACTCATGTACTGACTCAAATTGCTGACAGAAAAGGCTATGTCAGGTCTTGTGTTAGTTAAGTATTGCAGGGCTCCCATGGCTTGTCTGAATAGAGTTGCATCTTTCATTGGTTCCCCCTCAATGGTAAATTGTCTTCCAGTTACCATTGGTGTTGGACAAGCAATGACTTTTTCAAAATTGAATCATTTGAGTAAGTCTCTAATGTACTTGGATTGTTTCAAGTACAAGCCACTACTGTTTCTCTGTACTTCAATTCCCAAAAAATAATGCAATTTGCCAAGATCTTTTAATGAGAACACAATGTTTAACTGTTTGATAAAAGCTTCCTGAAATTTGTTATTGTTACCTGTGATGATGATATCATCGACATAAATGAGGAGAAAGGTTGTGTGATCAGTACCTTTGAGAAAAAAATAGTGAAGTGCCACTCTTGGTGTTCTGAAATCCCCAACTTAATAGTACATGTTTGAGGCTATCATACCATGCTCTTGGTGCCTATTTCAAACCATAGATTGCTTTTGATAGTTTGCAGATGTAATTTGGATGTGTAGAGCTGAGAAATCCCTCTGGTTGATGCATATATACATGTTCTTTTAGGTAGCCATTGAGAAATGCATTATTTATGTCCAATTGTCTGATGACCCCATTGAGATGAACTGCTACTGATAGGATAATTCTAATTGTGCTAGCCTTTGCCACAAGATTGAATGTTTCATCATAGTCTAATCCGACAGTTTGTTGAAAACCCTTAGCAACTAATATTGCCTTTCTCCTTTCAATGGATCCATCTGCTTTGTACTTGATTTTGAAGATCCATTTTGAGTCAATAATATTTTCTTGGCATGTGTATGGTACTAGATTCCATGTGTGATTGGACATGAGGGCTTTGTACTCATTGCTCATTGCTTCCTTCCAAAGTGGACTAGTGAGTGCCTCCTTCACATTTCTTGGTTCAGTATCTTGCATTTCTGATTCAGTGAGACCAATGTAAGGTAATTTTGGTTTATGAATTCCTACTTTGCTCCTAGTACGCATTTTGTGAGTTGCCACAACTTCATTTTGATCATTGATGTTGTTGTTTGTCTCAACTGTGTCTTCATTTGATGTCATCGTTTCAGTGTTGTTTTCCTCTACATTGATTGAGTCACCTTCACCTTGTATAGTGAGTTATTGTTGAGTATCAATACTTGTAGTTGGTGGGCTGTTACCTTGATTTACAGCCGGTGTGAGAGTGTCCTGACTTGCAGTTGCTTCTATTTCATTTGTTGGACTCAAATTATCATTACCTGCACGACATAGAGGAAATAAACTATGTAAAGGGTCAGTACTGATTATTTCTTCCAATGGCCTTTTTGTATTGAGGAAGCCATCATGAAAAGAGAAGTGATTCTCATTGAACACAACATGTCTTGAGATAAAGACTCTTCCATGGGAGTTGAGACATTTATAGCCTTTGTGAGAGTTGATGTAGTCTAGAAAAACACATCTTGTGGTGTGGAATTGCATCTTATGTTGATTATATGGTCTGAGACAGGGGTAGCAGTCACATCTAAAAGGTTTTAAAGCTTTATAGTCAGGTTCCTTTTTGGTGATTAGGGTGTAGGGACTTTCATTGAAATTTGTTGTTGAAGGCAACCTATTGATCAAATAAACTGCAGTTGAGAAAACAAAAGGACATTGGAATTTTGGCCTGAGCAAGTAGAGTTAAGCATAGCTCAGTAATATGTCTATGTTTTCTTTCAGCTCTACCATTTTGTTGGGATGTGTATGGACAAGACATTATAAATTGTATGCCTGCTTCTAATGCTTGTTTCTGAATTGGTTTAAATTCACCACCACCATCACATTGGATAGTCTTTATCTTTTTGTTCAATTGATTTTCCACCAAGTTTTTAAATTCAGAAAAAGCATGTATGGTTTTAGATTTATGTTTTAAGGGAAAATCCAAGTAAATCTGCTATAGTCATCCATGAAATGGACATAGTATTTAAAACCAGAAGTGGAATTTATTGAGGAAGGACCCCATACATCACTGTGAATCAAATCTAATGGCTCAAGGGCATGTGAACCAGAAGACTTAAATGGTAAAAGATGCATTTTCCCAAATTGACAAGCTTCACAGAAAGTAGGGTAGTCACTATCACTAGGTGGTGTATTGATTTTGCAATTTTTCAAGACTTTGTCTAGCACTTTATTGTTGGGATGTCCAAGTTTCCTATGCCAGCTTTCCTTGATTGAAATATAGGCACATAGGTCATTGGACTTATTATCTGATCCTGAGAGTTGGTACAATCCATCTTTAAGTCTCCCTCTTAGGAGTGCCTTCCCTGTCATTTTGTCCTTCACAAAGCAGCAATCAACATCAAACTCAACAATTATGTTATTATCATGAGTCAATTTGGATATACTAAGTAGATTTTTGGTAATGTTTGGTACATATAACATGTTATGCAATTTAAGTGAATTTAGATTGGATGAACCAGTACCAATAATATCCAGCTTAGCACCATTTCCAAAAACAAGTGAATTCTTACCGTTATGCCCGGTTAAATCTTGAAACTTTTCTGTTTGATGTGTGACATGATTGCTTGCACCACTGTCAAAGTACCAATCATAGTCTTGTGCATAGTGAGGTGAGGCCAGATATGCACTGTGTGTATCACCTTTGTTTGCATCAGTTGATAAATTTGAGTAAGATTTGTCAAACCTGTGGAAACAATTTATTGCTATATGACCTATTTTGTTGCACACTTGACATGTTGGTTTGAACATTCCCCCTCTGACTCTGCCTCCTCTATGGTTCCTGAAATTGGAACCTCTCCAATTTGAGTTTTGTGTGTTTGAGTTGAACTTGTTGCCTTTGTATTCAGTTTTGTTGGTAACATTTGCAGAAGCATTGAGAGACATATTTGTGATGCTATTGAGTTGATCGAGCCTACTTTCAAAGGCTAAGAGTTGAGCTTGTAGATCAACCCAAGTGAGTGATGATTGATCTGACAGTTTGACTACTATAGGGTTGTAGTCAGAGTCCAAACCATTCAATATTTGAATGATTAAATTCGAGATTGTGACAGGATTACCTGCTAGCTTTAGTTGATCAGTTAGCTTTTTCATCTTAGTCAGATACTCCTCCATTTTTAGATTTCCTTTTCTTGTACCACGGAATTCAGATTTCAAATATGTGATTTGAGATCTGGAGTGAGCACCTGCCAAACTTTGAGCCTCATCCCAAAGTTATTTGGAGCTTTCACGGTGCATCAACTGTGTTGCAATGTCAGTGGTCATTGAATTCAATAACCAACCAAGCAGCATTTGGTCATCTGCTACCCATTCTTCAAAGCTTGGATTTTTGGTCTTACTTGAATCAGCAACAGTGATGAACTCTTGAGGGCATTCCTTTGCTCCTAGTATATAGCCATCTAGTTTACAGCCCCTAATGACAGGTAAAACTAGTGATTTCCACAAGGAAAAATTCTTTCTGTCCAGCTTGACAGAAACTGATGTTGGTAGGTCATTTTTCTTTGAGTTAAGAACGGTTATCATGGTGGTTATGGTGGATCGAGAGCTTTCAAGCTTTAAGCTCTGATGCCATGTGAGAAATACAGATAGAATGGTTTTGAAGGGATTATATTTCTCATTGTCTTTAGTTTTTTATTTTTCATTTACAACAACTCTATGGTGAGAAAAGAAATTTGACAACTTATTTTTGTGATCTGGTGAGTTTTTTTTCTTTTTTATTCTTATACAAATGGTATTTTTGATATTTGAAATTGGTGAATTTTCTACTTTGATATTGTTTGTTTGATCTCATTTGCGTTATTTCTAAAAAAAATTATAGAGATCATGATTTCAGAAGAATGTGGCAAAACAAGTGAACAATAGATCTTTTACGAAACGTGAAGGTTAAAATGACATGCAAAGCGTACCAAGTACTCATCATATGGATCTTTCACCCATGAGCTAACACTATAAGTGTTTCGTTTTAGAGTATTTGCAGTTAAGTCTGTTTTTGATTAGTAACTTTGTTGGATTTTATGGTTTTATCTTCTTTATATCTTCCCGAACATTGAAAAAAGGTGCCATTTATTCTGATTTCCAATCATTATTTATCTTTCTATTAATCTATCATATATTGTATCCATTTTGTAGACCCTCATCAATTTTGTTTTTCTTCATTTTCAATTTGTGCATCAGCTCCTGCAATTGTATTACTATTGATTCTACAATCGATTCAAATTTTCTATTCAAAATGTAGCTTTTTTTTTGTTATTCTTCTCATAATTAATAATTGATTCATTTTCAATTATTTTATTTGTTTCAATTTCTGAAATTGGATTCATTATTATTTATGATAACGAGTAGGATACCCGTGCATTCGCACGGGTACTGGTATGATACTCGCATTTATTTTAAAATATAATAAAAATGATATTTAAAAATTTAAATTGTTCAACCAAAAAAGTTATTATTTTAAAAGATTAAATAAAGTAATGTCTATAATTCATTCCATAAAAAAAATATTTGAATCAACAATATATAATTTTGTATATAAATATTATTTTTGTTATCACATTATTTTAAAAAAATATTAGAACCAATAATAAACGTTTTCCCATTAATATTTTCACATATTTGAAAATATGATTGATACATTATATTATTCATTATTTATAAAAATTAAAATTGTTTCCGTTTATAACAATGATATTTTTCCCGTATATAAAAATAAATTAATCGACAATGAATTTGATCTCGTATATTTTGACACGAATTAGATCAACAACGAATTTGATCCCGTATATTTTGACAACGAATTTAATGAACAACGAATTTGATCCCGTATATTAGACACAGTAGACGTTCCATTTATTTATTAACCCGTAATAAATTTGTTTTATATATATTTTTTAAATATTCTTATTATTTTTTAATATTTATCAATGAGACAAATTTGTCTCATAATTTATTTATTTTTGTAATTTTCTAATTCAAATGTATCAGTTATTATTAAAAAAAATAATGATTTTTTTTAAGAGTACTAAAATTTATCAATATTGTAATGACTATATGGTATAAATAACACCAAATAATAGTAACATAAATTTCAAATTTAATACCGGTTATGTTAGTATAAACCAGAACATATGATGTTTTTATATTATAGATTAGTGCCTAAAATTCATTCGATATATAAAATATTTGAATCAAGAAAATATTATTTTTTTATATAAATATTATTTGTGTTTTGACATTAATTAAAAAAAATATTAGAACCAATAATAAAAAAAATTTCCATTATTATTCAATATTTTGATTAATAACTTCATGTTCCCCTTATAACAATGATATTTTTCCCGTATGTATTAATAAAATAATCAACAACGAATTTGATCCCGTATATAAAAATTAAGTTTGTTTTATCACTACAACAAAAGTAAGTTATAACATCGCACCTTAGACAGCGCTTAATACAAAAGCGTTGCTATAAGTTAAAAACAAGGAAACTAGTCATTTATAAAAGTAAAAGCGCAAAAAAATATAAGACCTTAGACAGCGCTTGGGTCAAAAGCGCTTTATAAGGTCTTATAAATTTAAAAAAAAAATTTAATGGAAAATATTAGACAGCGCTTTAGTTAAAAGCGCTTTCTAAGGTCTTAAAAATAAAAAAAAATAAAATCAAAAGCGCTGTCTAAGGCCAACCTTTGAAAGCGCTTTCAAAAGCGCTGTCTAAGGTCCAGCTTAGAAAGCGCTTTTATTAAAAGCGCTGTCTAAGGTCTAATAAAATTAAAATATATGAATAGTCAGTATTCATTTTCATATTTCCGCTCTTTCTTCTCCCCTGCATGCGAACCGAGCTCAAAACCCTTCATCGAAAAACCTTCACCGTCAACCGTCCGTCAACCGTAAACCTTCACCGAAAAAACTTGCCGTCCGTCCGTTTCTGCTCATTTCCGTCGTCGTTCGTTTCTGCTCATTGCTGTCGTCCGTCCGTTTCTGCTCTTTGATACATTTCGTTCTTGCATTGCCGTTGTTACCGTCGTTAAAGGTACGTCGTTGTTGTGTTTTGTTAATTTTTGTTAATGAAGTTAATGAAAATGAGTTTTGTTAATGAAGTTAATGAAAATGAGTTTTCGTTCTTTCTGCTCTTTGATGAGTTTTGTTAATGAAGTTATGTTGGACTGTTTTATTAATGAAGTTTTGTAGTGAATGAGTATGTTTGAAGTTTTGTTAATGAAGTTTTGTAGTGAATGAGTATATTTGATGAGTTTGTTAATGAGTTTTGTTAATGAAGATTTGTTAATGAAGTTTTGTAGTGAATGTGTATGTTTGATGAGTATGTTTGATAAGTTTTGTTAATGAAGTTATTGTTTAGGTCGAAATTAGTTGGACTGTTGTTGGAATTTGAATTGTTAACATGCTAGTTTAGGTTAGTTTTAGTGAGCTAACTCCAAGTATTTTTGTTTAAAACATATTTTATTATATTTGTTAAATCGTTTAGTTTAGTTTAGTTTAGTTTAGTTTAGTTTAATGAAGTTTTGTTTAAAACATCTTCTAAATAGTTTAGTTTAATGAAGTTTAGTTTAATGAAGTTTTGTTTAATGAAGTTTTGTTTAAAACATCTTCTAAATAGTTTAGTTTAGTTTTATTAAATCTTCTAAAAAACTTTTATTTTAAAACATATCCAACTCTTTAGCCATTATAGCTAAAGAGGTAAAATTTGTTATATACTTGATTTCTTTCTTATATTTGTTATATATTATGTCATATTTGTTATATTTGATATCCTTGATTTCTTTATTATATTTGTTATATATTATATTTGATATCCTTGATTTATTTATTACAGGTTAGATGGCTACTAACAATGATCACCCACATGATGATGATCACCCATATGATGATGATCCCGATATTCAGGTTGGAAGTAATAGATATATGGAAGCAGAGATTAGAAGAGGAATAACCATTATGAAGAGAGTGATCCGTGCTAGAGATCAAGGCATCACTTATAATGTGCATTGGAGCGCCCAGAATACACTTATTGAGCCTAACGGTCATACTTTGACAAGTTTCATTGGTGCACTTGTAAGGAATGCGGTTCCTATTACTTGTGATGATTGGAGATCCAAACAGTTGAAGGAAACCAAAGAAAAAATTTGGAATGAGATAAAGGTACCATAATTATGTCTTTAATTATGCCAACTAATTATGTCCTTCAAATTATTTGTACTAACCAATGTGTATGGTTTTTTTAGAGGTGCTTCAACGTCGAGGAAGAAAGAAAAGCTTTTTTTGATGAGATTGGCAGGGAAGCTCCTAAGAGGGTTTAGGACATATTTAAACTGCACCTATCTTAGGGATGCTGACGATAACTTTGTTGATGGAGAGTATCCATCTAAATATGCAAGTTTGATTTCACCACAAGAATGGGTAACGTTTAAATCCAAACGACAAACCCCAGAATTTACGCGATTAAGTGCAATTAATCGGGAAAGAGCATCAGCTCCCAAGTATAAATACAGGAAAGGACGTGTTGGATATGGACGTTTGGAGCAATCTTTGGTAAGTATCAATATATTGCAATGCTATAATAATTGTTCATCATGAGTTATAGTTGATCATATTATTTGGCTTTATATGTAGTTACAACAGGCGAATAGCTCTGAAACATCTCTTCCTGCACATGTCTTGTGGAAGGAAGCCCGTGTGGGCAAGTCTGGAGTTGTTGCAGTAGAGGTTCTACAAGTATTTGAGAAATGTGTAAGTATAACAATATTTCTTTAATTAAATCAAAACTTTATTAACAAATATTTGACAAATATTCGATATTCATCTGATTTTCAGGAGGCGTTATCTCAGTCTGTATCTCCAGACGATACCAGGAGCATACTTAGTCGGGCATTAGATGTCCCTGAGTATTCTGGTCGGGTGAGGGGTAAGGCATTTGGGATCACCCCGACCTCCTTGAATATTAAAAAGGGAAAGGCTGCTAGTAATGCAGAACTTCAAGCTAAATTGGAAGCACTAGAAGCTGAGGTTCGGGAATTACGAAAGGAAAAAGAAAGGGATAACGCTTCATGTGTTAGAGATGGATCGGAGAAAGATAGTATCAACTGCAGCTTTCATCCGATTATTCCAGAGGTATTTATATATATATTTATGAAATTAAATTAGTAGCTTAAATTATTTAAATGACATATATACACATTAACAATGGCATATTTATTTTTGGTTTTAGGGCGTTTCCCAATGTCAGCTCTTCTTATCTTCACCAACTTATCGGAATGTTGCAAAGGGAAAAGTGTATAACAATGGGGTACAATTACTTCACAATAAATCCCTCCCTACTGGAAGTTTGAAAGTATCAGTTGATATTGCTATAGAGGAGGAAGCACCATTACTCTATCCTGACGATGATTCGAATGTAACATTGGTGCGAGATGCTATAGGGTCGTATGTTGCATGGCCGTCAAACCTCATACTCGTAGGATATGAGGTATGCTTAAAACCGTTATAAACCTTTGTTAACCTTAATTTGTAGATTCAAATATTTTACGAGCATTTTATTTTCATTTTTTACATGGTAATGTTATTTAGACTCCAACAAAATCCAAAACAAAGGATAAGCGGATTCCGGAGCATACCGAGTCCGTTGTTTCAAAAAAACAGGTACATCACAATTATATGATATTTATGCATAGAAAATGTTAAATTGGATATCTTATACTTCATCTAACAAATTATATGATATATAGCTGCCTGGTAAACAGATTAGCAACATTTCAATGCAAAAAAATGTTGGTGCTAAGAAGAGCAGGGGTAGAAAACAACCTATCTCCAAGTTTAGGTCGTGCCTCCAGACGTATCTACAAGTGACAGATATTATCACCAGAGGTGTTCGTATTATACATATGGAGAAAGGTATCTATGGCTTTGAACATGACCAAATTATTAGTAATGAAGACTTCGAGCAAGTTTTCAATCATGAAGAATTGGGCGGCACTGTTGTCAATACATACGTGAGGTATATATCCGATCTACTTTGGTATATTAATTGAACAACTTATTTACTTTATGTTTCAAATGAATAGTCTAATGTTAATGATGTTTTTATTTAAGGTTTCTGTATGACAGAGTTATGCGCCCACACGGATTGCAGCAAAGATTTGCATTCCTATGCCCGGCGTCTGTCAACTTAACCTTAATAATCAATAAACCAGATGAGGTCCTGGCGTATATACGCGACGTCTTTATGGACAACCAAGAAACGGAAAAGTTGTTCTTTTTACCGTTTAATACTGGGTTAGATTTTCATTCTAAATTCATCTATTATAGTTTTTTTGTATTTTGACGTCGTGTAGAAAGTTTCCATCTAACACTTGTTTAATCTTACAGTGGACATTGGTTGTTGGTCGCAATTAATCCTAGCAGAGCAATGGTGTATTATCTGGATTCGTTAGGAAATGATTGGACAACATACCCGGATTTGAAGAAGTGTATTGACACGTAAGTGAGATTGTTCTAAATATGAATGTGTATATTTATTTGTTTGTTTATTTATTTATGTGAATTTTTCTAAATATTCACTTATATTTTATTAGCGCTATACAAGCTTTCCTAGCACTACGAGCTAGCCATCTACCACAGCGGAGAGTCAACCCCATTATTACATGGAATACAGTGAAGGTATATTAATTATCACATGTGTTATTATATTTGTGATGCTACTTGATAAAACTTAGGATTTATCCATATTTTCTTTTCATTTGTAGTGTCCTCGGCAATGCAATCAAATAGATTGCGGCTATTTCATGTTGAGGTTTATGAGAGACACTCTTTTGTTGGATCGAATAGAGATTCCATCCGATGTATGTATTTCTAACTTATGAGTTATTTTAATATTAACACATATCTCTCATGTCTAATGAAATAGTTAAAACTAAATCAAACTATGTTATATTATTATGTAGTACTTTGAAGAATGCAAGTGTGCTCATTACTCAATTTCTCAATTGGATGAAATTAAAGAGGATTGGTGTCAATTCATTATGGAGCTCGGAATTTTACAAGGTATAATATTGTACTCTTACTTTAATTGATGAGAATTTAAATATGTGTAACTTTGTTTATGTATTCTTTTAATTGAATTACAATCTTTGTGTTTTCAGGACCTATAATGTAGATTTGAAGCATACCTTTGGTTGGATGCAAAAGTACTAGTATAACTGATATGTGCATTTGTACTAGTATATAATTTTGGTTTGTAATTTTAAATATATATATTGGTTTGAATTGCCAATTGTTTTGGATATATAATTTGGGTGTAAATTGGTACATTTAAATAGGATAAATTGGATTGATTTGAATCTCCAAATTGTGGTATTTTTCTGAACAGGTCAAAAACAGGTTGAAAAAACAGGCCAAATTCTGGTTGAAAAAACCTGGTAAAAATTGAGGTTTTAAAAAATTTATATAAAATTTTTGGTATACCTTAGACAGCGCTTTCACCAAAAGCGCTGTCTAAGGTATACCTTAGACAGCGCTTTGGGTGAAAGCGTTGTCTAAGGTATACCCAAAAAAGTCAAACAAGGTAGGGCTTAGACAGCGCTGTCTAAGGTATACCAAAAAAAGTCAAACAAGGTAGGGCTTAGACAGCGCTTTAACCAAAAGCGCTGTCTAAGGTATACGAAAAATTTTATATAAAGGTACCATAGACAGCGCTTTTCATTAAATATACCCACCTTTAGACAGCGCTTTTGGTATTAACCAAAGCGCTGTCTAAACCTATAGCAGCGCAGGTTTATACAGCTCTTAAAAGCGCTGTCTAAGGGCAAAAAAAGCGTTGTCTAAGGTCTTATCTGTTGTAGTGTATATAGTTGAATCTATATAAAAATACTTGAATCAATAATGTATTTTTTCCCGTAAACAAATATTATTTTGTTCAATGATATACACTTTTATTTATATTTTATAATTTATTTTAAATAAAATTTTATAATTTCTTTAAACTAAAAATATTAGACGTTCCATTTTTTTATTTATCCGTAAATTATGTTGGATTTATAATGACCAAATTTGATTTCTTTAAACTAAAAATTGATTTGGTGGACGTTCCATTTTTTTATTTACCCGTAATACCCGTGTTTTATATTTATTTTTTAAAAATAAATATTTTTAGTATTTTTTAATATTTATGAATGACAAAAAAATTTAAAAAGTACTAAATTTTATAATATTATAATGACTTTATGGTATAAACAATACCAAATAATAGTAACATAATGAAACATTATATTTTCATTTTAAAAAGTATTAAAATTTATACATTAAATAATGGTAACATTTTATTTCCATTTAATGTCACTTAAATACAAATTAACCATCATTTATAATGGAACATGATATAAACAAAAATGAATAAATGCACTTATTTTATATTATATTTTACAAATTATTTTTTCGTAGACAGAAGATTTACTACTTTAAGTGTATTATATTGTTCTCACCTTCATCTGATATGCTTTTAGTATTAGTTATTTTGATGTGGTAAAAATTCTTTGTGTGTACTACATTATATTATTAACAAAAATAATAAAAAAACACATATATTATTTTATAGGGTTATTTATATGAAACCCCCTGCCATATGAGCGTGTTTCGTTTTACCCCCACCGTTGCCATAGGCAGGTTTAGGCAACGCTTTTTTTGAAAAAACCGTTGTCAAAAGGCATGGAGGGGGGGAAAGCAAAATTCACTAACATTATAGGGGTGAAATTCACTATTAACCCTATTTTATAAATAACATTTTTAATTATTTTGTCAAAGATAAAATAATTGTAATTAGATTATAAATATTAAGCGGTAATAAAAGAAAAAATAACTATAATTTTTAATATTATAATAATAACTTTATAGTATGAAAACACAAAATAATAGTAATATAAAATTTTATAATTTCTTTAAACTAAAAATATTAGACGTTCCATTTTTTTTATTTATCCGAAAATTATGTTGGATTTATAATGACCAAATATGATTTCTTTAAACTAAAAATTTATTTGGTGGACGTTCCATTTTTTTATTTACCCGTAGTACCCGTGTTTTATATTTATTTTTAGTATTTTTGTAATATTTATGAATGACAAAAAATTTTTAAAAAGTACTAAAATTTATAATATTATAATGACTTTATGGTATAAACAATACCAGATAATAGTAACATAATGGAACATTATATTTTCATTTTAAAAAGTATTAAAATTTATACATAAAATTTATATTTTCATTTTAAAAAGTATTAAAATTTATACATTTTAAGAATATTTTTGTCTAAATCGTGATGTAAATAATATTGTGATTAATATTTTATTTTGAATATATTGTTAATTATCCTTTAAGTTTTAGATTTTCAATAGTGTTAGGCAAAATAAATATAGATAATAGTATGAATTAAAAATGTTTTTTTTTATTGCAATAAAAACATTAATTAAAAGTTATGATGTTTTTAGATTTGTGTGTTGTTATTTTTGAAAAATATCTTAATAATTTTTTTAAAAAATATTCCAACTTCACAAGATTTATAATTTTTATCGTTGTACTTTAAAACTAACTATTTTTTTCTTCTAATTTGAATAAATTTGTTATTCTTCTAGACATAAACCCTCTAAAATTTATTTGAATAAAGAAAAGAAGAATTGAAATAAGAAAGCATGGTTGAGTGACACCTTAGCCTTAAGGGCAAAATGGGAATTTCCAGAACACATAACCTTCTTATATTATAGATACGGCATATCTTCTAAAATTTTCAATTTGTCACATGTTCTCTATTTATATCGTTTTGGTTTAAGATTTTTTTTTATTATTCTTCTCAAATTCACAATTTCATTTAACGATTCATTTGAGATATGTTGTCTGTATAAATCAGATTTTTAGTTCAAAAGGTAAAGCTTTTTTGTTATTCTTTTATAATGGATTTGTTTTTAATTTTGAATTTGTTTCCAGTTATGAAATTATGAAATTGATTTTGTTTTTGTTTATGTTATAAACTCATATCTTCTAAAATTCTAAATTACATAATCCTAAATTTGCAAAGGCTTATATGCTACTACTATTCGTTTTTGTTTGCTACGCAAAGTTTTTTTGTTATTCATCTTATAATGGATTCGTTTTCAATTCTGAGATGGTTTCCATTATGAAATTGGATTCTTTGGAATGAAGAACACTACAGAAGACCAACATTTAACCAAATAATAGTTAGATTGGATAATATCACTCAAATGTATGAAAAACTTCATTTTTTCTAAATTTTCTTCACCGCTCAAATTTATGAAAAACTTCATTTTTTTCTTCTAAATTTTCATCACCAGCTGTATGTGGCTTGGTTGCTCTATTTCACTGTTATTTCTTCCGTGTAATAGTCCAGGATCTGATCCTGCATTAATACTGATAATTTTACATTATGAGTATGATTTGTTTTATTATTAATTTTAATGGTTATATATTTCCTTATATGATACTACATAGTTTTGGATATGCAAACTTAAATAGATATATGCTATGTTGTGTAATCAAAATGTTAGCATTAAACAAATAGTGTTATTTCATTTCGCTTATTTTATTTTTGGTTTGCCATTAAGAAACTCTATGTGTTATGTAGCAACTACTTTGAAGTTTGAAGTTTCAAACCAACCAAGAAAATAAAGATTGTTTGAAGTTTCAGACCAACCAAGAAAGTAAAGATTGAACTAAATAATTGAAAACAATTGGAGGATTTAATGGATTTGAAGCTTTTTTTTTAGAATTTTTTTGCAATGATGTTTAATTTTTAGGGTTAAATATGTTCTGGTCCTTTTAAATATCCCACATTTCATTTTTAATCCCTATAAAAAATGACATATTTTGGTCGCTACAAAAATTTTATGTATGCAATTTTAGTCCTTGTTATTTTCTAAAATTTTTAAAACTATTTTCTCATAAACTTTTAAATTTTTGAATAATTTTTTTCATACGTGTAAAACCCATATATATATACATGCATCAAATCATATATTATATATGAATAATACGTTTGATACTGAAATATACAATAAGTTCCTAGTAAACACATTATACATATACATGCCCAAAAACCCTAATACAAAAAAACTACGGCATAGTATATCTACAAGATGTTCCAAAGACAAATACAAAGAACTAGATCACTAAGGATCTCAAAACTCCCCAACGGAAGCAAAGCCATCAGATAAGTAAGGATAATCACACGGCCTTATCCTTACCCTTCGCGGAACCTGCAGTACCTGTGATGTAAACAACAACAGTGGGGTGAGATACATCAAATCTCAGTGAGTTCCCTATCTTAAAGTCCTCTCGGCTCTACAAGGTTCTAATAACCTAACTCAAGTCAAAAGGGAAGGGAAGTGACCTTGAGTACACACACTATACAAGTATCCACACTGGTGAGCCTGTTAACTCACACTAGTACCAACGCACGTCCTGAGCCTGTTAGCTCAAGAACTCACAAATCAATAACCGTACCAAGGCATCCCCTTTTCCCGTCCGCTTCTACGTCTAGAAGACGACCCGAGTCATGGATCCTTGAAGTTACTTGGCATATGAAATGAATTCGGGAACAACGGCCTGTTAGCCGTGAACCGTCACTTCTCATGGCATGTTAACCATCACAAGTCTCTACCCTTAGGTTCCATTCGTACTATACACGGAAATCAAACCTGCCAAGTAATTGTGCATTCGTTTCAGAGGAGGTGCTCGAGTCTCATGAAACTACACCGCAAGATAAACTGGTTATGATTATATAATACACACGCCTCGGCCTTTCATGCACGAGCGTTGCCACTTATGACAATTCACACTTTCCGACATTGTTTATGGTAAGTCCTCACTCTACCTATTTCATATTTTAACACGCATACATAATCAAACATGTTTAGCAATCAGAGTATAGGCAATTAGGCATCGATCACACAATAGAAAACACATAATTCAATATATTACACGTTACACCCATTCACGGTTCCCTCCGATTTATTTAATCGGGAAAATAAACAGATATTTCTCACCACCATTAGCTAGAGGATACTCATAGCTTTATAACGATACCAAGAATACTCATATAGGATAAATGAGTCAAAAGTTATGGAATTTACAAGAAATGGTATCGCGAAAGCACAGTTCAGCACACATCCTGGCCGTACGCGTATTGCCTTGCTCCGTACGCGTACTGCCCAAAGTGATACGCGTACGGGCAGAGGCTATTTTCCCTTTAAAATTCTATTTTTTCCTCAAATACGCGTATTGCCTCCTCCTTACGCGTAACGCCCAAAATCCTTCACTTCCATACGCGTATTGCCCAACTCAATACGCGTATGGCCCTGTGTGATACGCGTACGGATAGGTGAAACCCATAAATTTTTTCTGCAGACAAGTTCTGCTACGGGTTGATCCAATTCAACCCCAAAATCCCATTTTTCCCCAATCAAAATACACAAAACATGCTATAATCATAACAACCAGTATAACATATAATCAATGATCGAATTTCAGTAGTTAGATTATGATTCTATTGTAAAATTCCACATTTTCTAACAATAACAACTAACTCTAAAACTCAATAAACCCTTAATCTAAAGAGTCTAACTAGAACCCACCTGGATTACAAGATGAGGAGGTTGAAGCTGAGATGAAAAGATGAAGATTGGTTGATGTTTCTTGCTCTTGAGCTCTTGGAGAATTTCTCTTCTTTTCTCTTCCCTTTCCTTCCTTTTCTTTTTCCTTCCTTTAGCTTTCTATCTTCTTTGCCAAATAAGGAAAAGAAAAGAAAATATACAAGGAATTATTAATTGGTAATACTACTAATTATCCAAATTACCTCAAATTCACCAATGAATAAAACTACAAGTTAAATAATATTAATTTAATCAAATTCCGAGTTCGTCGGTTTACTCTAATTACTTTATCCAATAATTGCTCAGAGTACCCCGGAACCCAGTTGATCATAATAATATTATCCAAAATGTTCACAAAATTATGGGGTATTACAATACGTATTCAGATTACTATAAAAAATTTATTTACCAAATTATATAATTTTTTAAAATGAGAATAATTAAATATGAATTTTTTAAATTTTAAAAGATAATGATAAAAGTAATGAAAATCTCGACTTATAAATAAAATTTTGAGTTCTTTTTTTTTTGAGATTTTTATAACGTTCTAAATATATCTGCAAAAATAATCATTCAAAAATACACATTAGTTTAACAGTAGTAATTAAAACTACGTGCATAATTATTTTGTAGGGACCAAAACACGCTATTTTTTATAAGGATCAAAAATAAAATGTAGTAATTTTATAGAGAGCAAACACATATTTAACCCTAATTTTTAAATAGTTGGGCGTAGTTGAGTTATTTCACAGTAGATTAGAAGAGAAAGTTAAATGTCTTTTGTTAGTTAAGCATGCTAAATGCCTTTGGTTAGTTAAGCATGCTAAAACTGCTCTTAAATGTATTTTTGAACTATGTACAATTATGGATTTAACAAATTATTCTTATAAATGGTGTGATGTTTATTTATATATGGTTAAGATATTTATGAACAATAAAAACATATTAAATTGTCCAATGTTTCAGCTTAGAAAAATATATTATGTTGGCTTGATAATGAATAGAAAGGATGAAAATCAGAAATTTCAAAAATATAAATATAGTATATAAAGTGTTAATTATAATAATTTCAAGAATATAAATATAGGTCAAATTCAACTTCTTTAACTATAATGGATCAATTTCAATAAATGCTAACTATAATAATTATATGTAATTTTAGAATTTTTTTTTAATATTTTAGTATTATTTAACTATTCATTATTCAAATTCCCATAAATTTATCAGATAAGAAAATGTATTTGTTAGAAAAAAGAATAATTATGAATTAAAATATAATAATTAAGTAAATCATTTGAAATAATGGAAATTTAAATTAATTTTTGAAATAACAAATATATCATCTGAAAATTGCAAACATCTTTCTTTTTTATTTTTACTTTTACATTATATTTGTGAGTTAGTAAATGTGAAGAGGTCAATATATTTTTATAAGAAAAGTGTGCAGTTTAAGCATACTTTAAGATTCAGGTAAATGATTAAAATAAAACAAAATATTTTTAAATTAGTTTTATAATTTAGAAATTAAAAAATTAATTTATAATAAATTAAAAATAAGTGTTCAAAGTAATTTGTTAAAGTTACTATTTATACAAATATTTTTAAACTTGAAAAAAATTGTATTGTTGATATAATTGTAAGGACTAATTTCTTGTCCTAAACGGTCATTTTCGTATTATTATCTCATTGCAGTTATGATTAACAATGATACATGTTGCAAGATAATGATACTAGCACAACATTTCATTTACCAACGTGAAAAGGATAATTAAAAACTCTCTAAAAAACATATAGACAATCTTGATGTGTGAGTTAGACTTTATTTTTATTTGATTTCTGTTAAGTTTAAAATGAAAATTTGTGAAAAAAAATGATATTGTGAATATCTTTTTGAATTTCTGTTTAAAATATGATAAATTAATATTTCTAATCTAATATAATCATTATTATGATTTTCTAAATTGTAACCAACACATCAAGTAGTACACAGGAACGTCTTTCTATCCGAAATTCATTATAACTATGTACATGCTTCCTTCATTGATAATCTTCTTTTTCTCTTATTTTGCCAGGGTTTATTATTTTGAGTTCCATTAGGACAGTTGCAATCAGGATATTTATTTTTGATGATATAATTGTTAATTAATTTTTATTTTAACCTTTAAGGCATTTGATTTTATTATGTTAATTTATTTTAACAACTTTGTATCTAAATAATTCATTTTATAATTAAATAAATTATTTCAAATTTAGAATTGTATCTAAATACATTTTTTTATATTTTTTTTATCTAATATTTCATTACAATTATATAAATTAGTTATAATTTAAAGGCTAAAATACAGTTTTGGTCCCCCTGTTTTTCAAAATTCACAGTTTTGGTCCCCCTGTTTTTTTTTTTAACAGTTTTGGTCCCCCACCCCCAATTTTGGCCCAAAAAAAGTGATGAACAGTAACTTGTCCGTACATGTCCGTACATGAACAGTACACGTCCGTACATGAATAGTGAGGAGTGGGGGACCAAAACTGTTAAAAAAAAAAAACAGGGGGACCAAAACTGTGAATTTTGAAAAACAGGGGGACCAAAACTGTATTTTAGCCTAATTTAAATAAATTTACTCATTTAATAATTATATATCTTATTTATCAAATAAAATATCTTTTTTTGTTAAATAAGATATTTTTTGGACCAAATTATATAATATTACGCTTGCGAATCTTATGCTATTAATTTGATATTGTGAGTTTAAAATGTGACAATAATAATGATACATTATTAATATTAATATTGTGAGTAAAAAACCATCAATGTTAATAATAATAAATATTTATAACTATTGTTTATTATTATTTAATTTAAGAATCTTTAAAATCAGAAAATCCTGCATGTTTATTTATCATATAAAAAATTATAATAACTATTATTAACATTATCATTAAAATTTGATTAAAATAAAATAAATTTTTAAGTACCTATTCGCTTTTAACATACATACAAAATGAAACAGTTATGGCCCCTAGCGCAATGGTTCTCCCAAGCCAATGAGAGAACCTAAGCTAATGAACATGGATCGCTCAAAGGAATAACAATGATTACGCGATTGAATGGACGAAACAGAAACAATAAATCTAATATACCTTTTTTGCATCAGAGTTACTTATATCACATATAAAAATTTGATCGATCATATTTGTGTAACATAAGGACGATTGATATATCGCTGCTTTACCATACAAATGTCGGATTCCAAAGCATAGTCAATATCGATCATCCAAATCGTACACAGCCTGATGCCAAAATTCAGCAGAAAATGGGTGCATATTGAAGAGAAATATGCGATCCAAAATGCAGCGGAAAATAAAAATTTCCCTTTAGTGATCCTTACGAATGGTCATGATCAGTGATAGAATGATTATGTCTTGTGGCGATGAAACCTTTGATTCTGAATCGAATGAGTGATCACGAGCGATGTATAATTAACATCACCTCTACTCAGTCCACACAAACAAATTACTTCAGTCTCAGTGCTATCTGCTACGATTGAAGGCTTTGAGTGAGAGAGAGAGAGAGAGAGAAAGAGAGAGAGAGAGAGAGAGAGAGAGAGAGAGAGAAGGAAAAATATGGCTAGTGTTTCACAGTTTGAATTTTCATCAAGAGTGTATGCTTTTATACAAGGGTTCTATTTATAGAACCACTTGTGTGGACTGTGTCATACCCCAAATTTTGACCACTAAGATTTCCCATCATTGTGAAGACCTTACCACAATATGGATGAACTATCATGCCTCATTAATATCCTCAGAGATGTTTGAGCATTCACCACAATTAAGAATTAGGGTTTCAAGCCCTTTCAGAGCCTTAGACAAAGGATCAATCAAAGAATGACATGATCTTCAACTTGTCCAACCTTTCAAACACCTATAAAGGATCAAAAGGACCCCCACATCAAGAATCAGGCACAAAGTTGCAACATTCCAGGTGGGTTAAGTCTCAAGATCGCCAGTGTCACCAAATTAGGGTTTTGGTCGACCCAGGCCTCCAGGTGGAAATTATCATCTGGGCATGAGCCAATGCTTCACAACACAATCCAAGATACTCAAAGGGGCCTCATAAACCCAATCATCAAGCCAATTGAACCTCAGGGGAATCGTTCATCAAAAATCAGGAATTAGGGTTTCTTGACCTAATTCACCCCTAAGTTGAATTTTGGGACACAACATGAGCCAAGACCTCAAGACAAGATTTGAGGGTCTCTAATAAACTACATTGATCCATTTGCAACAATGGATTGATCCAAGAAGCTTGGTGCACAAGTTTCAATTTCATCTGGACCACAATTAGGGTTTTAGGGAAAAAGTCAACTGTACCTTTGACTTTTGACCAAGACATGCTCCCAAACCCTGGGACATGATTCAAAACACCCTATAACACCTATGGAACATATCCATCAAGTTTGATTTAGGTCAAGGACTTGATTTCATAAAGGATCGCACAGTTTGGAATTCAACTGATAAAAAGTACTGTGCACAAAAGTCAAAATTTGACTTTTTGAGATTTTTCATATTTATGGTTCTTTAACCCTAAAACAATGTTAATATGGGATTTTAATCATCATTCATCAAGAAAAATCAAAGAAAGTGGGATAACTTGTAAAAGGGGTAACCATAAAAACTTAGAAATTTTCTAAGTTATGGAACAAAGTGGCTAAGGTACCAACTTCCAAGGATCATAACTTGAGATCCAAGAAACCATTTTGGATGGTCCAAAGATGGATTTGTAGATCTCATGGCATACTTCAAAAGTGTCAACTACAGCTCATTCCAATTCCTCATGGATTTTAAGTTATGGAGTGATCAAAATGGCTGAAAAAACAAAAGTGACATTTTTCCAACACTTAGTGAAATTTTCACTAAGTCAGAATCTGCCTTATTTTTTCACAAAAGTAGAGGCAATTTTCAACGTAATTCAGGTTGGATCAAAACCAAATTTGGACATCATGATGAAATAGGAATATCAGCTTTCCAAAGTGTCCAAGAACTCCATCAGATTCCATCTGAGCTAGGAGTTATGGTGGCTGCATTGTGCCTTGATGCAAACTGCTTGGCAAGGCAGATTTGTGCACAAAGGCTCGATTTGAACAATTTATGCAAATGACAAACAAGTTTATCCATCTGCGCACCTCAGGGGGAGACCAAGGAGGAACAAACACTGATCCATAAGCCTCCAAAGTCTTTGAATCTACAAGTAGCATGCCAATCCTAAAATAGCTAAAAAGGTGCCAAGACTCCAATTTTGTTGTAATGCATTTAATGGATACACCAAGGTGGCATGGACTGACACATTCCTAACTGAATGAGTCAAGGATAAGCTCTGAATCAAAGAACCATAGGCATGTGCCCTAACCTCTAGTCAATGGCTAGAGGAGACTTGAGATTCCAAAGTGATCCAATTGGCCACAGACTTGTACCAGTTTCCATACCCTATTCCTTGCAAAACAAACTTGCTTTACTATAAATAGAGTTCATTTGTGATCAGTTTGAGTACACCAAAGCACCCAAACTGATGCTTTCCTCAAAATTACTTTCTCACTTCCAAAATTGCCTTCTAAAGCAAGTCACTATCGGGTTTTGAGTTTGAGAACAATTCCAACCAAACCAATCACACACACACACTTCATAAACATCATATAGAAGTGATCCAAACACTTAAACAACATCTGGAACACCAATTTCACAAAATCACCAGCCAATTGCTCAAGTTTTCAACCAAGTTGCAGTTGAGGTGCCTTAACCTGTTCCAGTCCATTTCCAATCACTCCAAGCATTCAAACACATTCCATATGATGTAGGGAAGCTGTTCAGATCATCACAACTCATCTGTAACACCTCCAACTCAAAAATCAAATTGCTCTTGCTGCCACGACCTTCAAGTAAGCCTAAACTTGGTCATTTCATGATTCATGCATATTTCCTTGCACAATAAGTTTGCCATATGTTCATAATCGTGTATGGAGGATTTCTCCTCAATTAATTGCTTTGCATGAATCGTGTATCAAAATTCCTAACCTTCATGCAGAATTTAGGGTTCTTGAGGTTTTGTCTTGATTTCTTATTTCATGCTTAAAATAAATGAAATTAAAGACCAGAGACATGATCGTGAGGTGAAAACGAGTAGATTGATATGTGGATTGTGTGATTTCATCAAGTATTCAGTGAGATTGAGGGGAAAACACAAATCTGAAGAAACAGAGGGCGCAGGCAAGAACTTGGTGTTCTTGGCGCCATTTTTTTAATTTTTAAATATTTGAATTTTTGTGATTTTATTTAATTGATTCAAAACTTAATTTCTCTCTGATTTTTAATGATTTTGAGTTGATTCTTTTTTTAATAATTCACAAAAATGTTAAAATATTTTATTTTACAATAACTTCCCAAAAATATTATTTATTTCATATACTTGATATTTTTGCAAAGAATTAATTTTTATTTGTTTTGTGACATTTAAAGTATTTTTTCTTCCTTGATTTTCCAAACTTAAATGGTTTCCAATCATTTTTGTGGATAAAAACATGATTTTTCAAACATTAATCCAAGATCACAACTTGTTTTTCACACGAGTTTGATAATTTTGATCATTTTAATCAAATTTTTATTTAATTAAAATACATTTTGAAGTTAATTTAGGGTTTTGATCTTAATCACCCTAAACAAATCTTTTTCAAACTCTTTGGGCCTCTAATAGAGTGTAAGACCCAACCCCTTTTGAAAACCAAAATAATTTGGGCCTCGGTCATCGTATAAGACCCACTGTGTTTTCAAACCTCGGCGCGATCGTCATTTTTCAAACAAATAATCATTTGGGCCTCTCCTCGAGCTATAAGTCTCATTCCTTTTCTTAAAAAATCTTTTGGGCCTCTTGATAGAGTGTAAGCCCCACCTCTTTGTAAATAAAATAATTTGGGCCTCAATGTATTGTATAAGTCCCGATATAGTCGGAAATGTCGGCGCAATCGCCGTTTTCAAACAAAAATTATTTGTGTCTATCCTCGTGTTGTAAGTCCCATTTCTTTTCTTTAAAAATCTTTTGGGCCTCTTGAGAGAGTGTAAGACCCGTCCCTTCGTACAAAAAACCTTTCTTTGGGCCTCAGTCACTTGTATAAGTCCCTGTACAAAGTCAAAACAACAGTGCAATCACTGTTAAAATTTGGGTCTCTCCCTGTGCTGTAAGCCCCAATCTCTGTTCAAAATACTTTCTCCTTTGATTTTGAATCCAAATGTATAGTTGCTATCAAAACTTTCTTTAATTTCTTTGTTGAACAACTAACAAAATAGCATGGAAGTTCTACAACGGGTAAGTGTTTATCCGCTTTCTTTTATATGCTTTCATATACATAACTGTATTGTAGGAAGCTGCGCATGGTTAGTCTTCTTTCATACCTTTAAAAAAAATACTTGTCATATATCAACTGTATATATACTAGTATAGTTATTTAGAGTTTTCCCCGGCAACTACATCTAGAACTAGGTAAAGCCCTGTTGGTCACTCTTTAAATACAAACAAAACTAGATCCCAATAGGATTTCCAGATACAATCTTCCCTTCTCTTGGGGTTAAAAAATATGGAACAAAGAGAAAGGCAGTATTCTTGGTGAACCTTTTCTCAAACTGTCACCCCTAGAAACTGTCAAAGAAATTCTACTCCCCATAGTTGATTTATTCTCCGTGAATAGCATCTCTTGAGTTTCTTCCAAACCCTCGAACATTCCTGGAATGGTCTCTTCTCTGTGAATTGAATTTCTTGAACTTCTCTTGGTTTGGGGACCCACAGGCTTCCTAAAAGCATCCCCGCCTCCTCTTGGGCTTTGTACAAGGACCCTTTGGCTTCTTAGAAGTTCTCATGCCTTCTCTTGGGCTTAATACAAGGAGCCTAACGACCTATTAAAGGTATAAGACAGAACTTAGTCATCCTTTGCTAGAGCAGTCTTTCCAGTGTCAAACCTCAGGCCACTTTAGGGTTGATTCTCATCCCTTAAGGCCCTTGCCCTCTTTTGGGCATCCTACAAAAGATAAAACTCTTCAACAATAGTAGACTTGGACAGTCTAAACCCCCTTTGAGCCTTATAGACATTCTCAAGTTCCTTTCAAACATAGGAAAAAAATACCAATCACTCTGGATAAATTTCTAGCAGAAACTCGGTCTCTCTCATGAGAGTTCCCCACCCTTGGGCCTGCCTATGGATCTAATCCCCGGCAGAAGATAGCCTCCTCTTAGGCTTTGTATAATGATTTTTCCTCAACACAGTCAGCCTCCTCTTGGGATGTGTACAATAGTTCTCCCCCCTAGCGGAGCTAACCTTTTCAGACTCTTTTGTTGGGTCAATCTCCTTTTAGCCTCAATCTCGGGCTTCATACGAGACAGCAAATCACTCTCTTGTTGAGTATAAAAGACTCTCTTTTTGAGTCAATCAACTTTCAGACTCTCTTGTTGGGTCAATCACCTTTGCAAGACTCTCTTGTTGAGTCAACTCTTTTAGTCTCCGTCTTAGGCTTTGTACAAGACATATAAAAACACTCTCTTATTAAGACAATCAGCCTCCATCTTGGCTTTGTACAAGACACATATAAACCTCCCCAACGGAGTCAAAAATCACTTTTAGCCTCAATCTTGGGCTTTGTACAAGACAGAAAGAACATTTTCCCTGGAAAAGTCAAACTGTTAGCCTCCTCTTAGGCTTTGTATAATGATATCCCCAAAGAGTCAGTCTCTTTTAGCCTCAATCTTGGGCTTTGTACAAGACATATATAAACACTCTCTTGTTGAGTCAGTCATCCCTAGCCTCCTCTTAGGCTTTGTATAAGGACTTCCCAAGTGGAGTCAATCAACCTTTTAGCATCAACCTTGTGCTTTGATCAAGGCACACAAAAGTCAACAATCTCTCTTTAGAGATGACAAATTCCCTCTCAATTACCCTTTTAGCTTCAGTCTTGGGCTTTGAACAAGACACAAATACCTTTTAGCTTCATCTTGGGCTTTGAACAAGACACCAAAACATTTTTTTCCTCCCTTAGAATAGGAGGAACTTCGATTGCTCTAATTTCCCTGTTTCGTTAAACGGGAATACGTAGGCATAAGATTGCGAAATTTTAGCGAGCTTACAAATCAAAAACTCTAGGTCCAGTACCTTCATACATCAATAAAAAAAATTAGATATAGTATCTTCCCAAGAGCCTCATGAACAGTCAAGACACTCTATTCTTAAGCCAAATAACCTAAGAGAGGCCCACTATTTCGATAGCATCTGTAAACCAACAGTCATCTGTTTAAACTCAGTATGCAAGCAGGGTTAATTTGAGACATCTATTTCCCTTCCTTAATCAGCTTCACAGGATAAAAAATGAATCGAACTGTAGCACCCCAAAGCGATAGTGATTCGAAACCACAAAAACCGCGCTAAATAAGAATGGCGACCACAATGGGAGAAGAACCATTCTCCCATCTCTTAGGTAGAATCCCTTAAGTTTAGAAGGTACCACGGTGAATGGCGATTCTGCTGGGGAGTCATTGACTGTTAGGATCATAGGACTAGAGGTCTAGGATGTTAGGACAAATATATATACTGTTTTTCCTAATTGATATCCGTGTTTATTTTTCTGCTAATGGGAATGCGTGTAATGCCGCATCTGGAAAGATTGAGTATACACCTAAGATAAGTGATGGCACTAGACGGATAATCTTATAGGGAGTGACTCCCAAATAAGAGGTCCCGATCGACCATCGAATCAGTGGAGATGCCCTTTGCAGATTCAATGCCTATACGACTTCGGTTGTTGAAAGCATATTGTTCGATTGGGTTATCTGAGAAGCTGAGGATTTTAGTAGATTGAAACCATGTTACTATTTTGTAGTGCGGAAGCTATCGAAAATAGTTGTCACGCGATACTACCCTCATTTGAGATTACTCTAAGATAATGCAGCTCGCTTGGGTGATTCCAGCCTGCTGTTGTTATCCCAAGAGGGGTCAGTGATTTTGAGGACAGGTACAAAAAACCACCAGTATAACCATTAGGGATGGGTAAAGCCTTGACTTCATGACACCGAACCTTTGACCCCATGTGTTTTCTATGTTTTTGTGTGCTGCATTCATGCATCCATTTCATTAAAAAACATTAAACAAAGATCTTCTCTTCTAGTCTCTCTTTTTCAAATTAAACTAAGACAATGATTGCAAATGTCAGATAAAAAGATTGCGTTATGGATTTCGGTAGGAGGAAGGTTCACAGGTACACCTTCAAGGTTCCAAAACTAGAGGATTTGAGAGGGTTGGCAAGGATGATCACCAACCCTGATGCTTTCAGAGCTAAGTACGGAGGACTGCTGTCTCTGTTAAGGGTCCATATAATTGAAGGAATACTGGCTACGCTCATTCAGTTTTATGATCCGGTCTATCACTGTTTCACATTCCCGGATTATCAGCTGGCACCAACACTAGAGGAGTACTCTCACCTGACTGATTTACCTATCACTGACCAAGCTCCCTTTTTCGAACTAGAAGAAATTCCAAAAGATCAAACCATTGCAAGAGTTATCTATTTGGACGAGTCAGAAGTCAGGACTCACATGACCACTAAGGGTGGAATCCAGGGTTTGCCAGCCCAGTTTTTTATAAAGAAGGCTCTGTACTTTGCTAGTATAGGGAATGTGGCCTCTTTCGAGAGCATCTTTGTTTTGCTCACCTACGGGTTATTTTTGTTTCCCAACATCGATAACTTCGTAGATATCAATGCCATTAAGATATTTTTTATTGGAAACCCTGTACCAAACTTGCTCGCAGATGCTTATCATTCTGTACATTTAAGGAATTTGTACAGCGGCGGAATGATCACATGTTGTGTACCCCTGCTATAAAAATGGTTCATTTCCTACTTGCCCAAGTCTGCTGCATTTTGGGATCCTAAAGATACTTTACGTCTGTCGCAGAGAATCATGTCTCTTACCAACTCTGACATAGACTGGTACAATCGAATCTATGACGGGATCAGAATCATTGACCATTGTGGAAATTTCCCTAATGTACCCCTCATAGGAATTAAAGGAGGAATCAATTATCATCCAGTTTTGGTTCATCGTCAATTCGGATACCCGATGAAGAATATCCCGCGTAATGCTCATCTGGAAGGTCTTTTCTTCAAGGAATGAGAAAATGACAGAGCAATAAAGACAGAAATAGTGCATGCCTGGAAACATGTTCACCGGAAAGGAAGAGAGTCTTTAGGAAAACCAGACTGTGTCTCGGTGAAACCTTATCTCTACTGGGTACAAACTAGAGCTCTCAAGCTGAGGATGTCGTACCCTCGTCAGGAAGTTCTTCCGTTAAAGGAATCTGTCCTTTACTTTATGTCTGATACGAAAAAGCTTCAGGTTACTCTCAACAGAGTTCAACAGGAGAAGAGGTCTTGGAAGAACAAGTATCGTATTCTCAATGTGGAGTGCAAGAAAATACAGCAACTGTTAAAAGAAAAGGATGATCTGATCGAGATTTTAGAGCAACATGCTGTAGAAAACCAAGATGACCAAAGGAATTTGCTCGCTCCTTTCACTTGGCAAAGGAATGACAACCCGACAACGGCTCGAGGGCCCCGGTCAAAGAAAAGGAAAATACCAGAACCAGCACCTGAGCTCTCCTCAGAGAGGACTCAGGATCCATTAGCTTAGACATTTCCTTCTACAGCACTATGTAAATTACTGTATTTCCATTTCCGCAATCTTTGAATTCAATAAAACGGGGTTTCCCCCACTGTTTGATATTTACAATCCAATTGTCGAAGTTTATTTTGATTAAACAAAAAATAAATATAATTAATATAATCATTGCATATCATTCGTCATTCTCACGTAGCGCATTCTTCTTACCTACGAATCTCACGTTTGTGTCTCGATTCTAGAGTCAAACTGTCTCATTCGTACAATACTCGGGACAGTCAACAAAAGAAAATGGATAATCTCGAGGAAGAGAACAGAGAGTTGAGAGAAGAACTCGACGCTCTGAAAGAAGATCTGAGAAAGCTTCACAATGATATGCAAGCTCTGGCAGCAGTCCAGATGCAACAACAACAGATTGTGATCTCAGAGATCACATCAACGCCCATAGTGGAAAAGTATGATCCTCGATATACCATGCCTAAAGATCGTCCCTGGGGCATGCCACTTAACTATATCCCGGAAGGATATATTCCGCCGATCACGGAAGATCCGGAAACTGCAGCAGGAACCGCTGGGCCTGAAGGTTACAAACTTCGGGAAAGCGAAGATGCCAGGGGTATGACTGCAACTCCTGAAGGTTACGAACTTCGGGAGAGGGAAGTACCAAGAGTCTCAGTCGTAATGACTATACCACCACCCGTGGTACACACTGTCCCGGAAGGACAGATTTCCCAGGTACCGTCTGGTGGAAACGAAAGTATGGACGAGAGAATGAGGGAGTTCCAGGAACAATTCCTGGAGATGCAGAAAGAACTGCAAACCATTCGCGGTCAGGATCTATTCGGAAAGGACGTCGCAGACCTTTGTTTGGTCCCCAATGTGAAAGTTCCGCACAAATTCAAGGTGCCCGAATTTGAAAAATACAAGGGTAACTTTTGCCCTCAAAGTCATCTGGTGATGCACGCTCGGAGGATGTCAACTCAGACAGAGAACCAATACTTATTGATCCACTATTTTCAATATAGTTTAACCGGTGTCGCGCTCAAATGGTACATGGGTTTAAATCGCACTAAGATCGTCACTTTTAGAGATCTTGGCACTGCCTTCGTGCAGCAATATAAGTATAACCTGGACATGGCACCAGACAATGATCAACTCAGAGCCATGTTGCAGAAGGACAAGGAAACCTTTAAGGAGTACGCTCAGAGATGGCGTGAAATTTCCGCTCAGATTTGTCCACCTCTTGAGGAAAAAGAGATGACAAAGATCTTCTTAAAAACCTTGAGCTCGTTTTACTACGTCAGAATGTTCGCCAATGCGCCCAGTGACTTTACTGAAATGGTAGGCATGGGAGTTCGTCTTAAGGAAGCAGTCCGAGAAGGACGTTTAGTAAAAGACACTGGATCATCAAGCAGTGCCAAAAGATACGGTAGTGCTCTCCCTAAGAAAAAAGAGCAAGATATTGGTAATATCTCTCTCGAAAAGCAAAGGCGACGGTACCAACCAGTAGCAGCTATAACTCCTGCTATCAACCCTGCGCCTGTTCCAACGTAACAACCTCAGGTTGTACAGTGCCAACCGAATCAACAACAATATCAGCAAAGGACACAACAGCCTCTTCAGCAGGCTCGCCCTCCGTACAACAATAACCGTACAACGCGACCACCAGGGTTCGACCCTATACCCATGTTGTACGCCGAACTGTTCCCATTACTACTGGTCAAGGGGCACATCCAAACCAGGTCTCCTCTTACAATACCAGAGAATCTGCCTTTTTGGTTCAAAGCGGATCAGACTTGCCCTTACCATCAAGGAGGACAAAGGCATAACATAGAAAATTGTCTCAACTTTAAATCCAAGGTACAGAAGCTTGTTAGGAGTGGGGTCTTATCCTTCAAGGATACAAATCCAAATGTTCAGACGAACCCACTGCCTCAACACGAGAAAGCTGCGGTAAATTTAATAGAGGGAGAATCTAAGCACAACTATCAAATTCATGATGTACTCTTATTAGGAACCAACCTGGTCAAGATGCATTGTAGACAAAGTGGATATGGTCATGTACCGTCTCATAACTATCACCAGTGCGATATCTTCTCTAAAGACAATCAAGGATGTTCTGTGGTGCAATCAGCTCTGTAGAAACAGTTAGATCTCGAATGGATCCAAGATCACCCCATTCATGGGGTCAACATGACTTACACGAATTCCAACGTCATTCAAAACCACGACATCCGTGCGATGAATGTCAACTTGGTAGCAATGCACTCAAGGCAAAGCCAACATCATGATCTGCCACAACACGATTACGATTCCTGTCAGATTTTCTCGGTAAACAATCATGGAGACTCTTTTATACAAGAGGCCCTCCAGCGTCAGATGGATCTTGGATGGATTCAAGATTACCGCGATAGAAGTTATTTTCAAGTGAATATGATTCAAATCTTTGATATTCGCTTGATAAATACCAGCTTGGTGGAGTTACATGCTACACAAGTCCAGCTCGGTTTTCTGACTTCGCATAATTATCAGAACTGTACAGTATGCCGTGAGAGCGACTAAGGATGCGCTCTCGTTCAAAGAACTTTACAGCACTTGTTAAACCAGTGGTGGCTTCTGATCTATTTAGACGAAGACACACAACAAGTCAGTATGATTAATGGGAACCTTACTAGGCATCAAAGTCAGGATGCTCGATCAATGTAAACAGATCTAGTGAGGTTACACTGCATACAAAGCGGACGTGGCCAGGTGCCACCACACAACTATGAACGCTGTAGAGTTTGCTCTGAAGATAATCAAGGATGTTACCTCGTGCGAGCAGCCATTCAGAGTCAGTTGGACCACAAAGAGATTTGATCGTGTCCAGGTTCTGGGTCAATTAACTTGATGCCAGACTATTTTGCTAATCAAATCAAAGACGTCGTCGTAATCTCTGATCATAAGAGGACCAAAGATGTTTGCGCCATCATTCCTCTACTTGACGAATCAAAATTTCTCAACCAGGAACTGATTGAAATTACTTACAATGGTCAGAAGAATCAGAAGGCTCCTGTAGTTATCTATCTGTCGGGACCACTACCGTATAAATCAACTAAGGGTATCCCTTACAAATACGGTGCAACAACAATTGAGAATGGAAAGGAAATTCCATTACCCTCCGTCGTGAATATTGCAGACATCAGTCGAGTAACACGGAGCGGTCGAATCTTCAACCGAGGAGTTGGAGAACCCAGCAAAGAAAAGTAACCTCAAACAGAAGTTCATAATCAACAAGTTGGTCAATCCAGTAATCCAGAACTTGTAAAGAACAACGATGAGATTCTGAAGCTCATCCAGAAAAGCGAATACAACATTGTGGACCAATTGTTGCAAACTCCGTCTCGAATCTCTGTACTATCTCTCCTGCTTAGTTTAGAGGCTCACAGGGAAGCTCTACAGAAAGTCTTAGAACAGGCCTTTGTGGAACAAGATGTGTCAATAAGATAATTTGACAACATCATCTCGAACATCACTTCCTGCAACAACTTGAGATTTAGTGATGAGGAACTGCCGGAAGAGGGCCACAAGTCACAACATGACGCTCAATATTACAGTCAACAACCAGGGCGATGCATTAGCCAATGTACTGGTAGATACCAGATCGGCTCTGAATGTTATGCCGAAATCTACTCTAATGCGACTATCATTCAAAGGATCTCCAATGAGAGGCAGTGAGGTCATCGTCAAGGCATTTGACGGGTCCCGTAAAACAGTTATCGGTGAAGTCGACCTTCCCAAAACTATCTGTCCTCACACTTTCCAAGTCACTTTCCAGGTCATGGACATTCGGGCAGCATACAGCTGTTTGTTAGGAAGACCTTGGATACACGAGGCTGGGGCAGTCACTTCAACACTCCACCAAAAGCTGAAGTTCGTTAAGAACGACCAACTCGTCACAGTCTGCAGAGAGCAAGCCTTGATCGTGAGTAACCTATCGTCGTCCACTTGTGTAGAACCGAAAGAGGTTGTAGGAACCCCGTTCCAAGCACTTTCAGTGAGCAATGATAATCAATCAGAAAAAGGAACGTCAATTTCCTCGTACAAAGATGCTCTCGAAGAGATCAAAAGTAACAATGCAAAAGGATGGGGACAGCTTGTCATTCCTACTGACAACAAGGCAAAGAAAGGCCTTGGTATTTCTTAAAACTGTACACAAACTGCTTTTAACAATGAAAGTCTTCATCCCATTCAGAACTTCTTTCATGGTGGAGGTTTCCTTCACCAAGTGTCTCAAGAAGTACATACCATCAACGAGGGTGACTCCTCTGATATAGATGAAGAGTGGAAGTCCTACCTTAACGAGGACGGTTATATGTCTCAAGAAGAGGTATCTACGCCATTTTGCTATCCCGCACAGAGTCCGAGATATATACCGAGGTCAGACGTCAAGATGATATACGGAGATTGTGATCCGGAAGGATGTCGTGCTCCACCAAACTCATTAGAGGAGGACACTCTGATGAAAGACAACTTTGACCACGACTATTATGGCCCAATGGATGGCTTGCCTATTTGGCAGCCTTACCCGGGAGACTTGGGGCAAAAGAGTCAGCCAAACGATGCATATCAGCTGAGCATCATTGAAAATAATACCTGCGCCCCCACCATGTCATGGGATCATTACTTAGGGCATTCAGAAAATATACCGTATGACGATGAATTTGCAAAGATTACACGACAAGAGTTCCTTAACTATGATTTTCCCGAGGTCAACGTCGTCGAGAGAGATGACTCCTCTAGTTCCAAAGAAATGTGGGACACCCTAGGACAACCAAGTGTTAAATTCGACTTCATGGTCAAATACACCGCTCCCAAAAGCTCTCGTATCAGGCTCGAAGACATCCAGCCAACTGGATGGGGAGACCTACCTGAGAGTACAAACACTATGCAAGATACAACTGAAGAATCCTCCTATGACAACTCTGCCTGGGAGACAGATTCCAACGATCCTGGTCCACCAGAAATCAGCGTTATTTCTGAAGAAAAGCCAAGAAAGAAGGTACCAGACTTTGTGATTCACCGAGGAGTTCGTCGCCAATGGGTTGCTGTCGACGTTCCGAAAGTTGTTCATAAGTCTAAGTAATTGCCGTCTTTTTCTTAACCTTTCACCCTGCCCAGGTGAAACGGATGTTTTGATAGGGCTCACTTTCTGTAAACATACCTCTTCACTTTGCCCAAAGCAAGTGAGTTTTGTTTTATAGGGCTGTAGTTTCAAGAATCGACAAAATCATAAATAAAATAACGTCGTTCTGTAATTTCTGCATTTATTGTTGTTTTCTCTTTTCGCTTTTTCAGAAAATGGTAATCCTAAAAAACCACTCAAAATAATAAAACAAGCATTTTTCAAGAAAAAACACTGCATGCACTCTTGCATTCTCTCTATCTCTTCTAAAAACAATCATCACGTCATGCAGATTGCTTGTTTTAAACCCCATTGAAACATACGATCCAATGCCTTCTCCCAACTTTGAATTCCCGGTATTTGAGGCTGAAGAAGAAGATGACAAAGAAATTCCAGGGGAGATCTCCCGATTACTCAGACAAGAGGAAAGGTCCATCAAACCTCACAAAGAGCTGTTGGAAACGGTCAACTTGGGTTCAGAGGAAGAAAGAAAAGTGATCAGGATTGGGAAACTGCTCAGTTCAACTGTCAAAGAAAGTTTGACAAAGCTTCTCAAAGAGTTTCCTAATGTATTCGCCTGGTCCTATCAGGATATGCCAGGGTTGGATACCAGCATCATGGAACATCATCTACCGTTGAGATCAGGATGTCCGCCAGTAAAACAAAGGCTAAGACGGACTCACCCAGACATGGCCATCAAAATCAAAGAGGAAGTACAGAAACAGATTGACGTGGGTTTCCTCGCCACATCAGAATATCCTCAATGGCTAGCCAGCATAGTGCCAGTTTCGAAAAAGGACGGAAATGTCAGAATGTGTGTAGACTACAGGGATCTGAACAAAGTCAGACCGAAGGATGACTTTCCATTACCGCACATTGACATGCTGGTAGACAGTACATCAAAGTTTAAAGTTTTCTCCTTCATGGATGGATTCTCGGGCTATAATCAAATTAAAATGGCGCCGAAAGACATGGAGAAAACTTCATTCATCACCCCCATGGGCACCTTTTGTTACAAGGTAATGTCGTTCGGTTTGAAGAATGTCGAGGCAACCTATCAAAGGGCCATGACTACTCTGTTTCATGACATAATACACAAAGAAATCGAGGTATATGTCGATGATATGATTGCCAAATCCAAAACAGAGGAGGAGCATGTGACCCTCCTGTCAAAACTGTTCGAGCGGCTGAGAAAGTACAAACTCTGCTTGAATCCCAATAAGTGCACATTCGGTGTCCGATCGTGGAAACTGCTAGGGTTCATCGTCAGCTATAAAGGAATTAAGGTTGATCCTGACAAGGTCAATGCCATTCAAGAAATGCCTTCTCCAAAGACTGAAAAACAAGTCAGGGGATTCCTGGGACGTCTGAATTACATTTCCAGATTCATATTCCTTATGACCACGACATGCGCGCCGATCTTCAAACTACTCAAAAAGATACAATCATTTATCACTGATTCTCGGGGCAAATGGACTCCGAACTATAACGGCCCTTATGTGGTCAAGAAAGCTTTCTCAGGCGGCGCCTTGAGACTCGCAACCATGGATGGAGAGGAATTTGCCTACCCTACGAATGTTGACGTAGTCAAGAAATACTTCGCCTAAATAAAAATAAATAAAAAAATATCTCGGTGGATTGAAAACCTGAAAGGGCGGTCCAGGCAAAAATTAGAGACATAATAAAAAATCATCCCTGTGGATTGGAAATCTCAAAGTACAGTCCAGGCAAAAATTAGGGATAATGGCAAGTAACTACGTCCAACAAAAGGGGCAAATTCCCCAGCAGCAGTAATGCCATCCATCAAAAAAACTCCAGTCAAGGCCATCTTCGACGGAAGCTCAGGATGTCTAGAATTCAAAGTTGGTAGAAGGATAGTGGTCGTTATGTTTTAATGTAGCTCTTTTCCCTTAAATTACCATTTTCTAAACTTTGTAAATACTCCATGGAATTACGCGTTTGGCTGATCTTCATCCTATCAATAAAATTTGAGCCTTAGTGCTTTTGTTTGCAATTCTTATTTGTTTTAGCTTTACAGAATGATACATTTTAACATGATCAACGATTCTTGAAATAAAACAAAAATGAATTTACTTGTCAAACTTTTTCTGCTTTTAAAATAAAGATGGCAATTTCTTTTGACTGTTGAACATCGAAAGAACATCGATCGCTACTCCAGAAGTAATCGAGCTTCAAAGTGCAGAATCAAAGTACTCATTCTAAACCAGTGCACCTAAATGAAGGATCAGTTGTGTCAGATGCGAATATTTCATCTGACACCCCCGGCCGAGTTCTTATCTCCTAAGCCCGATCAACGTTGTTCCCCGCAGGGACCATCTCTCTCCTAAGAAGGGCAGAATTGCTATCTTGAACCAGTGATACTTTTCATTCCCCTGTAATGGCCGAGTATCCAGTCGTGTTCATCTACTAGTTTATATGTCACGTCAGTTTTGTCAGTATAAACATACATACATCGTGCATTATTAATTTACATTCATATTCATATTGCATCACTATCACTCTAGTCGGTCTTATCCCTTAGCGATAAAAGTCCTATCACTATAGTTGTCTGTTCTTTCCTCATCATGAAATGTTGCTTCTGAACAACCTCTTCCAGTTTATTTCTGGATCGGAACTGGTCCCTTGACCACTTTGATAACTTGAACCTCTGAAAATACAAAGCAAACTTTCGACAAATTTCACTCTTCGCCATTGAAGATGATATCTTCGCTTTCCCGGATTAAGGAAAATCCCAGAAAAAGCCTCTCAACCAAAGTCTCTCAGCAACACTTTGATTCTTCTCTCCAGAAAATCAATGTTAATGAAGTCAGCAACATCTCCAAATTAGATTACATCACATGGCATTTCCTCCGAGAAGATCTCGAGGAAAAGTATGATGTAATATCCCCAAGCGAAAGCAGTCTCTCAAGAGACTCGTTTTCCCTAGTAGAGTCAGCAAATGGCGTCTCAAACAGAGAATTTTGTACAGCTATACCGCTCAGACGATGGGTTTCCCTAGCAAGTCTGACATCAAAACCTTTTTCCGTCAAATGGCATCTCCCCAGGAAAATTCGACGAGAAGTTTGAGGGAAACCGCTACAAATAGTGTCCCTTGTCAAGAAAGCTTATTGACAAAAGAAACTGAGGTCAGTTCCTTGGTAGGAAACCAGGATCGAGGGGAAGTTTACAAATGAAACTAAGACCAGGTCCTTGGTAGGAAACCAGGATCGCGGGGACGTTTACATTAGAAACTGAGACCAGATCGTTGGTAGGAAACCAGGATCGAGAGGGAGTTTATTGACAAAGGAAACTTAGACCAGTTCCTTGGCTGAAAACCAGGATCGAGGGGAAGTTTTTACCTTTTCTAAGCATCAACGCTTAGTAAAATAAGATGGATGAGCAAACTACCATTCATAACCACCATCAAAATTTTAGGTATTCCGATATTTAATCCTCTTGCACCCCGAATGCCCGAATACCTTCGCCATTCACACCTTCGGGTCCAAGAAGATTAAATAGGGGCATCTGTCATACCCCAAATTTTGACCACTAAGATTTCCCATCATTGTGAAGACCTTACCACAATATGGATGAACTATCATGCCTCATCAATATCCTCAGAGATGTTTGAGCATTCACCACAATTAAGAATTAGGGTTTCAAGCCCTCTCAGAGCCTTAGACAAAGGATCAATCAAGGAATGACATGATCTTAAACTTGTCCAACCTCTCAAACACCTATAAAGGATCAAAAGTACTCCCACATCAAGAATCAGGCACAAAGTTGCAGCATTCCAGGTGGGTTAACCCTCAAGATCGCCAGTGTCACCAAATTAGGGTTTTGGTCGACCCAGGCCTCCAGGTGGAAATTTTCATCTGGGCATGAGCCAATGCTTCACAACACAACCCAAGATACTCTAAGGGACCTCATAAACCCAATCATCAAGTTAATTTAACCTCAGGGGAAGCGTTCATCAAAAATCAGGAATTAGGGTTTCTTGACCTAATTCACCCCTAAGTTGACTTTTGGGACTAAACATGAGCCAAGACCTTAAGACATGATTTGAGGGTCTCTAATAAACTACATTGATCCATTTGCAACAATAGATTGATCCAAGAAGCTTGGTGCATAAGTTTCAATTTCATCTGGACCATAATTAGGGTTTCAGGGAAAAAGTCAATTGTACCTTTGACTTTTGACCAAGACATGCTCCCAAACCCTGAGACATGATTCAAAACACACTATAACACCTATGGAACATATCCATCAAGTTTGATTTAGGTCAAGGACTTGATTTCATAAAGGATCGCACAGTTTGGAATTCATTTGATAAAAAGTCAACTGTGCACAAAAGTCAAAGTTTAACTTTTTGAGATTTTTCATATTTATGGTTCTTTAACCCTAAAACAATGTTAATATGTGATTTGAATCATCATTCCCAAAAGTAGAGGCAGTTTTCAATGTAATTTAGGTTGGATCAAAACCAAAGTTGGACATCATGATGAAATAGGATATATCAGCTTTCCAAAGTGTACAAGAACTCCATCAGATTCCATCTGAGCTAGGAGTTATGGTGGCTGCAATGTGCCTTGATGCAAACTGCTTGGCAAGGCAGATTTGTGTACAAAGACTCTATTTGAACAATTTGGCCAAATGACAAACAAGTTTATCCATCTGCACACCTCAGGGGAAGACCAAGAAAGAACAAACACTGATCCATAAGCCTCCCAAGTCTTTGAATCTACAAGTAGCATACCAATCCTAAAATAGCTAAAAAGGTGCCAAGACTCCAATTTTGTTGCAATGCATTTAATGGAAACACCAAGGTGGCATGGACTGACACATTCCTAACTGAATGAGTCAAGGATAAGCTCTAAATCAAAGAACCATAGGCATGTGCCCTAACCTCTAGTCAATGGCTAGAGGAGACTTGAGATTCCAAAGTGATCCAATTGGCCACAGACCTGTACCAATTGCCATACCCTATTCCTTGCAAAACAAACTTGCTCTACTATAAATAGAGCTCATTTGTGATCAGTTTGAATATACCAAAGCACCCAAACTGATGCTTTCCTCAAAATCACTTTCTCACTTCCAAAATTGCCTTCTAAAGCAAGTCACTATCGGGTTTTGAGTTTGAGAACAATTTCAACCAAACCAATCACACACACACCTTATAAACATCATATAGAAGTTATCCAAACACTTAAACAACATCTGGAACACCAATTTCACAAAATCACCAGCCAATTACTCAAGTTTTAAACCAAGTTGCAGTTGAGGTGCCATTACCTGTTCCAGTCCATTTCCAATCACTCCAAGCATTCAAACACATTCCATATGGTGTAGGGAAGCTGTTCAGATCATCACAACTCATATGTAACACCTCCAACTCAAAAATCAAATTGCTCTTGCTGCCACGACCTTCAAGTAAGCCTAAACTTGGTCATTTCATGATTCATGCATATTTCCTCGCACAATAATTTTGCCATATGTTCATAATCATGTAAGGAGGATTTCCCCTCAATTAATTGCTTTGTATGAATCGTGTATCAAAATTCCCAGCCTTCATGCAGAATTTAGGATTCTTGAGGTTTTGTCTTGATTTCTTATTCCATGCTTAAAATAAATGAAATTAAAGCCCATAGACATGATCGTGAGGTGAAAACGAGTAGATTGATATGTAGATTGTGTGATTTCATCAAGTATTCAATGATATTGAGGGGAAAACGCAAATCTGAAGAAACAGAGGCGCGGACAAGAACTTGGTTTTCTTGGCGCTCTTTTTTGAATTTTTAAATATTTGAATTTTTGTGGTTTTATTTAATTGATTCAAAAATTAATTTCTCTCTGGTTTTTTATGATTTTGAGTTGATTCTTTTTTTAATAATTCACAAAAATGTTAAAATATTTTATTTTACAATAATTTCCCAAAAATATTATTTATTTCATATACTTGATATTTTTGCAAAGAATTAATTTTTATTTGTTTTGTGACATTTAAAGTATTTTTTCTTCCTTGATTTTCCAAACTTAAATGGTTTCCAATCATTTTGTGGACAAAAACATGATTTTTCAAACATTAATCCAAGATCACAACTTTTTTCACACATGTTTGATAATTTTGATCATTTTAATCAAATTTTTATTTAATTAAAATACATTTTGAAGTTAATTTAGGGTTTTGATCTTAATCACCCTAAACAAATCTTTTTCAAACTCTTTGGGCCTCTAATAGAGTGTAAGACCCAACCCCTTTTGAAAACCAAAATAATTTGGGTCTCGGTCATCGTATAAGACCCGCTGTGTTTTCAAACCTCGGCGCGATCGCCATTTTTCAAACAAATAATCATCTGGGTCTCTCCTCGAGCTATAAGTCTCATTCTTTTTCTTAAAAAATCTTTTGGGCCTCTTGATAGAGTGTAAGCCCCAACTCTTTGTAAATAAAATAATAAGGGCCTCAGTGTATTGTATAAGTCCCGATATAGTCAGAAATGTCGGCGTGATCGCCGTTTTCAAACGAAAATGTTTGGGGCCTATCCTCATGTTGTAAGTCTCATTTCTTTTTTTTTTTTAAATCTTGTGGGCCTCTTGAGAGAGTGTAAGACCCATCCCTTCGTACAGAAAACCTTTCTTTGGGCCTCAGTCACTTGTATAAGTCCCTGTACAAAGTCAAAACAACAGTGCAATCACTGTTAAAATTTGGGCCTCTATCTGAGCTGTAAGCCCCGATCTCTGTTCAAAATACTTTCTCCTTTGATTTTGAATCCAAATGTATAGTTGCTATCAAAACTTTCTTTAATTTCTTTGTTGAACAACTAACAAAATAGCATGGAAGCTCTACAAGGGGTAAGTGTTTATCCACTTTCTTTTATATGATTTCATATGCATAACTGTATTGTGGGAAGTTGTGCATGGTTAGTCTTCTTTCATACCTTTAAAAAAATACTTGTCATATATCAACTGTATATATACTAGTATAGTTATTTAGAGTTTTCCCCGGCAACTACGTCTAGAACTAGGTAAAGTCTAGCTGGTCACTCTTTAAATACAAACAAAAACTAGATCCCCATAGGATTTCTAGATACAGTATTCCCTTCTCTTGGGGTTAAACAATATGGAACAAAGAGAAAGGTAGTATTCTTGGTGAACGTTTTCTCAGACTGTCACCCCTAGAAATTGTCAAAGAAATTCTACTCCCCAGAGTTGATCTATTCTCCGTGAATAGCATCTCTTGAGTTTCTTCCAAACCTCGAACTTTTCTAGAATGATCTCTTCTCTGTGAATTACATTTCTTGAACTTCTCTTGGTTTGGGGACCCACAGGATTCCTAAAAGCATCCCCGCCTCCTCTTGGACTTTGTACAAGGACCCTTCGGCTTCTTAGAAGTTCTCATGCCTTCTCTTGGGCTTAATACAAGGACCCTAACGACTTCTTAAAGGTATAAGACAGAACTTAGTCATCCTTTGCTAGAGCAGTCTTTCCAGTGTCAAACCTCAGGCCACTTTAGGGTTGATTCTCATCCCTTAAGGCCCTTGCCCTCTTTTGGGCATCCTACAAAAGATAAAACTCTTCAACACCAGTAGACTTGGACAGTCTAAACCCCCTTTGAGTCTCAAAGACATTCTCAAGTTCCTTTCAAACATAGGAAAAAATACCAATCACTCTGGATAAATCTCCAGCAGAAACCTGGTCTCTCTCATGAGAGTTCCCTACCCTTGGGCCTGCCTATGGATCTAATCCACGGCAGAAGATAGTCTCCTCGTAGGCTTTGTATAATGATCTTTCCTTAACACAGTCAGCCTCCTCTTGGGATGTGTACAATAATTCTCCCCATAGCGGAGCCAACCTTTTCAGACTCTCTTGTTGAGTCCATCACTTCTCAAGACTCTCTTATTGGGTCAATCTCCTTTTAGCCTCAATCTCGGGCTTCGTACGAGACAGCAAATCACTCTCTTATTGAGTATAAAAGACTCTCTTGTTGAGTCAGTCAACTTTCAGACTCTCTTGTTGGGTCAATCACCTTAGCAAGACTCTGTTGTTGAGTCAACTCTTTTAGCCTCCGTCTTGGGCTTTGTACAAGACATATAAAAACACTCTCTTGTTGAGACAATCAGCCTCCATCTTGGGCTTTGTACAAGACACATATAAACCTCCCCAACGGAGTAAAAATTCTCTTTTAGCCTCAATCTTGGGCTTTGTACAAGATAGATAGAACATTTTCCCTGGAAAAGTCAAACTGTTAGCCTCCTCTTAGGCTTTGTATAATGATATCCCCAAAGAGTCAGTCTCTTTTAGCCTCAATCTTGGGCTTTGTACAAGACATATATAAATACTCTCTTGTTGAGTCAGTCATCCCTAGCCTCCTCTTAGGCTTTGTATAAGGACTTCCCAAGTGGAGTCAATCAACCTTTTAGCATCAACCTTGTGCTTTGATCAAGGCACACAAAAGTCAACAATCTCTCTTTAGAGATGACAAATTCCCTCTCAATTACCCTTTTAGCTTCAATCTTGGGCTTTGAACAAGACACAAATACCTATTTAGCTTCAATCTTGGGCTTTGAACAAGACACAAATACCTTTTTAGCTTCAATCTTGGGCTTTGAACAAGACACCAAATCATCTTTTTCCTCCCTTAGAATAGGAGGAACTACGATTGCTCTGATTTCCCTGTTTCGTTAAACGGGAATACGTAGGCATAAGATTGTGAAATCTTAGCGAGCTTACAAATCAAAAACTCTAGGTCCAGTACCTTCAGACATCAATAAAAAAAAATAGATATAGTATCTTCCCAAGAGCCTCATGAACAGTCAAGACACTCTATTCTTAAGCCAAATAACCTAAGAGAGACCCACTATTTTGATAGCATCTGTAAACCAACAGTCATCTATTTAAACTCAGTATGCAAGCAGGGTTAATTGGAGACATATATTTCCCTTCCTTAATCAGCTTCACAGGATAAAAAATGAATCGAACTGTAGCACCCCAAAGCGATAGTGATTCGAAACCACAAAAACCGCGCTACAGACTGCAAGCTAAAAGGTCCACTTAAGTGTATGCACACTATATCTTATGGTTTACCGTATATCACCGAAGCGCGTGGTACCTTACCACATTCTGTATTCTGCTTAAGTGCATCGTACCTTACGGTGTTCTACATTTACTTAAGTGCATCGTATCTTACGGTGTTCCTTATTTACTCTACCTCTTATCAATTTGTCCTTATGTGTGTGACCCTGTAGGCTTTCACGACACTGGTAATTATATTAAATCACACATTTAACGTAATAAATAATGAGCGGTATCTAGCAATACATCACTACTACCCAAGTCACAAAAATTTCATGTGATTTGACAAAACCTTTTGTGATAGTACTTGTGTGTACAATTACCATTTTGCCATTATGTCTATATTGAACACAAGCCATATACCGTGTCATCCTTGTCCAGTTCAATATTGGGCTCTTAGACATTTATCTTGTTATGCAGAATGGGCAAATTCCATCTAGGTCACTCATGTCTCTCAGCATGCTTTGTGGAGCACCCATCAATTATCTTTATGGTCATCCAGTTACGGACAATGTTAGATCAGCAATAAAGTACTCGACTCTACATCTAGGGTCCATAGTGGTTTCAGGTCGAAGGGTGGTATCCACCATTAGAGTAACTTATGACACTTTGCATAACATTCTATGTAGTACTCTTATAGCGGGTCAATACAGTATATATATTACTCCTAATATTCATACCTATGTTAAGACTTGATAACTCCTTATCCATGATCCATGAGATATGATCAACAGTCTATCTACTTAATAGTCTTAATGCTTTAAGGTTATCCTATTTCACAGTAAAGCTCGACTACAGATACTTTAAGAATAGTTTCTTTATGTTTAATGGGATCTCATGATTAAGTCACACTTAATATTTCATTAAACGGACTAGTTACTCTAGGGACTTTATTATCTTGGAAAAACGAACATAATAAAGAAACACATTTCATTATTAATAAATAATTCGATACAAGTACCAAAAGTAATGGCCTCTAGGGATTATACCAACACCACATAGCCCTTAAATATGCACCCATCTTCACCTCAAAGTTTTTGAACTCAATATTCCCTTCGTTGTCAACCAATGGTGGACGGTACTCGAGCTTTACAATTTTTCGATTGTCGAAGTATTGTAGGAGATTCTCTAGTATGAATTCCAGATCTTCAAGAGGGGTGTACTCATTGAACCTAAACTCATGGAAGTAGACATATGCAACATGTCATTTGATGTTCATTCTGGTGTAATCTCATTTGGTAAGAAAAATAAGACGAGAGCCCCTTACTTATAGTAGTTCTAGGCCAATATGGACGTTAAAAATTCTATCTTGTACCAGGGGACGTTCTAGAGATGCATTTCTGATACCACCATATTATGTTATTTCAGAGATGTATTTTTGAAGCCGCTCAGCACAGAATAAAATTCAGAAAGAAACGTAAACAAAACATGTATTGAAATGGAGAAATTTTCTAGAAACTTAAAAAAGTATTGAAATCACATTAATATTAATTCAAGATTACATACAAAACATGTTTAACCACGTAAATACATTGTTGAATAAAAACTAAAATGAATCGAAACATGTGTCACTGGCTAAATCTATATCTATGGATGGTACCGCCTTTGACTTGTATGTTTTATTCTTTTTCAATCTCGCTCAACTTGGTGAACTCTTGCATCCATTCCAAAAAATGATTCGGCCAAGTCTTGGCTTTATTTGATGAATGAGTTATCCACTCTGATGATCAGTGGTATAGGGTATCCCAGTTTCAAATAAACTTGAACAAAGTATCGCGATTTTGAAAGTAACCTAATACACATAATAGTTATTTGGATTTGGAGGTGGACCAGTGTGCAGTGGAAAAAATGTTTTCGAAAAACCATATCTTGTCAGAGAAAATTTTACCCCATACCCCTACATTTATCCCCATACCCCTACTCATCAAATTTTTGGATGAAAATACCCCCATATAAATAGTCTTTATTTCAAAATTTTCATTTTTTTTGTTCATTTTGTCTTTCTACAAACGGTAAAAAAACGCACAGACTTTCACTTCCGGAGAACACACTGAGGCTACTTCCGGATCACAAAAAATCACACTTCCGGAGAGCATACGTGGGCTACTTCCGGAGTACAAAAAAATACCAACCGGAGAACTCGAGTAAGTTAGTTCCGGTTCTTTATTTTTCGTTGGCACACACCGGATAACTTGGCATCTAGTTATCCGGTTTGTGTATTTCCTTCACCGGATAACTTGATGCTCGGTTATCCGGTTTGTTAAGTTCTTCACCGGAAAACTAGATGATGGGTTTTTCGGTTTTGTTTCGATTTTTAATTTTTTTTATAGTGGCTCGTTTTAGAGGACGCGACGGATTTATCTATCGACGATATGCTGATGGATCGGTAGTTCGAGCACGTGATATTCGAGATGAAGATCGGATAGCTGATCCTCCACCTGTACCAACAGCGGCTCATATTCCACCGCATCCACCATTTCCTGGAGGACCGACTGATACATCACTTTTGGTGAGGTATCAGAACCATGTGGCTCGTTATTTGTGGGATGGACAAGTAAGTAAATCTATGACCTTTCTATGGTGAATAAAATGTAATTTTAATTATTTGTGTATTATGCCATATTCTACGAATTATTTTTCAGGAAAGAGTTCCAAAGAAGGAGCTGAAGGTTGCTGCACATGGCAGCAAACTGATTGGATGGGCTCCATCACATCTCCCACGTGCGATTGAGCGGTGGGTATCTGGTTCTGGTCTATCCTCTCTGCAGAATACCAATTTATCGAGGATAGATCAGAACCTGTTATCCGCATTTGTGGAGAGGTGGCATCCCGAGACATCGTCATTCCGTATGCCGTTTGGCGAGATGACGATTACATTGGACGATGTTTCGTGCCTCCTTCATATACCGATTAGAGGGGAGTTATGTAACCCTGCACAAGGGTTTACTGACTCGGATGCTATTACCCAGGCTATTAGTCTAATGGGTGCTACACTAGAGGAAGCAGCTGAGGAGATTCGTACAAACAGAGGTCCTTACTATAAGCTTGATTGGTTGAAGAAGTTATTTGTCCGTATGCGAGCTGATAGCAGATTTGATTGTGCGGCTAGGGCGTATATGTTGTTGCTACTAGGCTGCACTATTTGTACAGATAAGACCTTTACTCTTGTAGAGGCAAAGTATTTACCACTCTTTGAGGACTTGGAAAGATGTGGTAGATACTCTTGGGGGGTTGCTGCTCTTGTCACACTGTATAGATATCTCGGAGATGCTTCGTTCTATAGTTGCAGACAGCTTGGTGGATATGCCTCTCTACTACAGGTACAACTGCTTAATTTTAATTTAATTTAGACTTGTATTATATTATTTATAATACCTTTAATTGATGATATTCATGATGTGTCACAGTGTTGGATTCACGAGTATTTCCCAACTGTTGGGAAAAGAGGATTTTTGAAAATTACTGGTGTTGGTAGTCCACTTCCCAGGGCGATGAAGTGGCAATACAAGCAAGGGACGTAGAAGGTTGATGAGATTAGGGCAGTGCTTGATGGATTGACACCTACTGATGTCATTTGGCGCCCGTTTGAGGATCACAGACATACCATACCATTTACTGATATTTGCTTGTACAGGGGTGGTCTGAAGTGGTATGGTACATCTGTTCTTTATTTATCTGACAGATGTTTACGCCAGTTTGGATACAGGCAGTTCATCCCATCTCATCCATCTGATATTGACACACTTGATATAGATTTTGAGTGGGTTTCCTACCATGCGAGCGTCTCGCAAATGCTACATCATGTCGAGTTTGAAGCTACTCCGTATGATACGGTGGCTGAATACATGTCGTGGTACTACACAGTTTCCCATCCTCTTTTGATACCACCTCAGGGGGAGGCCAGTGAGGTTCCAGTTCCAGAGTTTGATGCTGGACCGACAGATCCGAGGTTACGGCATATTTCACATGAGCTGCGTCGCTATCTCGCTCGTCACGAGGCCGAGGAGGATGATGATGATTATGTTGAGATCTTTCGAGCACTACATCTAGCTCAGGGTGGACCGTTACCTCAGGGTAGACCTGTTAATTATGGTAGTGAGGACGATGCTTGATGTATTAGTCAGACTTATGTATTATTATTTAGACTTATGTATTATTCAGACTTATGATTTATATTTATGTGATAATATTCAGATTTATATTATGATTGATGATGTATAAAAAATATAAAGTTAAACGTCACTCATAATAATGGAAAAAATAATATGAAGTTAAACGTCACTCATAATAATGGAAAAAATAATATGAATTTAAACGTCAATCATAATTTAGCATGTCATGGGAGCACAGGCGTAAGTTGCTGCCAGTGTTGTAAACGTCCAGCAAATCCAGTTATCCATGATGTTGCATCTCGTGTCCGATGTGTTCTCCAATCTGTTGTGACCGGTGGCAAGGGAAATCCCTCATTCATATTTATCTGTTAAGAAAGTTAATAAGTAAGACTTAAATCGTATATAATTCAGTAATATAAAAAACTATAATATTTACCTGAACCCAATGATTTGAGTTTACAAAACCAATGCAATAAATCGACACATTAGGATTATGTGTAGTCGTCATAGGGAAGAAACTCAAACTAAAAGCACTTAGTGAGACAAGAATGATGTTATACCAATTTGTTATCACATAAACCATTTCTGGTAGTGTCATCCATTTATCAAATTGCTGGGAACCTAAAGATGATATCAACAAGGATTCTCTCACTTTTGAATAATTAGTTTCAAATAACTTCTCATATAGACTCTTTCTGGGACCTCTCATTTCATTATCCAAATCACGACGAACCATTAACCATCATTCCTCACCATATCCATGCATAGATGCAATAGATCTAAACCCACAATTTCCATCATCCTTTACATCAACAATTTCATCAATAAATGGTTTATATGTTCTGGAAATTGTACAATGTACCTATGAGATGGTTTTTTTTTTAGGTCTGGGATAACTGCGAACAAGGATTCTTTGAAGATTTTTGGGAATTGTTGTGTTCTTGATCAACATACTCATGATACGAAGGATCACGGTAAACATCATACCCAATACGTTTCTTCCCTTTTCTCTTTACTCCTCCTTTGGTCTTTATTTTTTCAGGTGGTGGTACCATCTTGTTGTAGTGGGGTAAGCAATTTCGCACACCCTGCTTTTTAGTGCTCTCTTTCCTGCAAGATCTAATGAATGAAACCTCTTCCATAGTGCTTCAATCGCATTTGGCATATCCACCTCTGCTCCATCCTCTGTATCTACCTCTTGTTCACCTTCCATACTCAGTTTCCTCCAATGGATATGAATAACATCAATTGGTATTGGTTCACCACTAAATGTGTATCTCCCTAACTCACAGGCACAAGGTAACCCATATACTGTTCTACGAAAACACCTGCACATCTGGGTGTTTGTACCCACCATGTTAACCCTATGCCACTCTTCAGCAATGTGCCGCAAAGCAGCTCTAGATACTGATCCAAGCAAATTTGAATAATATGGACTAGTGTGTGCATGCTCAACCTCATAAAAACTCTTCTGAAATGAAGCTCTAATATTACCCACTTTAACCTTGATATTGCCATTCATAGCCTCCCAGCACTTGCACATATCACCTAAACTGTTCTCCAACATTTGCTTCAGCTTCCAATGCGCAGATTCGACTCTAACAAAAATGAAAGAAGTTCAGTATAAGTATCAGTAATATTACCATAAACAAACTATGGCTATAAAAGAAACGCATTACCTGTTAGTAGTGATGTTGCCTAAATTTAACACTTTATTGATCCAAGCTTCAACAAATCTATGCCTATGAGGTATCAACCATGTGTCTTTCACATAATCCAGAAAAGGTCCATATTCCAAACAGGCATGCTCAAGCAATTTCAACTTTCGGTGGTATTCCACCTCATCACTAGCTTTTACAAGTTCGTACCAAAGCTCCTCTATCGATTTTCGCATGTCATTCACAACATACTCCTTGCATTTCGCTTTCACATTCTTGTTTATGTGAAATCGACAAAGCAAATTAACTGTCGTAGGAAATACTGTTTCAATTGCTTTCATCAAAGCAAGATCTCTATCAGTTAAAATTACTTGTGGACATAACCCTTGTTTAGTAAATAACTGTTTCAATTTATCTAGTACACAGCACAAAGTCTCTGTTTGCTCAGATTCCATATAGGCAAATGCAACAGCAAATGTTAACTCAGTTGATGTCACACCAACTATTTCAAACAAAGGTTGCCTATACTTATTGGTTTTGTAAGTATTATCCATAATCAACACAATAGGAAACAGATTCAACAACTTCATAGAGTCTGAATGGGCCCAGAAGATATCTCTCACAACTTCTGACTCATCTTTTTTCCTACTCCAATAAACATAATCAGATTCCTCTATCAATTTAAACAACTGTTGCATTTCCGTTCTAGGGCCCCTGATATTTTTTTGAATCTTACTCTTATGTTTATATATTTGGGTGATTCGAGTCACACTCTCCGGATCTCGTTCTTTCAATGACAACAATATGTGTTTTGGAGGAACATGACGTTTTGACAAATCAGCTATATGTTGTTGGTCATCATCATTGAGTCGACTTACAAACGCATGGCCTTCAAATCTATCAGGTAAACCATGGTTGTGAACTCCACATTTTACATCAATTTTCCAACTAGAACCATCTTTTGAAGGTGTTGATCTTACTTTGAAAGGACAATTACATTTTTTGGTAGCACTTTGTGTTTCGCTATCCCCTTCTTTGTATTTCCCACCTCTATCACAGCCAAATATAACCTTGTCACTTCTTCCTCTCTTGCCAGTATTGGTGTCCGAACGGGTTACTATAACAGTGACTCTATTCCTCAGTTCAACCTCCTTAATCCACCTAGTCGCCTCTTCTCTTGCAGAAAATTTTTCTGTGGTCGAAAATATTTATGTTGTATCTACACCTGTCTGGTCTTTGTCACATATCATCAAAGGAATGTCCATGTCTCCTAAACAAACTTAAATTAAAAAAATAATAATAAATAAAAAAACACGAACCGGATAACTATGGACTAAGTTATTCGGTTGATAAATAACCCAAACCGGATAACTTGAAAACAAGAAATTCGGTGTTGAAAATATACAAACCGGATATCTTGGAGACAAGTTATCCGGTTAACAATCATGGCATCCAAAAAGTAAACCGGATAACTTAGTGTTGCGTTATCCGGTTCATGAAAAACGTTAACCGAATTTCTTTGTTTCACGTTTTCCGGTTTGTAAAAAAGTCATTCCGGAAATCCTTACCCTGGGTTCTCCGGTTCTCGTCGAATACTGACAAAAATTAATTTTGGACTCGTCTGACTACACGGTAAAAAGTAAAAAAAATAAATAAATAATAAAAGGACAAAATTGGTATTTTTAAAAGTTTGTAGGGGTATGAAAATAAATGTAGGGGTATGGGGTAAAAATTTTCTTGTCAGATAAATACACAATCTTTCATACACACTTGCTATAAGATGTCTCACATCAAGGAAGCGCGCCCATTTTTTCTTCGGTGCAAGAAATAAGAGATTCATGAATTGCATCAAAATTTTCTTCTTTCCGTATAGTCGTGTGTATGATTCTTTATGGGCATTCAACTCTTTGATAAGTTAAATGCTGACAAATTGATATTCCTCGTCTCCTTTACTAAGCAAAACAGAAACAGCTTGATAATCGCGGGTATTGTCACTCTTAACATTGACAATTCGTTCAATGTATTTGTACATAAAAGTCGACATCTCTTCAATGAATTGGATTTATGGTAAAAACGGTGACAGAGGTAGTTTGCTAATGTGAACTCCTTTGAAAACACCTTTTTGAGATTTTGGAGTTAAAGAATCCAAAAAAAAGTTTGTCAATACATTCAAAATAGGAAGGAGGTCGCGTTGTAAAATTGTCACTCGATGTTTATTTAACCTTCTTAGGAACACCCTTTATTTTTACCAGTTGAAACAATGGTTTAAAAACACTGGTTTCTAGATAAACAATCTTCCTCAATTGCTCTTTGATGTTGAATTGATGTTGAATTTCATAGTAATTTTCAAAAATTTATAACAGCACGCCCAAGCATATTTTGAAAAAAAAAATGTACATTTACTCAAATTTTCGGTACGACCTAGCATATTTTGAAATTCTCAATATTTAATGAAGGGTATATCGATAAAACTACTCTAAACATGAGGATGCTGCAGTAGGCGTACATTTTTTGGGTTTTGTAAACAAACGCCAAAAATCAAACTATGATATATTTATAGAACGGAAACTTATTTATCCTTGAATTAAAGTTTCAAACTCACCGTTTCATAACCAGCATTGGCACATAGCCAAAAAAAAACAAACTTGTTATCCAGAAATTATATATCAATTAATCTAGTTAAGCCAAATGAACCTACTTTGCTGGGACAAAACTCTCCAACACTAATACTATCTGTTGACTATACATAAGAATAACCAAAGATAACAATTGAACAAACATTCTCAATCAACAAGCATAAAACAAGAGTGTCCAAGTCTACAAGCCAATTTTTTTACTTAAAATTTTGTATCTTCACAACATGTAATGATTACATATCTTTAGCCCCTCCACCCACTTTTTTGGTATTATCTGTATCATTGGCACAAGGCATTCGAAGATACAATACAAATGGGAAGATGAATAAATTTAAGGCAATAAATACTCAGAATTTACAGGCCTCTTTCTCCAGCCTAAAATTATAAAATGAGGCACCAAAGCAAGAGGCTAATCTAACTGTATTACAACAAAATCGGAACATATCAAAACATAAATATCATTGAGGTGATGGTGGCCTAAATTAAATATTTTATATAGTACTGCACATACCCTTGTACTCCTTCATTATCAATCCAAATAACTAACTGAGAAAGAACTTGAATATGTCACTCAATGAGACGATGCCTTCTAAACGCTTGCTGCCAGCTTCCACAATAACAATCCGCCTCACACCTGAATCCAATATTTTACAGCATAATTTTCAGCATGGCAATCCTCAAAATAAGGTCGATGGATATCGGGAAAAAAATTCTCTACCATCCATATTCAATGAAAATTAAAAGACATGCCTCATCCAAACAAAGGAAAATAAGGCAACCTGGATTTGCCAAACGCTCGATCACTTTATGCAGTGAATCAGAACGCAAACACATTTGACATCTTTGACTTCTAGGCTCGTAGGGACTACACACATCCTGGCCCAACTGTAAAGCCTGGACATAGCAAACAAGAGATACTATGATGTCAAGAAAAAATCAATTAAAGAGAAACAAGGGCCTCCATATAAATAGACGAAGTATGCAACCTTATCTTAGACACTAACATTAAAAGTTCAAAGTGAAATCTTCCTTCTTTTTTTCCACATAATAAAATAAATAAAGGCTCAAGTAACATCAATCAATGTAAGTCAACGAAGATGAAGATGTTATCATGGCTAATCTTCTCTCAAGGAGCTATTCATTGCGGCTAGGACTCATTACATGCACTAACAAAGCTCTCAGTTTACCACCAACAAAGCCCTCAGTTTACCACCAACAAAGCTCTTAATTCATAAGATAAGACGTCACTGGAAGTTCACAAAGCTTCAGCAGGAAAATACAGGACAATGAGGAAGTAAACTCTTCATTCGGAAAAGTGCATACATATTTCCCATATGTACAGAGTAAGTCAAAGGTACACAATAACTTTCAATTTTCAACATAAGAATTCAACTAAGAATCAATAACTAATATATTGAAAGAAAAAGAAACAGTTAAGCTTATTATATAACCGTCAACATTAGCATCCACTATTCATCAATGCTTCAACCAATTTGTTCTAATATCATTAAGGTACAGGACTGAATTCTTTCAAGAATAAACGAAAGTTTATACTTTAACAAGACCCAAGACACTAAATCAAAGCATCTCTTTCTAGTTTAGCCTATGTTGTATGATGCGAAATAAACATGGTTTAAAAAAAGAAAATTTATTAAAGAATACTGAACAAATCTATTTATTCCCTAGATCATCCTACAGTGTTCCCTCGATCATCCTACAGTGTGTTCCCTAGCTCAGCAAGCAAACTGCTTAACTAACAAGGAAAGGATGAAATCAGAACATACTTGAAAGTTGGATTTTAATTTTCAAAATACAGAAGTTTGTTTGTATGCAAAAATGAAATACAACATACCTGTTGAACAGTCATTTCATCAAGATTGATATGTGTATATGCCCTGTCCTTTGCCAAAGCCATTATATCACTATAAATAAATGGTGGGGAGTAAAAGTGAGAAGCTTTCACAAGCCATTGCAAAGAAAGAAATGCTATGACAATTTAAAGCTTCAACCATAAATTGACTTTACAGTATCTAAAACAAGACATAATGAAGTATATTAGGTTTCTTTATTGGGCCTAATACATTCTTATAAAACTGGTTAATAAACTGAAGTGTTTTACTTGTTATAAACTCCTTCAAGCTCTTATATCTTTTCAATATAAGGTTTGGGTTTCTCCTAACACACCCTCTCATGCCTAGAAGTATTGGACGTGGTGTGTAGATGTCTCGAATCAATGGGCTTTGCCTTTGATACCATATTAGAATTTTGGTTTTACCATGTTGAAGTTATATGTTTAAGATAAAAAGATGAAAAATAGGAGCTTGAATATTATTGATAATAGCTTGATGCTAACATGATACAGAAGAACAGACGGTAATCCCTATTTTATCAAACATATAATTAACTAATATTTGATCCTAAGAAATAAATTAAGACACTAATATTTTCTTACATTCAAACAACCCATAAAACTAAAGTTTACTAAGCCTTAAGCTTGTTACAAATATACCCTTTGAAAGAGAAAATATAACAGTGACATAATCAGACCCAAAAAGATATCTTGGATTATCGAACGAGGAATGCCATAACAACCGTTGATATCACAATTTCAAACCAAACCAATGAGAAATGCTTACTCACTTAACCACAACGATATTGGGCTAATGCTAACTCCGACAGCAAAAGCTCAAAAATGAAGGTGTCACAATTTCGAACAAACTGAAATTGGAACTGCAAGAACTTCTAAACAAGCTTAAACAGTATTGAGCTGGCATTCATTTTGACGGCTGAGACACTATTTGGAACAGATTATGGTAACAGAACTTCAATCTAAACAAAATATGCAGTGGTTTCTGACCAAGGATAACAAATACATGAGGCATGCAAACCAAAAAGATGTGGTGGTAACAGACCAAAGACACTCACGAACACTGGCAAATGCAAACACAAACAAGAGCAAGTAAAACACTAAAACACAAGATGGTAAGCCACCATAAACAGTAGAAAAGTAAGAAACAAAATATGCAGTGGTTTCTGACCAAACACAGCAGATACTTGAGGCATGCAAATAAAAAAGATGTGGTTGGATAAAGAATTTGGGGTTTCTAGATTGGCATATTATGACTTCCATGGTGGTGGTTATGCTGAATAAGGTTTCTGGAAAAATTTCAATGACGGGGTTTGGTGGTCGGTAACAGCAATAGGACAGTAGAAAAGCACTTGAGGCATGCAAACAAAAAAGATGTGGTTGGATAATGAATTTGGGGTTTGTAGATTGGCATATTATGATCTCCATGGTGGTGGTTATGCTGAATAAGGTTTCTGGAAAATTTCAATGACGGAGTTTGGTGGTCGGTAACAGCAAAATCAACAGTGGCTGAGAGACAGGCAAAACGCTTTTGAGACTATATGTTAAAAAAAACTCTAGAAAAACGGTTTGAAATAAAGAATGATAACAAAGGATTCCAAATACAAGTATACAAGTATAAGAGTGATCCCAAATTTTAAGGAACACGGCAGCAGAATACTAACAAGCCAAGTCAAGGAGGATCGAATCAGACTCTAGATGTCATGTTGAAATTACGTTTTAGATCAAAAGAGGAGAGAAATATAACAACTAAACTATTATTGATAATAGCTTAATGCTAACTTGATACAAAAGACTAAACATTAAACCCTATTTACAAGGATGCAGACTCAATCTTAGATAAATAGAAAAATCAAGAAACAAATCAGATAATAATAATAATAATAATAATAATAATAATAATAATAATAATAATAATAATAATAATAATAATAAGTAATATAAGAATTAATCCTAATTGGTCTCCCTCGGATTAGTTGATCTTAGGGCTGGATACCGAGTTTACAAAAAAAATTAATCCTAAGATACTCTAATTTATATGATTTTCTTATATTATAACAAAGTATAAAAAAGATGAAAAAAACACAACAAAACAAACCTCCGACAATATATATCCAGCAATGAGTCATTATCATCAACAATTGGTATTGAACTTGCTTGTGCTGCAAAAGTAAAAGGCCAAAAGTAATGTAAGTAAAGTTACGCTCAATATCAATGGAAAATTTTATTTTATATTTTGAGGCTTGAAGCTGAAAATGATATTCCCCATGAAATTCATATTCTCATTTGATCGTTAATCATAAATCACAAATCAACATTCTTCTCAAAGTGGGGCACAGTGCTATCTATCATCAGCCTAATACCTCAAAAGTATAATTGGATACCAATTTCTTCATTCTTTCTCTCTCGCATTTCTTTTTGAAACACAATGTTCAAGGTCAGACAAAAAGTTCACACCTTGAACTAATAAATTCAGGGCTGAAGCAAGAGAAGAGCTTGGTCTCAACACTGCTAGAGGCCGCCGGTTTGATTCTCCGATTTTGGGCACCCATGTGCCCACAGGTATTGCACATATTGGAAGTTGTAGTATAGGCAATGAACTAGAGCAATGCCTAAAATACCTACAAATGCCTGGAAAATCAATTTGGTGAGAATAAAACATCCCTAATAACATTATCAAAAATACTATCATGCGAGCTTACATTTGAGTATTCTTGACAGTGAAGCAAGATGTAGTAACTGCGGAAAAGAACCATCTTCAAAAGATGAATGGATAATAGGAACTGTTGAAACCTCCTTTTGCAAGATCTTCATGGCAATGTCTTTCAGATTATCATATGGCCCTGCCTGCATAATAAAAGAAAATCCAAAAAGAGTCCCAAAAATAGTAAGTGAGCCAACAGTACAGTTGGTGCAATAGAAAGGAAACGTTAATTAAAGCGTAAAACAAAGAAACATAGACCCAAAATCACTTCACTCGAGAAGTCTTAAGCTAAATTCATTCAATCATTTCATGGTTGAAAGCACATTTATACAGGCCTAAGCCAAGAGAATTTTTCAGGAAGATTACTAAAGCAGATTCAAGATCCTTTTCCTTACAATTTTTTATACAACATCCCATGGGTCTGCAAAGTTCCATGCTTTGACTGTCAACAGAAACTTGGCATTCAAAACATTCGTCTAAATTTCTTCTCAACCCGACATGACCACCATGGCAATAGATGGCCATTGAATGGTAATAGTAACACTTGGCAATTTGAAGTCTCAACACATCATTAATATCTATAACCAATAAAGAACATGAAATGGAATCACTATATTGTTTCTAAGTTTAGAGAAAAGGGACTCCTTCCTTTTGCATAAGCCACCTGTTAACAGCTTAGTGAAAAGTTACCAAAATATATTTTTCAGATAAAGTGGACAATAATTTTAAAAAGACACTCATTTCCCTCAACTCCACAGCCACACATTCCTGCTTTCTAGTATTAACACAATAGGAAGGATCTATGGACTCTCTGGCATAAGTTTCCAGATAGTTTTAAAATATAGACTGTTAATATTTCTTTTCCATTCCTTTACGCTTGTTGCATATACTATTCCATATCAAACCTGTTATTCAGAGATAGAAATTTAAAATATTCTATAGCTATTAGCTATAACTAAACCAAACAGCTTTTTATACACTATTAGACACATGTGTCATCATATATGTTTTACATACCATATATGTTTTACATACCACAGTCTGCATGTAATAAAAAATATGTGAACCTTGTGACATACTAAAACCATACGTACAAAACACTTACGTGAACAAGATGTCTAGAAAATGCAGTTCCATGTCCATTGTTCTGTCTGTTTAGATATGACTTTCCTTCTTTCCAAGCCGAAATGGTATGTGTTTCAAGCTCCTCTTCTGTCAGATTAGACCCACGATTCCCTAACTGAGAATAGGGCAATGACAATCGACAAGTTTCAACAATGAAATATGAGTGTTACTGGTAGAAATGTAAACTATTGAAATAATATTTGCTTATGTTGTAAAAAGGAACTATTGCTACATATTCCACTAATCCTCAACATCAATATTACTTTGTTAACACAATTCTTTCTTCTAGACAAACAATACAGAAGAAGAAAATATCAACACTGACGATCAGGAGAAGAGCTTATTCATTAACTTGCCTATACAAAGCAACGATGATCTCGGACTTAAGATATTCTACTAAAAGTAAAATGAAAAAAATATAACACATACCTCCCTTAAAATTAAGACGAAATCCAAAGCACTAAGAACACCAACAAACTGCCCCTTGCACATGTCCCACAGAGGAGCCATGTATATTCCCTGTAAATTATCCCGGTCATAAAAATTGCATAAGAATATTTCCAATCAGCAATGTAAGAAGATGCAATAACTCTAAATCTGAAAAATCAGAATATGATGAAAGCAATGATAACGGTTGCGGATGGTGAACCATGGAAGAAATTCAAAAAAACACTGTTTTAAGCCACCTATCCGCCGTAAAACACCATGGTGCTGCCATCCTTCACAAATTGGCCATGATGGTTATAAAAATTCTGCCACCACCACAATCCGCCATGAGCGATATTTGACAAAACTTGACGAAAGAAGGGGAAAACAACAGCAACTAAGTTTTATCCCATTAAGTGGGGTCGACTACATGGCTCAAACGATGCCATAATGTTTTATTTTATATCATATCTCTATAAAACTCAATGAAAGATGGAAAAATGACTAAAAATAATTGTCAATGGAAGTTTCCAAAACAATTGGTCAAATTTCAGAAAGTAATTCAAAAAAACATTGAGCTTTTCTCACCTTTTATCAGGGTAAAGGAAAACAGTCAAACAAGTATTAGCAAAATTATTCAATATTTTAAAGATCTACCTGCTCATGCAGTATATGAAATGCTTGTTTCACTGGTAAATCAACATCCAATGCAACAACCTGCAGCCAGGAGTCACTAAATCAGTGACTAGTGTGTGGTTGTACATTATTACAGTAAGTCAGAAACTCAAAGTCAAAAAATAAATGGCCAATGGTAAAACATCCAAACCTTGCCTGACTCGGGAAGTAATTCGTAAGCTGTGTGCATAGACAGAAATGCAGAAATACGCTGACGAGAGATCTGTACATCAGTATCTGATATTCTTGGAAGCACCTCGCTCAATGTAGCTTCTGTCACCTGAACCTGCTTTATATGCAAGCGCTATTATTATACTAATGCTGGAACAATCAAATTTCAAATGCAGATACAGTACAATTTTAGGCATGGGCATTTGGTACTAGTAGAAATAAAAAATAAAAAAATGCAACAAAACAAGTACAACAAGACATTGTAAGTCACCAATGCAACATCAAGCAAGCAACTCACAAGTCAAATGAGGCCACAATGCCTTGCCGTGTATCAAGTTCGGAGATACACTACTTATCTCTAATAATGGTTTGATATAAAATTTCCTAGGTCTTCCTCTATCGTATTGAATTATGCTCGATCTGATCAACCTAAAATTCTTACCATCTTTTTTGAAATGGAAGCTACCCAACTTTCTTTCTATTAACTATATTGTGTATCCTATCTAAGACAAATAAGAGGACCAGGAAGAATATATTGATTAATAATTCAATATTACTTGATTCAATGATCTCAACAAATTTGATCCCAAAAAAAAAAGATCTCAACAAATAGCAACATTTTTTTATCAAACAAACAAGTCAGGAGTACAACATAGTCAAAAGCCAGCATAAAAATATCAGCCATGTCAACAATAACAAACAATGCTGTTGAGGCAGGGTTAACTGTTACCACTTACCACGCGGCGAAAATTCTCATTATCCACATCCATGTTACTTCCGGGAGCAATGTCTAAATTTATAACAGGTATGTAGTTAGGATCAGTTGCCAATAAGACAGTGTTGACTATCCCAAATTGTCCGTGTACAAATGGTTGATGCTCATCATGCCGCCATTCCCCATCAACAAAAAACTTATACTGCGTTGAAACAATTACATGTTAAGTATACGTATCTGGCGGTCAAGAATAAAGACCAAATTTATGCAAAAGCATTTTTTATCATTTTCACCTATGCATATCATAATCAGTATTAGAATTAGAGTTTGGTCTAACTCATCCCTACAAAACTGACTTGCAAGGTGAGGATGTCACTCTATATAAAGTATTTCCAAACTCTATCTCTAACCAATGTGGGACTTTGAGATTTTCACAATAATCAGAAACTTACAATCTCAAACATGAGCAGTATTTACCGTTCAAACTTGAATAACACTCATTGAGAAGAAAAAATAACACTTCGAATCATAACAGAATCTTAAAAAGCTAAAGCTTGAAAGTTGAAACAGGAATTAGGATTTTAAACATATGTAAATAACCTCAAGATATGTGGTCAATAGCAGGGCAATTGTGGGTTTGCAAAGCGAAATTTCATTATACAATGCCTACGACGCATTTTGCAGGCTACCGGCGCCCATCAGGTGAATAGCTGTGGCTGCAAATCGTAGAAAAAATGCTGTTGAATAGAGAGCTGCTGCATCCACAATTAGGGCAAGGGTTTGAAATTTCCTATTTATCCCTTGTTATATTCATTCATCTTTTCTTAAGTTTTTTTGGTCTCTGTTTTATTAGTATAAGTGTGACCATGCATCTTCTTCCCACTCTCATTCACAAAGATTCTCAAACCTCTTTGTTAAGCGGGCAAAGCCACACCACCTCTTCTCCTTTGATTTGTTCTCTGCGTAAACACCTAGGAACGACTGTGATTTTCAGTTTCAGATGACAAAGACCGTTCTTTCCGACAAAGGTTATAGAGACAGAGACTAAAGGCTGCAACTTAAACGTATGATGTCATTTTGATTACTTTAATTAATAGTTGAGTTGTGATTTTAATGTTAGTGACAAATGACGAGTTCGTTATATTATTGGGATTATTGATTACTCTATTTATTTGGTAAATTGTGCTATTTTTGAGAATTTATGTATACTATTGGGATTTATGCAGAGTAGTCATTCCCAAATAGCAGCGTAGAGCGGCCAACCCCAAAAGTGGGATAGCGGGATGACCGCTTTATTTGATCATTTTTTGGACAAATTACATATAGCAGTTATAAACATATATTTAATGTAAAATCAAACAAATAACTAAACTCATAATATATTCATCAAAGCACACATGACTCTTGAAGTGCATAACCGACTACGAAGAAAGGTTGAGGTTGAGTCTCAACTCAAATTTGATTGAAAACCCCAAAACTATCCTTAAAACTTTGTAAACGTAAGAGGTAATTTCGGTTTTTTAGGGGGAAAGGAGAGCGGGCCAGAAACCGCTCTGCTCTGCTACCCCGCTATTTACCCTATAGCGACCGCTATGACCTGTATTGGATAAGATATGGCCTCAAAATGAATTTATCAGTGGAAAACATCCTTAAACCTACAGTTCGGTTCTGTAAGGGTTGAGTTAGGCCAGCATAAATTCTAAAATGGCTTCATTGTCTATCCAATATATTATATTTTGGGCCACCCATTATAAAGACACTCGGATCTCCACGTGTTCAGCCCCGGGAGTAAGGGGATGTGCTAAGTCCTACATTTGATGAGGTATGGCCTAAAAATGAATTTATAAGTAGGAGGCATTCATAATCCGTTTTTTAATGTTGAGTTAGGTCTAATCCAAATTCTAAGAGCAGTTTTAGGGTCTAGGGTCGTGCTGCTGCTGAGACCAACAACATAGACCTATGCCCATTGCACTTCCATATCAACCACACTTGACATAAAGCTATAAATGATATATTCTTATTTATACAAATAAAAATCAAAGTTGGTGCCATTATCATAAACTCACCTGATGGTAACCAGGGGGCAATCTATAAATAACTTGAAACACTGTTGGGCAACCTTCCACCGGAGACATTGGCAAAAGTTCAGACCACCTTCCAAGGAAAATTTATGATTTTGCATTAGAGAGAGAAGCCAAAGTAAACTAGAGCATTCGTGCATGTTTAAATTTGCGATAAGTTTGGTAGAATGAATGCGACCCGATTTAGGTAAAAGTGATCTCTGATCAAACCCGTCACGAATCTAAACATGCACTAAGATGTTGATGTAGCATAAATCAATAAAACACACACCTTGTGAAAGAACCACTAAGAAAAACACTCCTTCCACCATACGGCCACACAAACCGCATGGGAATCAGCACAGTCCCCACAACACTACCCACACCTCTTACAGGATCCATGATCTAACCAAAAATTCCACCTCCAATTCAGAATGCTACACTCACAATACCTTACAATCACCACACTCCATCAGCTTGTTCACTTAGCAGGGTGCAAATTCTAGTAAATACCGCACTATGAAGCCCAAAACACAAGTAGTAACAACAAGAAGAAGAAAAAATAGTCCATCCCAAATAAAAAATCCACTGACAACAAAAAAAAAAAAAGGAAAAAACTCAGATTTTGATGTTTAATTCGAATAAAAAAAATCATAAATAGAAACTTCCCATTTTTCACCGCAACAGAAAAAAAAAATCCCAATTAAATTTGCACGAACAAAACCCTAACCCTAAATAAATATATAAAAAAAATACACCAAATTCAACCTTGAAGAGCCGTGAAATTGAAAATAGAATCTGGAAAAACCAAATCGTGGAGAAGAAAAACAGAAAAATTGGGATTCGTGTTGAGAAATGAGAGGGAATAGTTGAAGAAAAACGAGAGAGATTTGTCCCTGAAATGGGTAAAACAGAAAATAAAACACGGAACAAGAAATGTAAGTAATTAAAAATAAAAATAAAAAGGAAGAGATCAATGAAGTATTATTATAATTATTATTATTATTATTATGAATTATGATTATGGTTATGAATGTTCTAGTAATTTCTTAAAGAAATGATTATAAAAGCAACCGCTGCGGATGTCGCTGTGTGTTTATAATACTACTCACTATCAAACTACTATAATATATTTATATGGGTTAATAGTCATTTTACCCTCTTATAAAAAAAATTTACAAAAAATACTTTAACATTTGAAAATTCTTTCAATTTTGACATTTATCAGGCCACATCATCAAAAATACTGATGTGACATCCATTTTTTTAATTTTTAATTGAAACAAAATGTCACCTCAATTAATTAGTAGTTTCAATGACTTTTTTACCCTCAGTACTTTTCTTAAATAAAATATCCAGATTTTTTCACATTTGGAAAATGGCTCATTTCAAACCCTAACTATTAGGGTCCTTTGCCTTCCAACATCCGAAAGCTTTGAAAGCCAAGAAATTTCTGCCAAATTCAAACCAAAGCTTCAATAAACCACCTTAAGTTTCACCTCAAATTCTTCTCCAATTTATCTTCAAATCATAAACCTGTAAAAAATTCTACAAACCAAACTAACTCAGTTTCAAATTCACCAAAAACAACTTGAACCAAATTCATTATCTTCATTCTTCGTTCAAACACCAAACATCCTAAAAGCTTCATTATGATCCATCATCAAATCAACGCATCATATCAATTTCACGATTCGCACAGCACCAACATCAGTTCGTAACAGGAAAAGAATAAGAGAGTTTCGATACTTGATCATTTTCTTCAATCATCTTTCCTCACTTTCTCCGCGATTACTTCGAAGGTACTTCGGCACAAATCGGTTTGTGTTGGGATTCATCCATCCATTGGTTTAGGTTGAATGATTAAGGAAGATCTGGTTTAGATTGAAGAAGGTTTCGAGACTGAAAGTAAGACGGAATCGCGCAAGGAGAAGGACACACGGCGGAGCTTTTGTATCGCCGGCAACGTGAACAAACCGAAACGGAGAAAGGAAAAGCCGCGGCGAGAAATTGAACAGAACGTTTGCGAAATTGAAAACGAAATAGAGATAGTGACCGTGAGATGTCCGGCGAAGCATGTCGTTGAATCCACGACGAGATTGAGACGGAAAGAAGAAGAACGAACGGTGGGGCGTGGCGGCTCTCTTTTAACGAAGAAGAAAAGTGAAGTTCTTCTTTCTGAAGAACCCTAAGAGTTAGAAATGGTCTGAGGGTATTTTAGACATTACATCTAGCCATTAAACGAGGTGGCATTTTATTCCAATTAAAAATTAAAAAAAAATGGATGTCACGTCAGTATTTTTGATGATGTGGCTTGATAAAGGTTAAAATTGAGAGAATCTTCAAATGTTATGGTATTTTTTGCAAGTTTTTTTTATAGAGAATTTTTCGATAAGCGCTTATATGGCAGAGGGCAAAATGACTATTAACCCTATTTATATTAAAATGAAATGCTTTAGAAAATTTAAAATTAATTATTAAGGAAATTAATAAATTGATTTATTATGTTAGATTCATAAACTATCAATTTTGTTTGAAGAAAAATAAACTTATAAATTTTAACGTAAAATTAATTATGATAATCTTTTACACTTTTGTTTCTTCTTAAAAAATAGAATTAAACCTATCATACTCCATCCATAAAATAATATAATGTACATTATTTTAAACAATTCAATACTTTTACTTTTTAATAAAATTTATCATATTTTCAATTAAATTATCTAAAATAATTGTCCTCGTAATAAATTTTAATTTTAATTGAAAATATGTTTGATAATAAATTTTAAGACAATATTTATGTTTGAATTGATTTTTTTTTAATTTTGAGACCTAAAATTTTGTGGTGGTGTGTTACTAAAGTTGCTTATAAGTTTAACCAAACTTCTATTAAAATGTTCGGATATACGTAAAGATACACAAACATATGAAAAAGAATACAAATTGTCCAACAACAATCAATCACAAACAATTGAATGATAAGCTATACATAGAGTTTATTCTCAATTATTAAAACACACAAAAACACAATAAAGTAACTTATTGAACATTTTGTGTGCAATCGATATCGTTTAAAAATTTAATTTGTTTTGTTGATCTTAAAACTAATCACAATCAAACAAATTATAATTATATAAACAAAACCTAATACAAAAATGTGATCAAAAATAATTTCCAAACGAATTGATCAAACGAACAATGAATTTAATAATTTGCAAATCATAATTCAATATATATATATATATATATATATATATATATATATATATATATATATATATATATATATATACACACACACACACAAGGGTATATCTCATTATGGGTACATTTGCCCTCAATTCGAATTCGAATTGAGATACTTGCAATTAACCTTACTTTACAAAAAGTGTATATACAAGAGATGAAGAACTCTAACCCTACAAATCCTATGATTTATTGTTGATTATACCACTTCCAAAACCCTTGATCAAAAATTGATCAAGTCATCAACAATGTCGCTTCAATTCACGAATTCTTGCTACTTCCTTGTAAGACACCCCTTGTCCCAAGGCTTACGCACAGTCGAATTAATCCTAAGTGCACACTTGCTGAACCCAAGATTTACCAACATGGTTCATCATCTCACGCCACTCCCTTGCAAGACACCCCTTGTCCTAAGTCTTTCACTCAATCGAATATGAATTGCATAATCTTGTCCAAAACCTTCAAATCCTCCACAATCTTGAAGGAAAACTCCAGCTCGGTTTTCTTATTTGAAATCCTCAAAGTTCCCAACCCAATATTCTCGATACAACAATCTAATTGGACGATATCAACCCTAATTTAGATGGTCACTTAATCAAAAAATAATTATGTGTAGTTTGATTGTGTGTGTGCATAGAAGAGAGGTTGAAAATGATGAGAATGCTTTGAAATCCTTATTTTGTATAGGTTTTACTCAATAGAATCCTTACTAGAAATGATGTATGTATCAAGTATTTATAAGTATGCAAGTTTGAAAGCAAAAAGAATGCAAAAGAATGGAGAAAGTTGTTATTTTTAGAAAGAAAGCATCGTATGTGTCGACCTATGAAAGTTATAGGTCAACCTATGAAAGCGTATGTGTCGACCTATGAAGGTCTTAGGTCGACCTATAAAGGTCTTGTGTCAACCTATAGGAGTCAGCACATGGACAGAGCCTACAGGCTTTAATAATGCAGTGTGTGTGTGTCGACCTATAAACTTCATATGTCGACCTATACTAAATAGAAAACTGTTATAAGTCGACCTAATGTCGTATGTGTCAACCTATATTGAATAGAAAACTGTTATAGGTCAACCTAAAGTCGTATGTGTCGACCTATACTGAATAGAAAACTGTTATAGGTCAACCTAAAATCGTATGTGTCGACCTATGTTGTAGTGATTTCACAAAAAAATTGTTTTCAATGCATCTATGATGTATGAACCTTTTCCAAAACAATTTAATGCTTCCTAATGCTAAAATGCACATATAGAATCAGAGGATACCATCCAATATACATTAACGCTAAACTTTCCTAGTTTTGACATCATTCAAAATACATCTAACGGAAAGTTGCACTCATATACTCCCCATTTTCTATGATGGAAAAACTTAAGACGATGAGTTTTGAGACGTTTTGTGTGTCTTCACGAAGACTCCTCCTAAATATATGCATCCAACTTCATCTTGTATACTTCTCTCGCTTTGACAACATAAAAAAGAGACAAAGCAAACTATGAGAAGTATCATATATCACATACAAACTAATATACCATATAGAGGTATTTTGCAAAGATAAGAACAACAACATGATAGCACTCACATAGAATGATTTTCATATTGAAAAAGAATTCTTAAACATAAATGCAAGCATATTAACTATTAAGCAACAATAGAACATAATTGTTACACTTTATGCTAAATAACATAACATACACACGAAACATGAAAGATACAATATAATTAAAAAAAAACTCTTGAGTTTGCTACAAAAACAACACGGTTATGTAACATATGCCTTTGTTTCTCTTGAAATGTTGCACACGCATGTGCTCTAGCAAGGCAATATATGAACTTATCACCACTCAAACCAAAAACAGAGATGTTATCATAACAATGACACACAACAAAATTTTGGATAACATTATAACGTGTTCAACCATATTTCATGAAAGAATACATAACAAGTCAATGCACCTAGAGTATATTTCAAGCATATAGATGGAATAACACAAAGTCACTATAAGCATATAATTGACATATATCAACATAAATTTTTGAAAGTGAACATTCATAAACTACCTCATACATCAATAATATCAATTATTTGGAACATAAGCAGCATGCACAAATTAAATTTACTTATAAAGGGAAAGAGAAAATGGATCAATATTATCTCGCTTATGAGTTAATGAAGGATGCACTTTATGTAATGAAACTTTCAAGGAAAGTTAAAGCAAAAATATATAAAGTGCATGTAATAATTCATATTTAGGAAATATTTGAGATGTCAAGTATCCCTAACTCCTGTCGAATGTTGAAAAAAGGCTCGGTTGCAAGAAGTTTTATAAAGATATCTGCAAGTTGATTTTTATTATCAACATGCTCAAATACGACGTCTCCTTTTTCAACATGGTCACGCAAGAATTGGTGACGAATCTCAATATGCTTAGTGCGAGAATGTAACACCGGCTTTTTGGTTAGATTGATAACATTAGTGTTATCCTACATGATTTGAATACATTGTGGTTTTGTATCAAAATTAAGTAGTTGTTGTTTGAGCCACAAGATTTAAGCACAACAACTACCAACCGCTATGTATTCCGCCTCGGCGGTTGACAAGACAACAAAAACTTGTTTCTTGCTATGCTAGCTTACCAAGGAATTTGAAAGCATGTGGCAGGTTCCACTAGTACTTTTCCTTTCTGATTTGCAACCGATAAAATCAGAATCGATAAAACCAACCAAGTTATAATCGCTTCCCTTAGAATACCACAACCCATACTTAGAAGTACCATGAATATACCTAAGAATGCATGTTACGGCTTTTAAGTGAGATTCCTTAAGAGTCAATTGATAACGAGCGCACATACACACGCAAAACATAATATCCAGCCTAGATGCAGTAAGATATAGAAAAGATATGATCATACCTCTATATTTCTTCGCACCTACATCATTACCATTCTCATTCTTCTCCAAGTTTCCATTAGTGATCATATGAGTGTCAATCGATTTTGCATCGTCCATGCCAAATCTCTTTAGCACGTCCAAGCAACATTTGGTTTGGCACACAAATTTCCCTTCATTGAATAGTTTTATTTGAAGACCAAGGAAGTAATCCAACTCCCCCCATAAGGCTCGTCTCAAACTCATCCTGCATAAACTTAGAAAAATCTTCTACAAGTTGCATGTTAGTGGATCCTAAAATAATATCATCGACATAAACTTGAACTAGAAGAAGCATAAGCATTGAAAAACTAATCAGGTAAAAGAAAGAACTTCCATACAAAGCTAACGTTGAAAAAACATTATCTCACTTTACGAATGACTGATGATGCACATGCATTTCATAAAGAACTCTTGAACAAAAGTTGGAATAAACGTAAAACGTGCCACAAACTTTTTAGACAACAATGATCTTACCACTTTTCTTTGTGTCAAAGTACTTGAAAGTGTGATTAATAATGTATCCAAGAAGATTATTGATTTGATGATCATTGGAGATTCTCCAAGTCAAAATAATATTGTCCACTGCAGCTGGACTTTCAACCTTCCCATTTTCACAATTGTTATCTTCTTTTTTCTCATGTTCAACCGCTTTAGGCTGATTATTTTCTTTTTTGGTTTCTTTGAGAATGCCTTGTGAAGATATACCTATATTATGAAAAGAAACGCCCATTCCGAAATTTCTCGGATAAAACGTCAATAGCAATTAACGCGCTTTTACCAATTAAAGAACACTAGATGTTGATTCATGTTGGTTACACAATCCTTTTTCCTTGCCACAAAGTCAGCGAGATAGGGAGGTGTAACACGTCACATGTCTTGAGCATCCACAAACAAAATCCCATACTCTCTTCATAGACCCAAGACATTTATCATGTAAAATCAACAATAAGTGCTAGATACCCAATCTTCATTGGGTCCTTGGGGGTGAGTGAAAACAAGGTTGCATTTGGGCAACCATTGAAAATCTCCTTTAGGAACAAAAAGTTTCCTAAATTTGCATTTTTCAATAGTATGACCTTTCTTGCAACAATAGAGACAATATAAGTTTTGATGAGATGTATTTTTCCTATTAGACTTTTTTTTGACAAATTTATGCTTCTTGTATGAATGGTTCAAAGACCTTTCAAATTTTGATGGATCAATAGCAAAAGTAATCTTTGATTGTAAGGCTTTATCTAATTTGACTTGAAGAGAATTTATCTCTTTTTGCCAATCATGACAAGATTCACAACCAAGCCTATAAGGTTTTATATCCTCGTTCTTGTCACTTTGAATATCTATCATAGATTTGTTAATAACTTCTAACTTCCTTTTGGATTCTAACACTTTAGCTTCTAGGTTTAAAAAGACTTTTTCATGTGAAGTTGACTCCTTAAAAGCTCATAAGGCCTCTCCATGAAGATCTTAAAAGGCCTTTGTAATTGAGAATAAGATAAATCATTAATATATTCAAGCTTAGAAAGACTTACATTTTTCATCTTCTTTCTATTTGCCATGAGACAAATCTAAGTCGATTGAACACTTTAAGTTATGCTTTCATCACTTGAGGAATCAATTGCACTCTCCCAAGCGGTATAAGCTCCTCTATACTTGCTAGATTTCTTATGATGGTCTTTCTCTTTATCTTTCTTCCTCATAGGACACTCCAATCTATAGTGACCGACTTTCCCATAATGATAGCAAGATCTTATAAGTTTACTTTTCTCATCCTCATCATCCCTTGAGGAGTTTATTAGCCTTCTAAATTTGACTAGATTCTTGTTGGAATCTCTAACTTCATTTTTCCTTATATACCTATGCTATCTTTTTACAAACAACCATGTATCCTCATCATAGGAATTCTTGTCATCTTCATATTCACAATCACTATGCTCATTGTGGGAGGACCTTGAGCTTGAAGTCTTTAAAGCAATAAACTTCTTTTCTACTTCCTTGTCTTTACCTTTCTCCTTCTTCAATTTCTTTTCATACATTTTTTCGTGTTTTTCCAAGCAAGAAAATTTTTGCTCATGCTCTTCTAATTTTCCAAACAAAGTCATGAGATCAAGTACTTTAAGATCATTCGCCTCATTGATAGTAATGACCTCGGGTTGCCATTCCCTATTCAAAAATCCCAACACTTTGTTAGTAGCAATCTCATTGGAAATATGCTTACCTAGCGCATTCAATCGATTGATAAGATGTATGAACCATTTTTCGCATGTCTGCAATGATTTCACTATGCTCTGGTGTTGTTAGTAAAGGTGTTGTTAGTAAAGAAGAAGGATAATAGTATGAGGTTGTGTGTGGATTATAGACAGTTGAATAAAGTAACGATCAAGAACAAGTATTCACTTCTGAGAATATATGACTTGATGGACCAGTTTGTGGGTGCTCGTGTTTTTTAGTAAAATTGACTGGAGGTCAGGTTATCATCAGATTCAGGTTGAAGATGAGGATATTCAGAAGACGGCTTTCAGAACTCGGTATGGACACTATGAATATTTGGTGATGTTGTTCGGCATTTCTAATGCACTTGTAGTGTTTATGGAATATATGAATCATATATTTCATACTTATATGCAAAGCTACCAAAGTGTGAATTTTGGTTGCAAGAGGTGAGTTTTCTTGGGCATGTTATTTCAGGTGATGATATCATTGTGGATCTATCCAAAGCAGATGTAGTACTACAATTGGAGGCTCCAAAGTCGGTTACAAAGGTTAGAAGCTTTTTGGGCTTGGCTGGTTACTATCGTAGATTTATTGAAGGTTTTTCTAAGTTAGCACTTCCGTTAACCCAACTGACTTGTAAAGGTAAAGCGTTTGTGTGGGATATTCATTATGAGAGAAGTGAGTGAACTGATTTTACCTGAACTGAATGAACTGTTCGTGGTGTATTGTTATGCGTCGATGATGGGTTTAGGTGGTGTGCTGATGCAAGATGGCAAGGTTGTGGCTTATGCTTCATAACAGCTAAGGGTTCATAGAGAAACTATCCTACTCATGATTTAGAGTTGGTTGTAGTGGTGTTTGTGTTGAAGATTTGGAGGCATTATCTTTATGGTTCCAAATTTGAGGATTTTGGGAGAGTTTGTATGAGGGTTTGGGGTCGAAGTTGAGGTTGAGTTTTGCCTATCATACACAGACAGATGGTCAAACAGAGAGAACTATTCAGTCTTTGGAGGATTTGTTAAGGGCTTGTGTTCTTGAGCAAGAAGGTGCTTGGGATAGTCATCTGTCATTGATAGAGTTTACTTGTAACAGTAGTTTTCATTCTAGTATTAGAATGACACCTTTTGAGGCATTGTATGGTCGGAGGTGTGAAACACCTTTGTGTTGGCATGAATCTGGTGAGAGTGTAGTGCTTGACCTTAAGAGTCTTTAGCAGACTACTAAAAAGGTCAAGTTGATTTGAGAAAAGATGAAAGCTTCGCAGAGTAGCCAAAAAAGTTACCATGATATGAGGAGGAAGGATCTTGAGTTTTAAAATGGAGACAGTGTATTCTTGAGATTCACTCTGGTGACAGGTGTTGGGCGTGCTTTGAAGTCGAGGAAGCTTACTCCTCGGTTTATTGATCTGTATCATATTTATGAGAGGATTAAGATAGTTGCTTATAGAGTGGTGTTGCCACCAAATTTGTTGAATTTACATGATGTGTTCCATGTTTCACAGCTTCGAAAGTATGTTCCAGATCCGTCGCATGTGATTCTGATGGATGATGTGCAAGTGAGGGATAACCTTACAGTTGAGGCCATCCCTTTGAGGATTGAAGATTATGAATTAAAGCAGTTGAGAGGCAAGAAGATTGCTCTCATGAAGGTAGTGTGGGGAGGCGTTGCCGGAGGTAATATGACCTGGTAGTTGGAAAGTAGGATGCGAGAGTTGTATCCGGAGTTGTTTACATCAGGTAAAATTTTTAGGGCGAAAATATTCTAAGTGGGGAAGAGTTGTAACGCCCCAGTTTATTTTAATTTATTTTTCGTAATTAAATTATGTGTGATTGCATGAACTGTTGGTCTTTTGGTTTGTTAGAGGTACCGTTTGGTCAAGGGTAGTGGCCTTAAGAATAGAACTTAAGGTGGTAGGGCGTGTGAGTAAAATTGTAGAGGTTGGGGGTGGTGAGAATAAAACTAATTTTTTATATTAGTTATTATTTATTTAATTTAATAATAAGTGGAAATTATTTAAATTAAATAATTAGTGAAAATTATAATTAATATTATTATTAGGAATAACTAATAATATTATTTTATTAAAATAAGCGAAAAAAGGGAAATGTAGAGAAAAGACTAAAAATACGTGTTTTTGGAGAAAAAGGGAGAAAGAGCAGAAGGAGAGCTAGGGCAAGGGAGATCATCATTACTAGAGGTAGAAGATAACTCATTGCTATGAATATCAAGGTAACGATGGAAATTTCGTTCATATAGGGTTTGGAATGATAATATGTGGGTGGGTTTTGTCTTTATATGCTTAATTATCTCTTCTCTATGTATGTTGTGATTCATTGATGAGAATTGTTGTATTGTGTGTGTATGGGATAATCAATTGATTGATTAATTAAGAACTTGTATGACGTTATTGTGTTGTTGATTTCTTGCTGAATTTTGTGTTGGTGCTGGTGGAATTATGTAATTGGTGGGATTGCATGATGTTGAATGTTGTGTTGTTGAAACCGTTGCGAATTAGACCGGAACTCGAATATGTGAATTTTTACAAAAATATGGGGTTTGAGACTTTTTAAAAAATGATTTTTCATGTGGAAATGTGGTATTTGATTGGTATGTAAAGTGAGGTTTTGGAATGGGTTTAAAACCAATTTTAAACTAATAAGTTGCAGAAAAGTGCTTCTGTTAAAAAAACATGTTTTCTGGGCAAATTAAGGGGTGTAACTGTTTACCATATATGGTAAACCGGTTACACTGTGAAAACAGTGGCTAGCAGTGGCGTGGTTACAGGGCATAACTGATTAATGCATTTGGTGTAACCAGTTACACTGGGAAGAAAATGTGAAAAACTTTGAAAAATCATACCTTGAGTTTCGGGTGTCCGATTCAGGTATCATTCAAGGCATTAGGAAACTGACGCGACAAACTTTAATTTAAAAATAATTGCAGTACTGAAATTTGATTTAACTATTGTGTGACGGTGTTAAACGGTGTGTGGTATTTATGTTATGGTGTGAAATATACTTGAATGCATTGTTGTTGCTTATATATTATTCAGTTGTTGTTGCTGGGCTGTTATAGCATGTGTGTGGTGTGTTGGTGGCCATTATGGCGAAGTATATTGCTTAATGTCAATGTCAATGTACTTGTTGTTGTTGTTGTTGTTGTTGCATGTCTATTATATAACATGCATCACGGTGTTGGACGGTGGTTCGTGTTGGTGAGTCTCAATCATATGGTGATGGATTGGGTGTGAGTAGCTAATTCCTATGGTGACGGAATTAGTGAAGCGTTACCTATGGTGATGGTAACGATTTTGATGTGCTCTGATCCTAGGTGGGGATTGGAGCGAGTGAACCTGAGAGTTCACAATTTGGTACCACATGCCTTGAGTTGTGATAGAGTCTTATTGCCTTTGCACATATATTACATTGTTGTATGTGTGGATTTTTGTGAAGCGTAAACTGTGGATTTGGTGACTTGGTGTGCTTACATTTAATTACGCAACTCTTTATATGTTTGTGATTTCTCACCCCTTCTGTTAGAATGATGCCTTTACATGGGCACCGTACAGATAATCCGTAGTAGAGGCGTGGAATGTGAGTGGAAGAAAGTGGTCTTCATTTTTCTATGTTGAGTCGACGTCTGCTCTGATGTGTAACACTGAGGGAGGGATAGAACATTATTTCCTTTATGTTATGTTTAAGGGAGGCCATTATGTGTAGCTCCCAGATTTGACTATTAATTTTTTCTTATGTCATGAGTATGTGAAGTTTTGAAATAATTATTTGTTTGATGTTCCGCTGCTAATAATAAAAGTATGGTGTTGGACTAGCTAATTAGTGTTGTTGTTATTATTAATAATAATACTGAAAAGGTGGCATGTGTTAAATATCTGAATGTATGAGCAGTTGTATGTTGAATTGTAGCATCCTAATTGCATGTTAATTTTTAATTTACTCTGATTTTTATTATAATTATTGTGGGGGTAATTAGGGTGTTATATAGTGTTATCAAAGCAGGTCGGTATATCCGACCAAGTTGTTGAGTCGGTGTGGTGAGATAGTTGAATATTGTCGTTGTTGTCTTCTAACCATTGTTGTTGTTATTGGTGTAAAACAGAAAATGGCTGGAAGAAACGATGCTGCGATTGCTGTTGCTTTACAGGTTGTGGCTCAGGTTGTGCAGAATCAACCTAATGCTGGTGGGAACAATGAGTTTCGGCATCTAGGGAAGTTTCAGAGGAATAATCTGCCTACTTTTAAGGGTAGGTATGATCCTGATGGAGTACATGCGTAGCTCAAAGAGATTGAGAGGATTTTCCATGTGATCGATTGCTCCGAGGCACAGAAGGTACTATTTGGTACTCATATGCTGGCTGAGAAGGCTGATGACTGGTGGATCAACACTCGTCAAGTGTTGGAGACGGTTGTAGCATGCAATTTTTGTCGGTGACGCGACCACCTTACCGCATTTGGTTAGAATTGGGTGCTACTTTTTGATTTCTTATTTATCCTATGAAGCTGAAAAGGAAAGGGAAGCTATCTAAAACTAACCTTGCACGCAAATGTTTTCTTTAACAAATGCTAAGAGATTTGGGGGTTCGGGGTCAGGTTATACAATGGGGAGTTGTCAATTACCCATCCTATATATGGTTATCCATAGATCGTTTAGCAAATTCTACTGTTATCTACTTACTGGTGTTTATCTGTCATGGGTTTGGGAAAGTTCCTCCTTTGGGAATGTTGAGAGAGTATTTTTTGTTGTTTTCAGGTTTTTCGATGTTTTTGGTAAGGTACTGGACCTAAGGTTTTTTATTTGTGTGCTCGCTAAGATTTCGCAATCTTATGCCTCCGTATTCCCGTAAAGATAACAGGGAAATCATAGCAATCGTAGTTCCTCCTATTCTATGGGAGGAAAAGATGTTTGGTGTCTTGTTCAAAGCCCAAGATTGAAGCTGAAAGGTTATTTATGTCTTGTTCAAAGCCCAAGATTGAAGCTAAAGGTTATTTGTGTCTTGTTCAAAGCCCAAGATTGAAGCTAAAGGTTATTTATGTCTTGTTCAAAGCCCAAAATTGAAGCTAAAGGTTTTGACTGAGAGAGAATTTGTCATCTCTAAAGAGAGATATCTCATCTGTTTATCACAATTGTTGGGTAACTGATTATAAAGGAGAATTACTTTAACTTGAATGTATGGAATCCAGCAATGCCATAATTTCTTTTATAAGGGATTTATCCTGGAGGAGAAAACTTTAACTCAGTGTATAGCAATGTCATTTTTCCTTAGGAATCTTTTTATGCTAAGAGAGGGACATTGGCTTAGATGTAAATAATCCAGAGGCTTGCCACTTACAGCAATTAGATGAAAGAAAGGGGTTTACCAGGATAAGAGATAGACTACAGCTTGGATTTTTGAATCAACAAGTGTGCCACTTACAACAGTTATCTGGAATTAGGTTTATTTTGATTTTTCTGTTTTGATGTGTGATGTACAGAGAAATGTCTTCCTATAGAGAGAATTCTTGATTTCCTCTGAGGGGATTTTTGTTTTATGTGTGCCTTGATCAAAGCCCAAGATTGAAGCTAAAAGGTTGACTCTGTTTAGTGAGTTTTATTTCTGTCTTGTACAAAGCCCAAGATTGAGGTTGAAAAGAGATTGACTCTGCTTAGGGAGATCATTATACAGAGCCTAAGAGGAGGCTAGAAGGAATTGACTCTTCCGGGGAATATTTTGTCTGTCTTGTACAAAGCCCAAGATTGAGGCTGAAAAAGAAATAACTCTACTGGAGAGGTTTTATATGTGTCTTGTACAAAGCCCAAGATTGAGGCTAAAATAGGATTTTGACTCCACTAGGGGGGTTCCATACGTGTCTTGTACAAAGCCAAAGATTGAGGCTAAAAGGGAATTTGACTGACTCAGCTGGAGAATATTTATATGTGTCTTGTACAAAGCCCGAGATTGAGGCTAAAAGGTGCTGAGGGATGATCATTATACAAAGCCTAAGAGGAGGATGGTTGGGGGATTTCTTATATAAAGCCTAAGAGGAGGCTACCTTCTGCTGAGGATTAGTGAGATCCATAGACAGGTCCAAAGTGGGGAATCAACTCTTGCTGAGGATTACATAAGAGTTGAAATATCAGATGCCTTGAGGTTCTGATTGAAGGTTTATGGGTTGTAATTTGTCCCTAGCTGGGGAAATTTAAAGTGAGAGTTTAAAGATTGAGTTTTGAAACCTATGGAGGTTTTAACTCTGTTGGTGATTGATGAAATGATCAGGGTTTATCCTGTGTTTTTTAGGAAACTTGAGGGTTTCTTTGAGATCCAAAAGGAGATGAGACTGTCCAAGTCTACTGGCATGAAAATGTTTATCTTTGTATGATGCCCAAGAGGAGGCTGATGTTTTAAGGGATGAGAATCAACCCTAAACTGGTCTGATGTTTTGAGATTCTGACTCTCTGGAGGATTGAACTATCAAAGGATGATTATATTCTGTCCTATACCTGTAGGAGGTCTTTGGGTCCTTGTACTAAGCCCATGAAGAGGCATGAGAACTTCTAAGAAGCCTGAGGGCCCTTGTACAAGGCCCAAAAGGGGGTTAGGGATGCTTTTAGGAAGCATGTGGGTCCAAACCTAAGAAAAGTTCAAGAAAGGTTTCACCGGGAATAATCCTTTATTTAGTGAACAGTTCTAAGGTTTGAAGAAATTCAAGAGAGGTTTCACCGAGAATTAATCCTCTCTGGGGGAAATGAATTTCTTAGACAAATTTCTAGATAGTGATAGTCTTGAGAAAAGTTTCACTGGAAATAATGCCTTTCTCCGTTCCATATTGTATAAGTCCAAGAGGAGGCAAAACTGTATCTAGAATTTCATATGGGGAACTAGTTTTGACTGTGTTGAAAGAGTGACCACTAGTTTGATCTAATCCTAGACCTAATTGCTGGGGAAAACTCTAAGCAAAACAAACAAAAAAAAAAAAAATATATATATATATATATAGACAAGTATGTAAAAGAAAGCTGGTAGAACTTACAGGTGAGCAAGCTTCCAGTGTTACAGCTGTATGGTTAGTTATTCAAGAAATCGAAGAAAGTTTTGATAACAACTATGAATTTGAATCTAAATCAAAAGGAAAGTTGTTGTAAAAGGAAGTTTGGGGCTTATACTCAGGGAGAGGCCCAAAAGTTTATTTTTATACAAGAGATGGAGCTTACAACTCAAGGAAAGGCCCACGATAAAAAACAACGATCGCACTGTTAATTTGAAAACTGTATTGGGACTTATACAATGACTGAGGCCTAAAAAATGTTTTATTTACAATGGGATGGGTCTTACACTCTATTAGAGGCCCGAGAGTTTATTTTATACAAAAAGATGGGGCTTACAACTCAAGGAGAGGCCCAGATAAAAAAAAACAACAATCACACCGTCGTTTTTGAAAATCGTGTCGGGACTTATACAATGACTTAGGCCCAAAAAGTTTTTGTACAAAGGGGGTTGGGTCTTACACTCTATTAGAGGCCCAAAAAGTGTTTATGTGAAGTTTGGAAAAATCAAAATTTAGAGGAAACCCTAATTTTGAATTTAAAAGATATAATTTTCAAAGGAAATTAAATAAAAAAAGATATAAAATATCAAATATACTTAAAAACAAGTTGTCAACTTTGAAAAATATTTTGAAAAATCATGCTTAATCACATCATTCACATGAAAGCTTGAAATTCATTTGAAGTTGAAAAATCAAGAGAAAGAAATATTTTTAAATGCATAAAAACAAATAAAAACATAATTCTTTACAATAAATACCAAATATGTGAAATAAATAATATTTTTGTGAAATCTTTGTAGAATAAAATATTTTAATAATTTTGTGAATTTTGAAAAAAAGAACCAATCAAAAATAATTAAAATTGAGAGAGAAATTAATTTTGGAATTAATTAATAAAAACCATGAAAAATATGAAAAATGGCAAAATAAGGGAAAATGGCAAAATGGTCTGGGTGGGTCTTGAACCCACGACCTCCCATTCAAACACACATGCGCGCTACCACTGGGGTGGTGATACATCTGCGTGTCAAAACCACCTCATAAACATATATGGGTGACAAGGTTTTAGGCCTGGCCAAGGCGCCATGGTCTGGCCCTTGCCCAAGGCTGGCCTGATTTTAGACCTCTAGCATGAATGCTCTAACTTCCTCATTTCTCCATGGATTTGGATAAAATTTAGATGGATCCTGCCTAGAATTTCATGAGGAATTCAATGGTGCTTTTAGAATTTTCTAAAGATGCTTCTATTTTAAAACCCGATGGTGGTTTCAAAATAGGCCAAGATTTGCAAGTTTTATGCTATCACATCATACAAGCAATAATAGCATAGTGAATTGGTTCAAACACAACACATATGATATGTATGAGATGTCTATGATCAATGGACATCAAAGCAATGCATAATTTAGAGAGTTCAAGTTGTCATGTACTTACCTCTTGAAGCTCCTTGTGCTATCTTTCAAGATGCTTGTGCCAGAAGTGATCCAATGCTTTAGACACCTTTGATTGATCCCTTAGAAGCTTTTAGAATGATCAAAACCAGCTGGAATCCTCAGGAACAAGTATTGGTTTTCTTGCAAAAGTGGCAAAAATGACCAAAATGGCAACTCACTCAAATGGTGTTACAGTTGAGGGGAACCTGTTGGGACAGTTTGAGGATGATATTTGGAATGTGTTTGTAGCTTTGTATGGTTTTGAAAGTGACTGAATCAAGACATGGCTTGTAAAATGCAGAAAAGTCAAAATGTGAGGTTTTGGAGGTTGACTTTCTGATTTTGGTGTTTCAGATCAAGGATGAGTGTTTGAACATCTTATATATGATACATTGGATGTGTTTGGATCATGAGTTATGGTGGAATTGATCTCTGACTCAAAAATTCAGTGGTGACTTGCAAAAGAATGCATTTCTGCATAATGAGAGAGATTTTGAGGAAAGCAAGTGTCGTTGTGCTTTGGTGTACTCAAACTGACCACAGTTGATGTCTATTTATAGTGCAACAAGTTTGTTTTGGCATCAATAGTGAATTAAGGCTTGGACAGTCCCTTGGCTAATGGTGATCAAAAGGGATCTCAAGTCTCCTCTAGCCATTGACTTGAGGTTATGGCACAGGCTATGAGTACTTAGGTTCAGAGATAAGGCTTGACTCAATTCAGTTAGCAATGTCTTGATGCTTGCCACCTTGTGAATTTATTGAATGCATTGAAACAAAATTGGAGTCTTTGAGATTTCTAGCCTTTTTAGGTGACACATAACTATATGTAGATCCTTGGACTTGGGAGGCTTGTGGATCAGATCTTTTCCCTTTGATGTTATCCTCTGAGGAGTCCAAATGGATGACAAGGCTTGTAATTTCCTAACTTAACCAATTCGAGCAAAATTGCACAAATATGTCTTGTACAAGACAGTTGGAAAGTGCCATCTTGGAAAGATCATATCTCCTTGCTCAAATGGAGTTATGGAATGCTCATGTACTTTTTAAAAAGCCCTTATATGGTACAATTCATGTGTGGTCATAGTTTGTCTTGAAACTATCTGGACTTAGTTGAAAAATCCCCATGAACATTAAGGTTCAAGGCTGAAACTTAGGCAGTTTTGTACTAAGTGTTAAATCTTTGATTTTTCACCACTTTGATCCATTCATAACCGAAAATCCATGAAGAATTAGAGTTTCATGTAGTTGAAGCTTTTGTAGAATGTAGGAAGACCTACAAATCAGGCTTTGGATCACTCAAAATGGCTGCTTGGATAAAAAATTATGGCCCTTGGAAGTTGGCACCAAAACCATCCAAACTTAGTAACTTAGAAAAATTTTCAATTTTTCAAGGTTACCCTTTTTACAAGTTATCATGATTTCTTGATCAATTCTTATTCAAATGACATTATAAATCATATCTTATAAAAATATGAGTCATAAGGATCATTTTTGCCAAAAAAGTCATGTTTTGACTTTTGGCTCTGGAGCGGTTTGGTTCCCAACTTTTGAGGAATGCATTCTCTGAGGGTGTTTTAACTTTGCAAAGGGACTCCTAGGGTTATTTTGAGCACATTGAGTCATATTTTGAAGCCTTGGCTCAATCTCCTTTGAAAATTTCACTCTGGAGGCTTATTCGACAAAAACCCTAATTTGGCGACACCGGGTGTTTCGAAGCTCAATCCACTTGGAATACTGCAACTTTGTGCTTGATTCTTGATGTGGGAGTCCTCTTGATCCTTTATGGGTATTTGAGAGTTTGGACAAGTTGAAGATCATGTCATTTCTTGATTGATCTTTTGCCCAAATGCTCTGAGAGGGATGGAAACCCTAATTCTTGATCACAGTGAATGCTCAACCATCTTTGAGGAGATTGATGAGGCATGAAGGTACATCTATATTATGGTGGTGATTTGCACAATGATGGGAAATCTTGTGGTTAAAATTTGGGGTATGACAGATGCCCCTATTTAATCTTCTTAGACCAGAAGGTGTGAATGGCGAAGATATTCGGGCATTCGGGGTGCAAGAGGATTAAATATCGGAATACCCGAAATTTGGACTGTGGTTATGAATGGCAATTTACTCATCCATCTTCTTTTACTAAGCAATGTTACTTTGAAAAAAGGGTAAAACTTCCCCTCGATCCTGGTCTTCAGCCATGCAACTGGTCTCAGTTTCTTTGAAATAAACTTCCCCTCGATCCTGGCCTTCTGCCATGGAACTGGTCTCAGTTTTTGAAATAACTTCCCCTCGATCCTGGTTTTTTAGCCACGGAACTGGTCTCAGTTTCTTCTTGTTGAGTTCCTTCCTCGACAAGGGATGTTATTTGCAGCTGCTTTCATCAAACTTCTCGTCGAGCTATACTGGGGAGACGCCATTTGATGAAAAAAATTTGAGGTCAGACTTGCTGGGGACACCCATTTGTCTGAGTTGTAGAGGTGTGCAAACTTCTCTGTTGGAGTTGCCATTCGTTGACTCTACTGGGGAAAAACGAGTCTCTTGAGAGACCGTTTTTCGCTTGGGGGTATTACATCATACTTTTCTTCGAGATCTTTTTGGAGAAATTCCATGTGATGTGATCCAATTTTAAGGTGCTGATGACTTCATTAACATTGAATTTCTTGGGAAAAAAACTGATGTATTGCTGAGAGTCTTCGGTTGAGAGGCTTTCTTTGGGGATTTTCCTTAATCTGGGAAAGCGAGAAATATCATCTTCAATGGTGAAGAGTGATGTTCCAAAGGTGTCTGTCGAATGTCTTTTTGCCTTTCAGAGGTTCAAGTTATCAAAGTGGTTAAGGACAGGCTCCAATCCAAAAACAAACCTGGGAGAGATTGTTTAGACGATACATTTCCTGACGAGGAAAACACTCAAAGCGGGATTTTGTCTTATTCGATGCGGAAAGGACAACTGACAACTTGATTGATAATAGGATTTTATTACTTGGAAATGAGCATGACCAGAGCGATAGTAATGCAATATGATTATGAATGTGAGCCAATTATGCATGATGTATGTATGTTTATGCTGACAAAACTGACGCGACATACAGACTAGTGGATGACACGACTGGATACTCGGCCACTGTGGGGGATGAAAAGTATCATCGGTTCAAGACAGCAATCATGTTTTGCTTATGAGAGGTAGTCCCTGTGGGGGAGAAAGAATCGCCAATCGGTCTTAAGAGGTAAGAACTCTGCCGGAAATATCAGATGGGACATTGCATCTGAAACAGTCAATCCTTCATCCAGGTGCATTGGTTTAGAAGGAGTACCTTGATTCTACACTTTGAGGTTCAATCACTTCCGGAGAAGCTATCGATGTTCTTTTTGATATTCAAAATCAAAAGGAATTGCCATCCTTATTTTAAAAGCAGAAAAAATTTTGACAAGTAAATTCATTTTTTTTTTATTTCAAGAATCATTGATCATGTTTAAAAATGTCATTCTGTAAAGCAAAAATAAATGAGAGTTGCAAACAAAAGCACTAGGGCTCAAATTTTATTGATAGAATGGTAATCAGCCAAGCGCGTGATACCACAGAGCATTTACAAAGTTTAGAAAATGGTAATTTAAAGGGAAAGGGGCTACATTGAAACGTAACGACCGTTATCCCTCTACCAACTTTGAATTTTAGACATTTTGGGCTTCTGTCGAAGGTGACCTTGACTGAAGTTCTCCTGATGGATGGCGTTACTGCTGAGGAGTCGAACTGATCAGACATAGTTACTTGCCATGAATCCCTAACTTTTGCCTGGATTGTCTTTTGAGGTTTCCAATCCACCAGGATGATTTTTGCTTGTGTCTTTAATTTTTGCCTGGACCGCCTTTTCGGGTTTTCAATCCCCGAGACATTGTTTTTTTCTTTTATTTAGATGAAGTATTTCTTGATTATATCAACATTCGTGGGGTAGGTAAACTCCTCTCCATCCATGGTTGTGAGTCTCAAGGCGCCGCCTAAGAAGGCTTTCTTGACCACATAAACGCCATCGTAATTCGGAGTCCATTTGCCCCGGGAATCAGTGAGGAATGATTGTATCTTTTTTAGTACAAGGTCTCCTTTTCTGAAGACACTGGGTCAGACCTTTTTGTCGAACACCTTCTTCATTCTTTGTTGATACAACTGACCCTGGCACAAAGCCGTTATTCGCTTTTCTTCGATCAGATTCAGTTCATCGTGTCGACTTTGACACCATTTAGCCTCTTTTAGCTTAGCTTCCATCAATACCCGGATTGATGGGATTTCTACTTCTATGGGGAGCACTGCTTCCATGCCATATACTAGAGAGAAAGGGGTTGCCCCTGTTGAAGTGCAGACAGATGTGCGATAATCGTGAAGAGCAAAGGGTAGCATCCTGTGTCAGTCTTTGTAGGTTACAACCATCTTTTGAACGATTTTATTGATATTCTTGTTAGCCGCTTCTACCACTCCGTTCATCTTAGGCCGGTAGGGAGATGAGTTATTGTGTTCGATCTTGAACTCAGTGCACAACTCTTTCATTATCTTATTGTTCAAGTTAGATCCATTATCAGTAATGATCTAGCTTGGAACACCATAACGACAGATGAGATTGTTTTTGATAAAGCGGACTACCACTTGCCGGGCTACATTGGTGTATGATGCTGCTTCGACCCATTTGGTGAAGTAGTCAATGGCTACCAGGATGAACCGATGTCCGTTTGAAGCTTTGGGTTCAATCATGCCAATCATATCGATTCCCCATATAGAAAAAGGCCATGGAGAAGAAAGAACTTTGAGATTCGTTGGCGGTACATGGATTTTGTCAGCGTATATCTGACATTTATAACACTTCCTCATGTACTTGTAGCAATCGGATTCCATTGTTAACCAATAATATCCTGATCTCAGAATTTTTCTTGCCATCGTGTGTCCATTGGCATGAGTGCCAAAGAATCCTTCGTGAATCTCTTTCATTAACATGTTTGCCTCTTATCTATCTACGCATCTGAACAAAACCATGTCGAAGTTTCTCTTATAGAGTGCATCACAGCTCAGGAAAAAGTTTGCAGCCAGTCTTCTGATGGTTTTCCTGTCTTTTCTTGATGTCGCAGATGGGTATTCCTGTTTTTGCAGGAAGCACTTGATATCGTGATACCAAGGTTTATCGTCTATGACTGCTTTAATTGTGAAAATGTAAGCGGGCCTTTCAAGGCGCATTATGTCAATCTTAGGTACGTCGTTCCATTGACCTACACTAATCATGGAAGAGAGAGTGGATAGTGCATCAGCCATGTGATTTTCTTCACGAGGAATGTGATGAAACTCGATTCTGGTGAAGAATGGTAACAACCTTCTTGCGTAATCTTTGTAAGGAATTAATCCCGATTGGTATGTGTCCCAATCTCCTTTGATCTGATTGATAACCAGAGCTGAGTCTCCATACACATCTAAGTTCTTAATTCTTAAGTCGATAGCTTATTCGAGACCCATGATACAAGCTTCATATTCGGCCTCGTTGTTTGGGCACTTAAATGTTAATCTGGGAGTGAAAGGAATATGGGTACCCTGAGGTGTTACGATGATTGCCCCAATTCTGTTTCCATAAGTGTTGACAGCTCCATCAAAGATTAGTCCCCATTGGGGTCCCGGTTCTGGCCCTTCACTGGGTAGTGGTTCATCGCAATCTTTAATTTTTAAGTACATGACATCTTCGTCTGGGAAGTCAAATCCGACTGATTCCTGATCGTCAATCGGTTCATGAGCCAAATGATCGGCTAAAATACTCGCCTTGACGGCTTTCTGAGCATGGTACCCAATGTCGTATTCTGATAACAACATCTGCCAACGGGCGATCCTTCCCGTGAGAGTGGGTTTTTCAAAGACGTACTTGATTGGGTCCATTTCTGAGATTAACCAAGTAGTGTGACAAATCATGTACTGGCGAAGACGTTTGGCTGCCCAAGCCAGAGCACAACAAGTTTTCTCGAGCATAGTGTACCGAGTTTCACAGTCTGTAAATTTCTTGCTTAAGTAGTAAATGGTAGACTCTTTTCTTTTGGTTTCGTCTTGTTGGCCAAGTACACAGCCCATGGAGTCTTCCAAGACTGTTAGGTAGATGATCAGTGGCCTTCCTTCCACTGGAGGTGATAGAAACGGTGGATTCAACAGATATCCTTTGAAACTGTCGAAAGCTTTTTGGAAATCTTCTGTCCATACGCAGCTTTGATTCTTTCGAAGTAGTTTGAAGATCGGCGCGCATGTCGCGGTCATGAGGGATATGAACTTTGAGATGTAATTCAGACGTCCCCAAAATCCCCTGACCTGTTTTTTAGTCTTTGGTGAAGGCATTTCTTGAATGACCTTGACCTTGTCAGGAGCAACCTCAATTCCTTTCTGGCTGACGATGAACTCTAAAAGTTTTCCTGAGCGGACACCGAACGTGCATTTGTTGGGATTCAAGTGGAATTTTTATTTCCTCAGACGCTCGAATAACTTTGACAGGTGTCTTACATACTCTTCTTCTGTTTTAGATTTGTCGATCATGTCATCGACATACACTTCGATTTCTTTGTGCATCATGTCATGAAACAGAGTCGTCATGGCCTTTTGATAGGTTGCCCCCGCGTTCTTTAAATCGAACTACATTACCTTGTAACAAAAGGTGCCCCATGGGGTGATGAATGAAGTTTTCTCCATATCTTCCGACGCCATTTTGATTTGATTATAGCCCGAGAATCCATCCATGAAGAATAAGACTTTGAATTTTGTTGTACTGTCTACCAGCATGTCTATGTGTGGTAAAGGGAAGTCATCCTTTGGACTTGCTCTGTTCAGATCCCTGTAGTCTACACACATTCTGACTTTTCCATCCTTTTTCAGAACTGACACTAAGTTAGCTAGCCATTGAGGATATTCTTAGGTGGCGAGGAAACCTGCGTTAATCTGTTTCTGCACTTCCTCTTTAATTTTGATGGCCATATCTGGATGAGTCCGTCTCAGCCTTTGTTTCACCGGAGGACATTCCGCCTTTAACGGTAAATGATGTTCCACGATGTTGGTATCCAACCCTGGCATGTCCTGATAGGACCAAGCAAATACATCTGGAAACTTTTTTAGAAGTTTTATTAAGCCTTCTTTGACAGTTGGACTGAGCAGTGCCCCAATCTTAACTTCTTTCTTTTCTTCCTCTGAACCCAAATTGACCGTTTCCAACGGCTCTTTGTGAGGCTCAATAGACCTTTCCTCTTGTCTGAGTAATTGGGAGATCTCCTCTGGAATTTCTACGTCCTCTTCTTCTTCAGCTTCAAATATCGGGAATTCAAAGTTGGGAGAAGGCATTGGATTGTATGTTTCAATGGGGTTTAAAACAAGCAATTTAGACTTATGGACGACTTTCGGGACATCGACAGCAACCCATTGGCGATGAACTCCTTTGTGAATCACAAAGTCTGATACCTTCTTCCTTGGTTTGTCTTTAGAAATGACGCTGATTTCTGGCGGAGTAGGATCATTGGAGTCTTCCTCCCATGTAGAGTTGTCATAAATGAACTCTTCTGTTATATCTTTCTTAGTGTTTTCATTCTCAAGAGGATCTCCCCATTCAGTTGGTTGGATGTCCTCGTATCTGATGCGAGAGCTTTCAGGGGCGGTGTATTTGACTAAGAAATCGTACTTGCCCCTCGGCTGTCCTAAGGTGTCCCATACTTCTGTGGGAATGGACGAGTCATCTTCCTCGATGATGTTAACCTCAGGGAAAGCATAGTTGATGAACTCTTGTCCTACAATCTTAGCAGATTCATCATTGTGTTGGATATTTTCTGATGTCCTGATTATGATCCCATGGCTTGGTGGGGACGCGGGTGTTCTTTTCAATATTACTCAGCTGACAGGCCTCGTTCGGCTGACTCTTTTACCCCAAGTTTTCTGTGTACGGCTTCCAGATAGGCAAATCATCCAGGGGATCATAATAATTTTGATCAAAGTTATCCTTCATTAGATCATCTTCTAATGAGTTAGGTGGAGCACGACATCCCTCAGGATCGCAATCTCTACAGATCATCCGGACGTCTGATCTCGGTATATATCTCGGGCTCTGCTTTGGAGAATAGAATGACATAGGCGCTTTTTCCTGAGACATATAACCATTGTCGTTGAGATAAGATTTCCATTCCTCATCCGTATCGGAGGAGTCACTCTTATTGATGGTGTGTACTTCTTGAGACACTGGGTGGAGGAAGCCTCCACTGTGGAAGAAGTCCTGAATGGGATGAAAACTTTCATCTTTAGTAGTCTGGGTACAGGCTGAGGAGAAACCAAGACCTTTCTTTGTCTTGTTATCCGTATGAATTACAAGCTGTCCCCATCCCTTTACGTTATTACTTTCGATAACTTTGAGAGCGTCTTTGTATGAGGAGATTGATGTCCCTCTTTCTGATCGATTCTCATTGCTCACCGATAGTGCTTGAAACTGGGTTCCAACCACCTCCTCTGGTTCTACACAGGAGAATGAGGATAAGTTGCTCACGATTAAGGCTTATTCTCCACACACTGTGACTAACTTGCCATTCTTGACGAACTTCAGCTTTTGGTGAAGTGTCGAAGTGACTGCCTCGGCCTCATGTATCCAAGGTCTTCCTAATAAACAGTTGTATGCTGCCCGGATGTCCATGACCTGGAAAGTGACTTGGAAAGTGTGAGGACCGATGGTTATGGGAAGATCAACTTCGTCGATAACTGTTTTTCTAGATCCGTCAAAGGCTTTGACGATGACCTCACTGCCTCTCATCGGAGATCCTTGAAATGATAGTCGTGTCAGAGTTGACTTTGGCATATCATTCAAAGACGATCAAGTGTCTACCAGTACGCTGGTTAAAGCATCGTCCTGGCAGTTAACTGTAATGTTAAGCGCCATATTATGATTTTTGCCTTCTTCCGACAGTTCTTCATCACTGAATCCTAAGTTGTTGCAGGAAGTGATGTTGGAAATGATGCTGTCAAACTGTCTTACCGTCACATCTTGTTCTATGAAAGGTTGCTCTAAGACTTTCTGCAGAGCTTCCCTGTGAGCTTCAGAACTAAGTAGGAGAGATAACACAGAGATTCTAGATGGAGTTTGCAACAGTTGGTCCACAATGTTGTACTCGCTTTTCTGGATGAGCTTCAGCATCTCATCGTTGTTCTTTGTAAATTCCAGATTAATGGATTGCCCGACTTGTTGATTGGGAACTTCTATTTGAGGTTCCTTCTCTTTAACAGGTTCTCAAACTCCTCTGTTGAAGATCTGACCGCTCTGTGTGATTCGACTGATGTCGGTAATGTTCACGGCGGAGGGTAATGGAGTTTTCTTTGCATTTTCGAAGGTCCTTGCACTGTACTTGTAAGGGATACCCTTCTCTTATTTGTACAGTATCGGACCTGGCAGGTAGATAACCACAGGAGCTTTTTGATTTCTCTGACCGTTATAGGCAACCTCAATTAGTTCCTGGTTGGGAACTTTTCTATTATCAATAGGGATTCTTGATTCGTTGAGTAGAGGGATTATGGCGTAAACGTCTTTGGTTTGATTAGGGAGATAGTCTTGTATCACGTTGATCGACCCAGAACTTGAACATGGTCGAACCTCTTTCCGGTCCAACTGATCTTAAAGAGACGCTCGTACGAGGTAGTATCCTTGGTTGTTCTCTGAGCAAACTCTACAGCGCTCATAGTTATGGGGTGGCACCCGACCATGTCCGCTTTGTATGTAGTGCATCTTTACTAAATTTGTTTCCATCTAGCGGACATCCTGACTTTGATGTCTACCAGGATTCCCGTCAGTCATACTAATCTGTTGTGTAGCTTCATCCAAGTAGATAGGAAGTCACCAGTGGTCCAACAAGTGTTGAAGTGTTATTTGGACAAGTGCACACCCTTGGTCGTCTTCACGACCTTCTTCGCCGTCTTGATAATCATGTGAAGCCAGAAAGTCGAACCTGACCTGTTTAACATGTAGTTCTACCAGACTGGTATTCATCAAGCGTATGTCAAAGATCTGAACCATACTGACTTGATGGTTGTTTCTCTCACGATAGTCTTGGATCCATCCGAGATCCATCTGACGTTGAAGAGCCTCTTGTACAAAAGAGCATCCCTGATTGCTTGTTGAGCAGATCAGACAAGTGTTGTAATCGTGTCGTGGCAGATTATGATATTGACTTTGCCTTGAGTGCATCACCACCAAATTGACGTCTATCGCAAGAATGCTGCGGTTCTGAATAATGTTGGGATGCGTATAGGCCATGTTGACTTCACGGATCCGGTGATCCTGAATCCATCCCAGATCCATTTGTTCTTGTAATGCTGATTTCACTACGGAACACCCTTGATTATTCTTTGAACAGGTATCACACTAGTGATAATTGTACGGTGGCACATGATCGTACCCGCTTTGTCTGCAATGCATCCTCACCAGATTTGTTCCTAGTGAGAGTACATTGTGAATTTGATAACTGCGGCTAAATTCCTCCTCTATTAAACTCACTGCAGTCTTTTCATGTTGTGCCAACGGGTTCGTCTGAACATTTGGATTAGTATCTTTGAAAGATAAGATCCCGTTCCTGACAAGTTTCTGTACATCAGACTTGAAGCTGAGGCAGTTCTCAATGTTGTGCCCCGATCATCCTTGATGGTAAGGGCAAGTTTGATCTGCTTTGAACCAAAAAGGCAGATTTTCCGATACTGTAAGAGGAGTCCTGGTTTGAACGTGCCCCTTGGCTAGTAGAAGTGGAAACAATTCTGCGTACAACATCGGTATAGGGTCAAACCCTGATGGTCGTGTCGTACGATTGTTATTGTTATACTGCGGACGAGCCTGCTGAAGAGGCTGTTGTGTCCTTTACTGATATTGTTGTTAACTTGGTTGGTTCTGAGCAACCTGAGGTTGGTAAGTCGGAGCCGGCGTTGGGTTAATAGTGGGAGTTATCGCCGCTACTGGTTGATACCTTCCCCTTTGCTTTCCTAGAGAGATATTACTAATATCTTACTCTTTTTTCTTTTGGAAAGCACTACCGTATCTTTTGGTACTGCTGGATGGCTCTGCATCTTTGACCATTCGTCCTTCCCGGACTGCTTCTTCAAGGCGTACTCCCATGTTCACCATTTCAGTGAAGTCATTAGACGCACTTGCAACCATTCAGTCGTAATAGAACGAGCTTAATGTTTTCAAAAAGATCTTGGTCATCTCTTTTTCCTGAACAGGGGGACAGATCTGGGCGGCAATTTCATGCCATCTCTGAGCATATTCTTTGAAAGTTTCTTTGTCCTTTTGCGACATTTCTCTGATCTGATCTCTATCTGGTGCCATATCCAAATTGTATTTATACTGCTGAACGAAGACTGCACCGAGATCTCTAAAAGTACTGATCTTGGTGCGGTTTAAACCCATGTACCATTTGAGTGCGGCACCGGTTAAACTGTCTTGGAAGTAATGGATTAGTAGCTATTGATTTTCTGTCTGAGTTGACATTTTTCGAGTGTACACCAACAAATGACTTTGAGGGCAAGAGTTGCCTTTGTATTTTTTAAAGTCAGGCACCTTGAATTTGGGCGGTATCTTTATATTAGGGACCAAACAGAGGTCTGCGGTGTCTTTTTCGAATAAGTCTTGATCGCGAATGGCATACAGTTCCTTATGCATTTCCAAGAATTGTTCCTGGAACTCATTCATCCTTTCATAGATGTCTTTGTTTCCGCCAGAAATTGCTTGGGGAATCTGTCCTTCCGGGACAGTGTATACCACTGATTATGGTATAGACATTATAGCGGTGACTCTTGGTGCTTCAGTGCCCTGAAGTTTGTAACCTTCAGGAGTTGCTGCCGTAAACCTTGCATCTTCACTTTCCCGAAGTTTGTAACCTTCAGGTCCAGTGGCTCCTGCTACGGCTTCTAGGTCTTCAGTGACCGGTGGGATATATCCTTCAAGTATAAAGTTGAAAGGCATGCCCCAGGGACGGTCCTTGGGCATGTTGTACCGAGGATGATTCTCATGCATCTCTATTATGGGCGTAGATGTGATCTCAGAGATTACAGTCTTTTGATGCCGCTGCTCCTGAGCTGCTGCCAGGGATTGCATGTCACTGTGAAGTTTTTCCAAACTTTCCTTCAGAGCATCGATTTCTTCTCTCAGCTCTCTGTTTTCTTCCTCGAGATCGTCCATTTTCTTTTGTCGATTGGCCCGAGTATTGTATGAGTGAGACAGTTTTGACTCTAGAATCGTGACACATACGTGAGACTCAAAGATAAGAAAAAACGCGTTACGCGAGAATGAAGAATGATATGCAATGATTTTTTTTTTTTAATTTTTGTTTTAATCAAAAAGAAACTTTAACAAATAGATTGCAAATATCATACAGTGGGGGGGGGGGAGGAAGACCCCTTTTATTGAATTCGAAATATTACAGTATTTTACAAGGAAAAGGTAAAGTTTTTACAAAGTGTTGTAAGGAAAATGTCTAAGCTCATGGATCCTGAGTCCTTTCTGAAGAGAGCTCAGATGCTGGTTCTGGTATTTTCCTTTTCTTTGACAGGGGTTCTTCAGCCGTTGTCGAGTTGTCAGTCATTTGCCAAGTGAAATGAGCGAGCAAATTTCTTCGATCTTCATGACTTTCTATGGCATATTGCTCTAATATCTCAATCGGAGCATCCTTTTCCTTTAGCAGTTCCTGAATCTTGGTACATTCCACATTGAGGATTCGGTATTTGTTATTCCAAGAGCTCTTCTCACGTTGAACTTTGTTGAGAACTTTGAAGTGTTTTAGAAGTTTTTTTATTTGAAGTGTTTTGCATAGGAGAGTGTACCTAAGTCTTTTCCAATGGAATGTGCATCTCATGCATCATTCCAAAATGAAATGATGATAAAGTACACTAAGTATGAGGAAGATCCTCAAACTTACTTCCAAAGTTAAAGGCTTAAGTACACTAGCCTATTCCCTTTATTAAATGTTTTTGTTGTTTTTAAATGAAGAAGTGTTTTTTATTTTGTTTGTGAAATCGCTTCATGTTAAAGACTTGTACATCATGCTAGAAAACCTACAACATATTCCAAGATGGAATGTATGTAAGCCCCCCCATGGAATAAGGCTCATGGCACATGAAGATGTTTCAACCTTTGTTAGGTGTTTTGAAGTTGTTTTGAGATGAGAGAAGAGAGACTCAAAAGAAACAAAGGTAAAGACTAAAGGGGACTAAGACTCACCCTAATGTTATCATGCTTGGATGTTCCTAATGGTTTAGTGTGGTTTAGAAGCCTAAGTCTAAAAGAAGAGAGAAGAAGAGTGAGTTCTAACTTACTTCAAAGATGGAAGTTAAGTTAAGAACTCAAAGGGGATGAAAGCAATGGAATGTCAATGAAGCATAAGATGCTTATCACAATCACAACTTGAAAGCTTAAAAGATATAAGAAAAGAGGTTGTTTGTGGGTGCACACCCACACACTTGACTTACCATTAGCCAGTGAAAATGTTAGCAAGAACAATTTACAAGTAAAGAAATAAGGAAAGAATAACAAGTAAAGATCAAACAAGTTAAGAACTAAAGAAGAAAGGTTCTAAGGGTTGAGAAGTACTCAAGGTCAGTATGTACACCATAAGGAATCATACCAATGGATACTTGTCTCATGAAATCAAATAAAAGCTAACTATGTGCCAAACAATTGCATAAATGTAAGTAACGTGCTACTAATGTAAACTAGGTGCATAAGAAATGTAAACATGTACAAATTCAAGAACATAGCTCAAGGTCAGAATTAAGAGTCATTAAAGGATGCATATGAAGGTCATGGAAGTATCATACAAGACATGAGTGAAAGGATTCAAGAAGAAAAGACAAGGTGAAAAGAAGTTCCAACATTGTTCAAGTTCACATAAGATGGCATACTTGTAATGCAAGTTATGAATGAAGGATGAAACATGAACATGAACAAGAATGGATGCAAGGCAGTAGTATATGATATGCTTGATCATATTAGAATGCACTAATGGTGTCACAAAGATGCACACAAAACATGTTAAGGCACATAGAAAAAGATGCACACAATTAGGTCAAACTTAGTTCACATAAGCAACAATAATTTATAAACCAAAATAAAATAACAAATGACCTATAATCTAACATGGATGACCTATAATATATAATAAATGACCTATAAAATGATCACACAAGTCCTAATGCAATGGCACAAGTGCCTCCTAATCAAACAAGATTTAGAAGTCAAAGAAAAGCACCCAAAACATTACCTATAATCATCAACAAGGTAAAAATAGAAAACAAGTTGGAAAAATTATGAAAATAATATGAAAGGTACCTAAACCAGAAGCAAATCAAGTTCCAAAATATCATGGCCAAATTCAAAAGGAAACATGCTCAAACAAATCAACAAAGTCACATTGAAACACCTCAAAAGAATGGACAAAGATTAATGTCAAAAGGTATGATAAAATGACTTTAAAAAAATAAGAAAAATGTTTTTTAAATGCATTAAGATGTTGTTTGATTATGACAAAAATATGGGATGCAAAATGATTTTTGAACTATGTAAAATAAATGGATGAAGTTCAAGTATCAAGAAGGAATCAAATTGAAAAAAGAAATAAAAGGAAATTCACAAAATATGATCAAATATTCACAAAATCAGAAATAAAAATAATACAAAATTATTTAAATGAGTCAAGATGGGGTATGAATTTATTTGTAATTTTTAGAATGCATTTAGTATTTTTAATAAAAGAAAGTGGAAACAGTATGAAAAAGAAATTTAAAATAAAAGAAAATAGGAGGGGAGGTGCAGACATAGTAAAATGATAGTTCAAAAATAATTGGGCTTAGAAAGAGGGGTGCAGACAACAAGTGAGAGCCTGGTCCAATAAAACGCGTGTGTGTGGAAGTTAAGGTATACCCTCAGTCAAAAGTTTGACTCAATCTGAGCCTTTAGATCAAGTCAAATAAATCACTTATCACAAGTAAGCACATCCAATGGATCACAATGCACGAACACCGCAATTATCACGCACGCACACACATGCAAGCAAGTCATGGTCAATTATTCAGAGAGAGAGAGAGTCACGTGACGGGAGGGTGGTTCATTTATGCGCTGGCAACCTATCAAGCGTTGGATCAAACAAATCATACAGCCACGTTTTAAAGTTGAGAAACCCTAGGGTTTTGACCTGAACAAGAATCAGGTGACCGGAGAAGACTTCCGGTCGTCTTATCCGGTGAGTCTCTGGAAAGGCTACATCTTCAGGTCAATGGAAACTAGCAAACCGCATATAGAAATGAAGCTGAAGTCACGTAGAACACGAATCTGACCTTAGAAATCACACAACATGCATGTACAGAGAGAATCAAACACAAACAATTTGTCCTAGAATTTGACTCTAAGGACTTAAGGTGCCTATCACTAGCCGTATCATTCACATTGCTTCTATTAAGCTATAATCAACATAAAAAACAGTTAGAATCAATGAATTTGCACAAGAAAAGTTGAGAAATAATGAACCTGAAACTTGAAGAAAGCTTGAATCAAAAGAAAACCAGATGTGTAACTGTGATCTTGAGCTTCAATGGAGCAAAATAAATGCTACTGAAAGCTTGAATCCTTGCAAGATCAGTGAGGTAAACTTGAGAATAATGAAGATCTAAGCTCTTCTTCAATCCACCACTGCTTTGAGGTTGATGAATGATGAAGGTTGAAGTAACAATGTGAAGAACTCGTGTGAAAAGAAGAGAGAGTTCGGAGAGAAACTTGAGATGCTTTGAGGTGTGAGAGTGAAAAATGAAGTGTTCCCTCTGCAAATTCTGTTAGAGCTTTATTTATATGGCTGGTTAAAATGTTAACTACAAGAGTTAACAGTTGGAAATGTGGTTAAATGAGTTGAGTTAACTGAGTTTTGAGTGAAGTTAGTTATTGGCACGAGTTAGAAAGTTTTGTTAAAGTGTGGAGTGATCATGTTACTTATGGTGAGGAGGTGATGGTGATGTGTATGCTGAAGATCATGAAAAGATAATGGTGATGTTATGATATTGGTGCTGCAGCATAGCCACCTTGTAGTGTAAGTTTCCATATTTCCTCTTTGGTGTATGGCTGCAATGTATGTGATCATGTAAGACCTGGTGGGCACAAATGAAGTAATGGATGAAGGGCTCATGTTTTATGTGTGGCAAATGAGTGATCAGACCAAGAACAATGCACAAAACCTCCACTTTGGACCAGCAATATCATAATGAAATTGATGAACTTTATGGAGGAATATCTTCATGGATATCTCATGAAATTGAATGATTCCAAGGCCTATGGATCAAGGACATAACAATGAACAAGTTTGAGGTTTGAATCAAGGTGAATGGAAGCTTAGAACATGCTTGAAAATAAATTTGAAAACAAGAAATAGTGGCTGACTCCATGGGCGCATCAACTTGCAAGGTATGCATGGCTATGGGCTTGTGAATTTTCAGTGTGAGGTATCCCCCTTTGAACTCTCATATGACCTTCATAACTTGTTCAAATGAGAAAATGCCCAACATTAAAGTTGAAGAGGACATGGAGATGAATAACTTTGATGTTCAACAATTTTTCATTTGAAGCCTTCTTGATGGAGAAAACTAGCTTGACATTTGGCACACCAAGTGTTTGATGAAATTATGGCCTGGAGGCTTGAACTTGCCTTGCCATGACTTGAGATTTGTCTTGGTTTTGTCAAACTTTGATTGATCACAACTCTCTAAATTTTGATCCAATGGAAGAGTTATTTATATGGATTTGAAGCTTAAGATGTGATCTTTAATTGGCTCAACTTGGGCCTAAAGTTTGAAGCTTTTATCATGGAGAAAAAATGCCTTGAAGTGTAGTGCAAAATGGTCCAAACTTGCCATTTTTAGAAACCCTAAATTTCTAAAAATGGCAACTTTATACAATTCTTGATTTTTGATGATTCCTCCATCATTTCTTGATCAAATATTGTCCAATGAACATATGTGACTTAAATTTCATGAATTTTGACCTTAAAAAGTCAGGAGTTGACTTTTTCCTTTGCACAGTTAACTTTTTCCCCAATTTCTTGATTCTCAAGCAACTGATCAATTGAACCTCTTTTGAAATGAACCAATGAGCAATCTTCCATCCTTAGATACTTGACATCAGGTAGAAAACATTGAGATCAAGTTTGAACCAAAATTTCATCAGGAGATTGCTTGAATCCAAAACCCTAATTTTGACTGCTTTTGATAGGAGATAATGACCTGTCCAATCTTCTTGATGAACCCCCATCTTCCAATGACTTGTGGGATCAAATGGGATGATATATGATATAAGAGACCCTTGAGGCTTGTTGGGTGACCCTTGGCTCTTGCTCTCTTGCTTTTGATGATCAATACTCTGAAATCAACTGGTCATATGCCCTATGCTGAATGCAAAGATGAATGTTTTATTTTTCTATGACTTAAATGTAATGCAATGCAATGAAAGCACATGCTAAATGATATGAAAGATGAGAGAGCAAATTTTGGGGTATTACAGCTGCCCTTATTCAATCACTGTAGACCTGAATGGATGATAGCGATTGCTTTCAGACTTTCAAGGTATGGAGGGATTGAATACTGAAGAATAACCAGAAATTTGCACTCTGTGGAGAAGAAGAAAAGGGATATAAACCCAACCAAATGAACTCTGCTCGGATAAAACTCTGATGGGAAGAATAGCACTAGAGAGATGTCTTTTGACCGACGCCAGACGACTACTGGCTTGCCACGCTGCGGATGGACTTGGAAAACGTCTTTTGAACAACGCTAGACGACTACTGGCTTGCCACACTGCGGGTGGACTTTAACAACGTCTTTTGGAACGACGCCAGATGACTACTGGCTTACCATACTGCGGATGGACTTGGAAAACGTCTTTTAAACGACGTCAGATGACTACTGGCTTGCCACGCTGCGGGTGGACTTTAAGAATATCTTTTGTACGACGCCAGACGACTACTGGCTTGCCACACTGCGGGTGGACTTTGACAACGTCTTTTGGAACGACGCCAGATGAATACTGGCTTGCCACACTGCGGGTGGACTTTAAGAATATCTTTTGTACGACGCCATACGACTACTAGCTTGCCACACTGCGGGTGGACTTTTGCCAATCAGCGGTTGGTCTTGAAATTGTCTTTTAAATGGAGTCAGACGACTACTGACTTGCCACACTGTGGGTGGACTTTCACCATTCTACAGTTGGACTTTACCCTGCTTTGCCACCCTAAGATGGACTTTTGCCAATCTGCGGTTGGACTTTACTGATTTGCCACCCTAAGATGGACTTTTGCCAATCTGCGGTTGGACTTTGCTGATTTGCCACCCTAAGATGGACTTTTGCCAATCTGCGGTTGGACTTTGCTGATTTGCCACCCTAAGATGGACTTTTGCCAATCTGCGGTTGGACTTTGCTGATTTACCACCCTAAGATGGACTTTTGCCAATCTGCGGTTGGACTTTGCTTTGTCTTTCGAATAAAACCGGACAAATACCGACGGGCCACACTGCGGGTGGACTTTTGAAAGATGCCTTTTGGATGAAGTCAGTTGACTTACTGATTGGCCATACTGCGGGTGGACTTTTACAAAAATTCAACACTGGATTACGCTCTGTATACATATCTGACATCCCTGTTGACTTTATTGAGGAACGATGATCAATGATTTGACCTCAGAAGCTCCTGAAAGGATAATATCTCTGCCGGAGAATGACTGAACAATCCGTCTACTCCAAATTGCCACGCTTGCCAAAAATAAATTGTACTTTGAGATTTAAGGAAGCGATGACTCTGCCAAGAATTATTTCATCTGTCTGGGGATAAATTCTGATCATAGCAACTCCGCTGGAGGAATAACAACTTTCCGACTTGGCTGGGGAAAGAATGTACTAACATTCTACTAGGGGAGAGATTCTGTTGATCTACTAAACCTCTGTGGGGAGAAAAACAACTCAGCTAGGGAGTATTACTGACAAGATTCAATGTTGAACTCTTGTGGGGATACAACTGCCGGAAATATGATCTTGTTGAGGATCGGAACCACTCCGTCGGGGGTACGCAAATCCTGGTTAGAAGACATTCTGTTGCGACATGCTAGGGAAAGAGTCCCCAGAGATCTGCTGGGAAAACACAAAGAAAATCCACTGTAATCCGTTGAGGAACAAAGCTGTCGAGCTTAGAATAAGAGCCACAATGTCCCATGTTAGGCGAACTTTCCGTTTGACGACTCCACTAGGGCCAATGAGTTTACCACTAACTCTGCTGGGGAGAACCGCTTCAAAGCGTCTCGTGCTGGGGATACCCCATAAGAGGAGTTTTACAGAAGACCAAGCATCTTCAAACTCTGAAGCAAATGCCGAGACTTGAGCTAAGAATACAACAATTGAGAGGTCACTCTACTGGAGATGATAGATCTGGAACACATCCTGTCGGAGGGATTTCAAGATGCCCCATGCTTAGGAGGGACCACAAACTCGCTTTTGCCCCAGATTACAAGGCTGATCTGAAGAAATCGTCCCAAGAGGATTTTACATAAGATTTGGCATCTTCAAACTCCTGGACACTCACTGAGTCTTGAACATTAACTGCGAGGTCTGCGAAGTAACTCTACTGGTGAATTTGCACCGTTATCGACACAAAAAAGCTTGTAGCTGTTGGAAGTATTAAGTGGGAGAATCGACTTAATAAGATCCAACGATCCCTTATTAGCTTTGCTTCGTTGATCTCATCTTGCTGAATATGGTCCCCCAGTATTCTGACTTAACGGTAAGTGATCACTTGACTGGAAGAAAATGGCTCTCACCTTCGAAATCACTTGTACCTGTTACCTACAACAAAAGAATACACACACATGCCCCAGGATATTGCGTGGTTTGAGTCCACCATCCCGAATTACTCAACATTCAAAGTGATTTTAAATGTTTTTCTGCGCATGTTATTGTAAGGCTCCAATGTTTTCAAATGCAATGTTTTATAAAAAATTCGGACGTTTTTGCAAACAAAGCACTAATAACAAAATAAGAAACTTTTGACTGAAATTCAATTTATTAAAAAATGCCTGAAATCGACAAATACATTCGGAAGTAAACCCTGGAAAGAGGAGATTACTATAAATTGAGAAAAGAAACTATCCTAATGGCAATGTGAAAACGACATTCTACTGAGTTTCGATTCTGCTATAGCCAGTATGTCTTCAAAACTCCCCGACCTTGCCTTCTGAGGAGTGATTGGACCGATTCCCATCCTTTGGAATGTCAGCTGTTGAAACGGTGATGGAGTACAAATAACTCAGACCGCAATCGTTCGCTTAAATCCCTCTTTTGCATGGACCGCCCTTTCGAGTTTTCAATCCACCAGGATACCCCTTTTTGCCTAAGTTGCCCTTTCGGGTTTTCAACTTACCGGGTGTACAATTTTTCATTTATATCCCTAATTTTTGCCTGAACCTTTTTATTCTATTTCTATGGTTCGCCGGGATGCCCTTTTTTGCCTGGACTCTCTTTTTTTTATCCAGCGGGTCTATTTATGTGAAGTATTTTTTGACTGCGTCTGAGTTAACAGGGGATGAAAGTCTTTGCCATCCATGGTTTTAAGCAATAAGGCTCCGCCCGAGAAGACCTTCTTAACCACGAATGGACCTTCATAGTTGGGAGTCCATTTGCCCCTGTGATGTGCACTAGGAGGAAGGATCCTTTTGAGTACTACATCTCCGACTTTGTAAACCCGAGGGCGCACCTTCTGATCAAATGCCCGCTTCATCCTTTGTTGGTATAACTGCCCATGACACAGAGCCGCCTGACGTTTCTCTTCAATAAGGCTCAACTGATTAAATCTGGCGCGAACCCATTCAGCTTTGTCTAATTTGACATCCATCATGACTTTGAGGGATGTAATCTCAACTTCAACCGGTAGGACTGCCTCCATACCGTATATAAGTGAGAATGGTGTTGCCCCAGTAGACGTGCGTACTGATGTTCGGTACCCATGCAAGGCGAACGGTAGCATCTCATGTCAATCTTTATATGTGACAACCATTTTCTGCACAATCTTCTTAATATTCTTATTGGCCCCCTCAACAACGCCATTCATCTTTGGGCGATACGACGAAGAATTGTGATGTTCAATTTTGAAGTCCTGACACAGCTCAGCCACCATTTTATTGTTCAAATTAGAACCATTATCAGTAATAATTCTCTCGGGCACTCCATATCGACAAATGATATCCCGTTTCAGGAAACGAGCTACCACCTGCTTAGTGACATTGGCATAAGATGCTGCTTCAACCCACTTCGTGAAATAATCAATGGCGACCAAGATGAAACGATGGCCGTTTGAAGCAGTAGGCTCAATTTTTCCGATCATATCGATGCCCCACGTTGCAAAGGGCCAAGGAGAGGACATGGCACTCAACGGATTCGGAGGCACATGCACTTTGTCTGCATAAATCTGGCACTTGTGACATTTGCGGGCGTACTTGCAATAATCTGTCTCTATTGTCAACCAATAATACCCCGACCTCAATAGTTTCTTTGCCATCGCATGTCCTCCGACATGGGTACCGAAAGAGCCTTCATGCACTTCTTGCATTAACCGGTCTGCTTCGTGTCTATCCACGCATCTGAGCAGAACCATGTCAAAATTCCGTTTGTACATCACGTCATCTTGGTTCAGGAAGAAGCTACCAGACAATCTCCTCAAAGTCTTCTTATCTTTGGTAGATGCCCCAGGCAGGTACTCCTGACTTTTCAAAAATCACTTGATGTCATGAAACCATGGCTTGTCATCGGACGTTGCATCAACAGCAAACACAAATGCAGGTCTGTCAAGATGAGACACATCAATCTTGGGTACATGGTTCCACCTTTGCACTTTGATCATAGAAGACAATATGGCCAAGGCATCGGCAAACTTATTCTCATCTCGAGGAATATGATACAGCTTTACTATTGTGAAAAACGTCAACAGTCTCCTCGTATAATCTCTATACAGAATCAGATGTGTCTGGTGCGTGTACCAGTTCCCATTCACTTGATTGATTACCAAAGCTAAATCACTGAAGATATCGAGGGTTTTAGTTCACAGATTAATCGCCTCATCAATCCCCATTATACAAGCTTCATATTCTGCTTCATTGTTGGTGCATCCGAAAGTTACTCGGGCAGTGAAGGGCATATGAACACCCTCCGACGTGATAAGAACTGCTCCAACTCCGCATCCATTCATGTAGACGGCCCCATCAAACATCAGACTCCATTTGGATTCAGGGTCTGGCCCTCCTCTGGGAGTGGTTCCTCGCAGTCTTTAACTTTGAGAAACATGATGTCCTCATCAGGGAAATCAAATTTCATGGGTTGATAATCATCAATCGGCTGTTGCGCAAGATAGTCTGATAGGATACTTCCTTTGATGGCTTTCTGAGAAGTATACTGGATATCATATTCTGTCAAAACCATTTGCCATCGTGCAACTCTGCCTGTCAGTGTTGGCTTCTCGAAAATGTACTTGACTGGATCCATTTTGGAAATCAACAAGGTTGTGTGCGTGAGCATATACTGCCTCAATCGCTTATCAACCCATGCAAGTGCACAGCATGTCTTCTCAAGCATTGAGTATCGGGACTCGCAGTCAGTGAATTTTTTGCTCAGGTAGTAGATAACATGCTCTTTCCTACCCGTCTCGTCGTGTTGACCGAGAACACAACCCATAGACTCTTCAAGTACTGTCAAGTACATTATCAAAGGTCTCCCTAGAACCGGAGGCATTAGAATTGGAGGTTCCTGCAAGTATTATTTTATTTTATTGAATGCCATTTGGCAATCGTCATTCCACCTGACCGTTTGATCTTTTCTTAGCAGTTTGAATATTAGTTCGCACGTGGCTGTTAGGTGAGATATGAACCTTGCAATGTAGTTCAATCTACCTAGAAAACCACGAACTTCCTTTTCTGTTTTCGGCTCAGGCATGTCTTGTATTGCTTTCACTTTGGCAGGATCGACCTCAATTCCGTTTTCACTTACGATGAAACCCAGCAGCTTTCTAGAACGCACTCCGAAAGTGCACTTGTTCGGATTCAACCTCAAACGGAACTTTCTCAAACTTCCAAACAACTTCTTCAAGTTAATCAGGTGTTCTTCTTCTGTTCGCGACTTGGCAATCATATCATCCACATAGCATTCATTCTCTTTGTGAATCAAGTCGTGAAATAATGTTACCATTGTCCGCTGATATATTGCCCCTGCGTTTTTCAACCCAGAAGGCATCACTTTATAACAGAATGTACCCGATGGGGTAATGAACGTGGTCTTCTCCATATCCTCAGGTGCCATCTTGATCTGATTGTACCTGGAGAAACCGTCCATGAATGAGAACACTGAAAACTGAGTTGTATTATCAACCAGCACGTCAATATGAGGTAAAGGAAAGTCATCCTTCGGACTTGCTCTGTTTAGATCCCGGTAATCAACGCACATTCTGACCTTACCATCTTTCTTCGGCACAGGAACAATATTTGCAACCCATGGTGGGTAATTGGTGACGGCCAGAAATCCCGCATCTAACTGTTTTTGTACCTCCTCTTTGATTTTGAGAGCCATTTCTGGTTTAGTTCTCTGAAGCTTCTGTCTGACAGGAGGACAACCCTCTTTCAACGGCAACCTGTGCACAACAATGTCTGTATCTAACCCTGACATATCTTGATATGACCAAGCAAAGATGTCGACATATTCCCGTAGCATACTGATCAGCTCTTTCTTTACCTCGGCCTGCAGACTGGCTTCAATCTTAATTTCTTTCCTTACGTCCTCGAAACCAATGTTGATAGCCTCAATTGTCTCTTGGTGAGGTTGAATGGCCCTCTCCTCCTGCTTCAACAATCTAGCCAATTCTTCAGGAATTGACGTGCCGATTCTAGCTGTTGTAGGAGAAGATTCTGGCATTTTATCAATATTTACTGCCTCGAACGACTGGCAAAGCGTCTCATGGATTTCCCCATCCATCTCAACATACTTGAATGTGGACAAATGACTGACAAAAATGTCCTCTTCACCACACACAGTTACTACTTGTCCTTCAAACACGTATTTCAGCTTCTGATGTAATGTGGATGTAACGGCCCGGCCGCATGAATCCATGGGTGACCTAATAAACAGCTATAAGCAGGCTGTATATCCATCACGTGGAATGTAGACTTGAACACTTGAGGTCCAATTTGCGCAGGTAATTCCACTTCACCGAAAACATATCGTTTCGACCCATCAAACGCTCTGACAACCAGATCACTCGGCCTCAAAATCAATTCATCAACTTCCAACTTTATCAGTGCCTTCTTAGGCAAGACATTAAGCGAAGAACCAGTGTCTACGAGCACGTGGGACAACACCGCGCCCTTACACTCCATTGTAATATGAAGAGCCTTGTTGTGGTTTCTACCTTCAGAAGTCAAATCTCGGCTCGTGAAACCCAACCCATGGCTGACATTGACATTAGAAATCACACTCTCGAGCTTATTGACAGTAATTTCTTGTGGAACATAAGCCATTTTTAATACCTTCAGGAAAGCTTCTCGGTGTGCATCAGAGCATATCAGTAAGGACAAAATTGAAATCTTTGAGGGCGTCTGGTTCAATTGATCAACGATTTTGTAATCACTTTTCTTTATTATTCTCATAAACTCCTCTACCTCGCTATCGAAGGTAATTTTGGGATCTGTTTCAGGCACGGGCCCACTCTCAGCCACTTGTTTTCCTTTATCTCTCGCCACAACCTCGCCTTCTTTATTACTTCGAAGAGTTTGTGGAGCAAACAATCTTCCACTCCTGGTAAAGCCGCCTAAACCACCCACGTTATCAACATTTGAACCAGCCGATGTTCCAACTTCCAGCTTCTTCCCCTCATGGTATATATCCGCCCTATAGTGCCATGGGACTGCTTTCTCAGAGGTAAACGGAATCGGCCCTGGCACCGTGATGGTAACAGGGCTGGGTCTTTCCATCACAATAATCGCTACAGGATCTGCCCTTGCAGGTACCTGAATCTCAGCAGGGGTATAATAAATTGTCACAGCTGATACCTCATCATCATCTTTCACAACACGGTCAAACTGTAGACGGCCTTCACTAATCAGATTCTGTAAACCAATCCTCAGTCTGTCACAGGCATTATCTTGACCCATACATTCCAAACAATCTCGGTCACAACCCGGGAACACCCGTCCCTTCAACAGACGATCTTTCACTACCAGTAATGAAGTCTTCACCCGATTGATATTGTCACCAAGTTCAACCTCTTTCCATCCTCAATGGTGTGCACATTTGCCCCGTCATGGTTCGGCATAGGGTTTTGGATAACATTAGGAGGTGGAGAAAAGTTGATTGCTTTAGCATCTATCAGATCCTGCACCTTATTTTGAAATGCCCAACACTTTTCGGTGGTGTACCCCAGAGCACCTGAATGGAAATCGCAACGGGCATTAGCGTCATAATTGGGTGGCAAGTTACCAGCAACAGGAGGTCTCATGTTACGAAGTTCGACCAATTTCAATTGGAGTAACTGGGGTAACAATGCTGAGTAAGTCATAGGAAGAGGGTCAATTTTGCGGTCCCTCTGCCTAGACCTTTGTTGGAACGGTGATCGCTGTTATTGAACCTGCTATTGTGGTTGCTGTTGCTGAACAGGTGGTGTTGGAATTGTCACTGCATCCACTTGGTGATAAGCCTGAGAACGTCCTTTTCCCCGTCCTCTGTACACAGCGCTTGTCTCGCCTACTCTCCTTCTCTGCCCATTAGCAAAAGGTTTCTTTGTTCCTGAAGAAACAACACCACTTACATCCTGAATCTTCCTCTGTTTCAACAAATTCTCAATCCTTTCACCAACAATTACGATATCAGAAAATCCTGTCGATGGACAAGCAACCAACCTGTCAAGAAATGTCCCTTGCAGGGTACCCATGAACATATCCGCCATTTCTCTCTCAAGCAAAGGGGGTTGAACCTGGGCGGCCATTTCTCTTCATCTCTACGCGTACTCCTTAAAGCTTTCTTTAGCGCTCTGCGACAACCCTTGCAGCTGAGTGCGGTTGGGAGCCATATCGATATTATACTGATATTATTTCAGAAACGCTTCTACCAAATCTTTCCAGCTTCTCACAGCAACCCTGTTCAACTTCATGTACCAAGTCAACGAAGCTTCAGCCAAACTATCCTGAAAATAGTGCATCCACAACTTCTCGTCATCAGTGTGGGCTGAGATTCTTCCAAAGTAAGCCTGAATATGTGTCTGGGGACACATATTGCCATTATATTTGTCAAAAGTGGGTGGCTTGAACTTTAGAGGAATTCTAACCCCCGGTACCAGACCCAGATTAGTAACATCAATGCCTAGAGAGTTCTTGCACTCCATAGCCCTGATTTTCTCATCCAACTCGTCATACCTTCTGTCATTGGGATTACCCATATCAGCATCCAGCAAGGTGAATTGATCTTCCTGAACATCCTCATTAACACCAACATTTCTGGCAGCCCCAGTAACCAGATTACCATTAGGAATCGAAGTACCAACAGGAGGAGGAGTGTTCTTTGGCTGTGAATTGTCAACGTGATTACCTTCCGGCGTGACCTCTGGACGCTCGACCATAAGTCTTAACCTCTCTTGGTTCTGTGCCATACCAGTCATGAGAGCCATGAACTGGTCCATGCGGGCCTTCATCTCAGCCAAATCATTCTGAATTTGATCAACCATTCTGTTTCGATTGCCTCTTGTGGAGTAGCGATGTATGTGATCGGTAGCAATACTTCCTGAAACAAAATAACCATGAGAACCAGATAGGGTACCTGAAAAACAAACACAATGCAAAAATGAAATGCATGTAATGCAATGCTATGTTTTTTATTCCCAGGCCTTTTCATGCCCCGATTCCGGTATTTTAGAAGTCCGCAGCATCCAGATAACATACGAGATACAACAGTTGATAAAATCATTCATTCAGACGAGTGCACAGATAGGTGCAGAACCCTGTGAAGCGGTGTCGTGACCAAGTGTCAGTGAATAGTGATGCAATATCAAGAAAGCCACTGGAGAAAATACTGAGCCTATCATAACTGGAAGAAAGCCCAAAGGGACTAAGTCTGGGCAAATATTTGAAAACATACAACCCAAATTCAGAAATTAAAGTAGCGACTCCTACAACAATTTTGTAGGTAATCGGATATCATCAACATAATAAAAGCTAAAATGGGCGAAACACCACATCCTTCAACCCTAGACTGAGCCTCTTGACCTCTTCAAATAACACAACATTCTCGGGATCATCCGGCGCCTCAATCAGGCCTCTGATCAAGCGTTCTCTCAAACTGAAGGAGTGGTACAAAGTGTTGATGTTCTGACACAATTCTTCCCCATTAGTACTACCATAGCCTGGCTCTGTCCTGGACTTCTTCACTTCTGCCCGGATCTTGAGATCAGCTATTTCCGCCTGAGCTTCCTATAATAGCTTCTGACTTTCTTCCAAACTATCCTGGTAACTCTGTCGTTGAGCATGTGCAGCTTTCAATTCTTCATCTGAGGTCCTGGCCTTAGCTTCCAACTCTTCAACCTTAGCTTTAAACTCTTCCTCTACCTTAGCTTGGCGTTTCTGTTCATCGGCCCATTTTTGTTGCCATAAGGTAATAGCCTCATTAGCTTCCTTCAAAGACTTCTTGAGATTCTTGCGCTCTCTGGCGTTATTCTTATCAATTAAGCCCCGTCTTTGGAAATAATTCAGCCTCCCTTCGAGCTCTTCTTTCCTGCTTTCAACCATCTTCTCAGCAATGTGGACCTTTTCCTCCAACCCTCTGTTAACAGATGCAGCTTCCAGATACAGGCTGGTTACGTCCGCATTCTCAACCCTGAGTTCATGAACTAAAGCTTCCAACTTTTGGAATTCTTCAATTGGCACCGAGGTCCTTGGCTCCACTACCTTGGGATATAACGGAGGCTCAACAGAGACTGGCAACAGTGTGACGGCTACCCGGCGCTTCAGCCACTCAATGTAAGGAGGATAAGTCGTGGGATCAGGTCTCCCAAACTCCATCTTACCCTTCTTAACCCGCGTGTTCCAGGCTTCAGCAATAGAAAAAGACACCTGTTCGTCATCTTTAGCAAGATAAAACAAGGATTCCGCCACATCGTTTTCCAAAGGAGGTTCTTTTAATGCATATCCAAACTACTTCAGCGCGAGGACATGATTGTTGTTGATTCCTCCCCTCCTTCCTACCAGAGGAACATTTGGAAAAGCTCCACAACCAATAAGAATAGATATACCCACCATATCTTTCCGATGCCACCAGACTATATCTTCAGCCGTCAAACCCATCAGCCTCTTAGAGCACTTAACAGTTCCTTGGAGATCTACAAAAACTCCTGTTTTTGGCAAATGTCTATAAAACCACGCATGGAATAAAGGAGCACAGCATAATACCAATCTTCCTCATTTTTTCTCATTCTTGTAATGCACTGAATGATATACATCGCCCAATAAAGTTGGGATTGGATTCTTCTTGATAAAGATACTGATTGCATCCATATCAATAAATCCAGCTATATTCGGAAACAGACAGATTCCGTACACACAAAGAGCTAAGATTGCATTAGAGGTAACCAAATCACCATTAGCAAAACTCTTCTTTGCTTCTTCAATCAGAAAGTCTAGATTGAACCCTTTACAACCCTCATTTTCCTTAACATTATCTTTAACCACAGATACCCTCAAATGAATAGCCTCTGCAATGACATTGTCATGAATAGCCTTCTTTGAACTGTAGTGAGGAGGAGTATCCTTGACAGAAATCTTCAGAATATTAGAGAACTCTTCCAAGGTAGGTACTAGCAGATAATCACTGAATGTGAAGCAACGCAACTGAGGATCATAAAACTGCAAGAGTGTGTGCACAATATCATGCTGATCTGGAGTAAGAAGACTCACATAACCCAAGATATCCCCAAACCTCTTTCTGAAACTATCCAGCTGGTTACTGTCCATTAAATCTGCCAATTCTTTGATCTGTCCTACTTTAGGCTTCGGAAACCAGTAATGCACATTATTCTTTCTTGGAGGACCTTCCATCTGACGTAGAGAAAATACCCACCGGAATCGGAAACAATACTGAGACCTGGGAAAGAAAAAACATAAAATGTTAATGATGTATGCAATGAGATGCAGCTAGGCATGTGATCAGAGCCAGAATCTGCAGTGTCGGTGCAATAACTGTGAAGCCAAGTGTCTGTGTAGCATCATATCAAGAATATCAGACCCAACCACCAGTAAAGAACCAGATCCAGAATACCAGCATAAAGTACCCCAAATCATTGATCATATGAGAACCACACAAAAGGGTAGGTAGAAGGTCAAGGTTACCTACAAACCTGTAAACAACCCCCCATCTCACATGTATGTTCTAAAAGGTAGGATCCTCAGATTCGAATCTCGGAATGAGAAGCAATAGCACATTTAGCCCGTAGGATACAATGCTATTGCCAAACAAAGAGATCGTCATCTGATTCACCACAAAATAAAGGCCATCCTATGCAAGTTCCAAAGTGGGCCCTCGGGTGCGAATGGGTTTGCCACAGAATATGGTCTGCCACCGTCACCACTAAAGAGGGATGTTTCCACTAAGGTCCTCAATGATCGGTCACCAGATGCACATAACTCTCAAAGTCATACCCTGGATGAGGAAAACCCTCAAAGCAAGATAATCCTAAGAAAGTCGCACTCTGGCTGTGGAACTCACAACTACTCCGTGGTTAAATACCATGAAAGCCCTGTGACTGTCCACTCTAAGTCCTAAAGTACACTCGAGTCCTAAATACCATGATGCATGATATAAATAAAATGCAATAAAGGCGGTAAAGTAAAGCGATAAAGCTGTAAATAAAAGCAGTAAAGCTAAACTAAAGCAAAACAAAGCAAACACCCAATAAGCAGTAAACAAACAAGCGCTAGGAGAGACTCGCATCGGGGAGGGACCAGCAAGAGGTCATTATCCCCAGCAGAGTCGCCAGCTGTCGCTCCCGGGATTTTCATCTAGGTACAAACGCGAAAGGTGGCGCGAAAGGAAGAAAGAGAGTCGCCAGCCAGGCATTTTTATCCCAAAGAAAGGGAAAGGTAATGCGGCACAAACCCGAGAGAAAGGAAAGAACGAGGTCTCGCAAACCAAAGAGAACGGGTAAGGGAGTCGGTTACGTGAAGGGAAGGTTATCGCACCCCTTCACGTCCGTCGTACTCGACGGGATCCACGCTTGAAGTAATGCTCAAAGGGTGATAGAAAGGATGCTGGAAAAGGAATGGAAAGAGAACGAGAAACAAATGTAGGGAAAATAAAAGAAGTGTTCGAATGGGCCCTACCCCACTGCCTACGTATCTCATCGGGAACATGAGAATTAGAGCGACGTAGTTCCCCTGACTAAGGGAAAACTGTTTGTGTTTTTTAGGGAACGACTAATGTTCTAGCTCAGGTGTTGCAGGCTCACTGAATCGAGTACGTTACCGTATTACAAGAGAACAAGGAGAAGCACGTTCGTACGTTGAGAGTGAGTGAGATGAGAAGTGAATTCCCGAAGGAAAGACGTTATTGTTTGTTTGAAGTGTTTTAGTAGTTTTTTTATTTGAAGTGTTTTGCATAGGAGAGTGTACCTAAGTCTTTTCCAATGGAACGTGCATCTCATGCATCATTCCAAAATGAAATGAAGATAAAGTACACTAAGTATGTAAAAGAAAGCTGGTAGAACTTACAGGTGAGCAAGCTTCCAGTGTTACAACTGTATGGTTAGCTATTCAAGAAATCAAAGAAAGTTTTGATAACAACTATGAATTTGAATCTAAATCAAAAGGAAAGTTGTTGTAAAAGGAAGTTTGGGGCTTATACTCAAGGAGGGGCCCAAAAGTTTATTTTTATACAACAGATGGGGCATACAACTCAAGGAGAGGTCCACGATAAAAAACAACGATCGCACCGTTAATTTGAAAACTGTACCGGGACTTATACAATGACTGAGGCCCAAAAAATGTTTTATTTATAATGGGATGGGTCTTACACTCTATTAGACGCCCAATAGTTTATTTTATACAAAAAATGGGGCTTACAACTCAAGGAAAGGCCTAGATGAAAAAAAAACAATCGCACCGTCGTTTTTGAAAATCGTGTCGGGACTTATACAATGACTGAGGCCCAAAAAGTTTTTGTACAAAAGGGGTTGGATCTTACACTCTATTAGAGGCCCAAAAAGTGTTTATGTCAAGTTTGAAAAAAATCAAAATTTAGAGGAAACCCTAATTTTGAATTTAAAAGATATAATTTTCAAAGGAAATTAAATAAAAAATGATATAAAATATCAAATATACTTAAAAACAAGTTGTCAACTTTGAAAAATATTTTGCAAAATCATGCTTAATCACATGAAAGCTTGAAATTCATTTGAAGTTGAAAAATCAAGAGAAAGAAATATTTTTAAATGCCTAAAAACAAATAAAAACATAATTCTTTACAAAAAATACCAAATATGTGAAATAAATAATATTTTTGTGAAATTTTTGTAGAATAAAATATTTTAATATTTTTCTGAATTTTCAAAAAAAGAACCAATAAAAAATAATTAAAATTAAGAGAGAAATTAATTTTGGAATTAATTAATAAAAACCATGAAAAATATGAAAAATAGTAAAATAAGGGAAAATGGCAAAATGGTCTGGGTGGGTCTTGAACCCACGACCTCCCATTCAAACACACATGCGTGCTAGTACTGGGGTGGTGATACATCAGTGTATCAAAACCACCCTATAAACATATATGGGTGACAAAGTTTTAGGTCTGGCCAAGGCGCCATGGTCTGGCCCTTGCCCAAGGCTGGCCTGATTTTAGGCCTCTAGCATGAAGCCTCTAACTTCCTCATTTCTCCATGGATTTGGACAAAATTTAGATGGATCATGCCTAGAATTTCATGAGGAATCCAATGGTGCTTTTAGAATTTTCTAAAGATGCTTCTATTTTAAAACCCGATAGTGGTTTCAAAATAGGCCAAGATTTGCAAGTTATATGCTATCACATCATACAAGAAATAATAGCATAGTGAATTGGTTCAAACACAACACATATGATATGTATGAGATGTCTATGATTAATGGACATCAAAGCAATGCATAATTTAGAGAGCTCAAGTTGTCATGTACTTACCTCTTGAAGCTCTTTGTGCTATCTTTCAAGATGCTTGTGCCAGAAGTGGTCCAATGCTTTAGACACCTTTGATTGATCCCTTAGAAGCTTTTAGAATGATCAAAACCAGCTGGAATCCTCAGGAACAAGTATTGGCTCTTTCTTGCAAAAGTGGCAAAAATGACCAAAATGGTAACTCACTCAAATGGTGTTACAGTTGAGGGAAACCTGTTGGGATAATTTGAGGATGATATTTGGAGTGTGTTTGTAGCTTTGTATGGTTTTGAAAGTGACTGAATCAAGACATGGCTTGTAAAATGCATAAAAGTCAAAATTTGAGGTTTTGGAGGTAGACTTTCTGATTTTGGTGTTTCAGATCAAGGATGAGTGTTTGAACAACTTATATATGATACATTGGATGTGTTTGGATCATGAGCTGTGGTGGAATTGCTCTCTAACTCAAAAATTCAGTGGTGACTCGCAAAAGAAGGCATTTCTGCATAATGAGAGAGATTTTGAGGAAAACAAGTGTTGTTGTGCTTTGGAGTACTCAAACTGACCACAATTGATGTCTATTTATAGTGAAATAAGTTTGTTTTTGGCATCAATAGTGAATGGAGGCTTGGACAGTCCCTTGGCTAATGGTGATCAAAACGAATCTCAAGTCTCCTCTAGCCATTGACTTGAGGTTAGGGCACATGCTATGAGTCCTTTGGTTCGGAGATAAGGCTTGACTCAATTCAGTTAGCAATGTCTTGATGTTTGCCACCTTGTGAATCCATTGAATGTATTGAAACAAAATTGGAGTCTTTGAGATTTCTTGCCTTTTTAGGTGACACATAGCTACATGTAGATCCTTGAACTTGGGAGGCTTGTGGATCAAATCTTTTCCTTTTGATGTTATCCTCTGAGGTGTCCAAATAGATGATAAGGCTTGTAATATCCTAACTTTGCCAATTCGAGCAAAATTGCACAAATCTGTCTTGTACAAGACAATTGGAAAGTGCCATCTTGGGAGGATCATATTTCCTTGCTTAAATGTAGTTATGGAATTCTCATGTACTTTTTAAAAAGCTCTTATATAGTACAATTCATGTGTGGTCATAGTTTGTCTTGAAACTATCTAGACTTAGTTGAAAAATCCCCATGAACATTGAGGTTCAAGGCTGAAACTTAGGCAGTTTTGTACTAAGTGTCAAATCTTTGATCCATTCATAACCAAAAATACATGAAGAATTAGAGTTTCATGTAGTTGAAGCTTTTGTAGAATGTGGGAAGACCTACAAACCAGGCTTTGGATCACTCAAAATGGCTGCTTGAATCAAAAGTTATGGCCCTTGGAAGTTGGCACCAAAACTGAAATTCTGGTATCAGATATGTGATGTCGAGTGAGATGTCACAACAACAATATCTGCTATATGAACAAGACAGTAAAAGTAACAACACTTAAAAGCAATAAATAAACACAGAGAATTGTTCACCCAGTTCGGTCTAACAACCTACGTCTGGGGGCTACCAAGCCAGGGAGGAAATTCACTATTAGTAGTATCACTTCATAGACTCTACAATCAACACACAAGTTGACAATCTACTCACTTAATCACTACCCAATGACACTTCTACCTAAGACACTCTTAGATATGAGACACCTCTCACTCCCCCTCAATCACAGCAGTGATGACAATAGAAAAATTACAAATATTAGAAGATCACACTTCAATAACAATACTTGATCTTGCTTAAAAGCTTCAATCAAGAACAAACACTCGTGCTTAAAAGCTTAGAGTGGACAATATACAACTCAAACAATCAGTCAAATTCAAGCATCTGAAAGATGAATGAATGGCTCATAAATAATAGACGAAAACACAAATCCTAACACTTGACACTCAGTCTTTAATCTCTAGTCTTCGTCATTTCCAAGTAGGGTTGAGACTCCTTTAAATAGAAACAGATTCTTGGGCCTGGGCAATAATAATTCTCATAATTAATTCTCAATTAAAACTGATAAAACTCCAAATCTTTTTGCCCTAAAAATAGTGACAAAATATACTACACAAAGTAACAGGAATTGATCGTATCAAAACAAATCTTCTCTAATAAATTTGCCTGCAATCTCTCAAACAAAATGTCCCAAGATATATAAAAAAAAAACGCAGCACATAAAAACACTGAACTGGAAGTTTTGTCAATTGATGTCAGAACATCGTGTTCGACATCATGCCCAAAATCCTTGCAATACTAAAACACACCAACTCAGAATGTTAGAAACAACATGTCAAGACATCAAGTAAGACAACTTGATGCAACACTTTGTTTTACCAAAATTGCTGCCAATTTCAGAACTAACAATCCCCCCCTTTGGCAAATTTTGGCTAAAACAATATCAGCACACAACAGAGAAATAACAGTAGAAACACATATCATAGAACCTGCAGCAGAACCACAACATATCTAAAAACCAGCCAAAAATCATCAGAACATCACAGAACATCACTAAGAACATCCACTCCAGAACACAGAACTATATCAAAGCCAAAAATCATCAGAACATCACAGAACATCACTAAGAACATCCACTCCAGAACACAGAACTACAGCAAAGCCAAAAATCATCAGAACATCACAGAACATCACTAAGAACATCCACTCCAGAACACAGAACTACAGCAAAGCCAAAGTCACTATTCTCCCCCTTTTTAGCCATAATTGGCCAAAAGAACACTATGAGCAGCAAGCCCAATATTCTGACACTTAGTCAAACATGGTCAAATACCAAGAAAAATTGTTGTAACTCGGCTTGGAAAGAGTGACACATTACTCAACAGAGAGAGGTGCACAGACACCAAACAACTTTGACTAACCAAGCGATACAAACAAGGGTTTCCATTTGAATTATAAAAACTACACCAAACTACTTCTTACTACAGCCAAACTGAGAAGGAAACATGAGTCAGTCCTCCAAACTGCTTCTTTTGTCAATTTCACCAAAGAGATAAGCTCACACACATAAGACAACTGCACCAACAATCACCTTCTTGCACTTCAAAAAAAATTCTACTCATATATGCAAATCCCTAATTTGCTTCTTAAATTTTCAAATTAATTTCCATCTAAGGCCTTAGTAAAAATATCAGTTAATTGCATTTCAGTAGCAACATGTTCCAAAGCAACCACTTTATCTTCAACCAGATCTCTTATGACGTATGTCAATATGCTTAGTCCTGATATGTTAAATTGGGTTCTTGGAGATATTGATAGCACTCAGATTATCACAGTACAATGTCATGACATCTTGCTTGACATTGTATTCAGTTAACATTTGCTTCATCTAAACCAGTTGTGAACAACTACTTCCTGCTGCTATGTACTCAGCCTCAGCAGTAGAGAGAGAGACACACAGTTCTGCTTTTTGCTAAACCACGAGATAAGATTGTTCCCTAAGAAGAAGCATCCTCCTGAAGTACTTTTTCTATCATCAGCACTCCCTGCCCAGTCAACATCACAATATCTACTCAGTTCACTGCCTGATCCATGACTGTATAGTATGCCATAGTCACTAGTACCATTCACATATTTCAGAATTCTCTTCACTTGATTCATGTGGCTAACTTTAGGTTCAGATTGGTATCTGGCACAAACTCCTACAGCAAAGGAGATATCATGTCTGCTAGCTGTGAGATACAGTAGGCTTCCAATCATGCTTCTGTATAGGCTTTGATCCACACTCACTCTATGTTCATCCTTGGACAACTTCAGGTGAGTAGGAGCAGGTGTCCTCTTGTGATTAGCATTCTCCAGACCAAACTTCTTGACTATGTTCTTTGCATACTTGCTCTGAGAGATAAATATGGAATCTTCCATTTGTCTAACTTACAGACCCAGAAAATAGTTGAGCTCACCAACAAGACTCATCTCAAACTCAGACTGCATCTGCTTCACAAAATGTTGAACCATTGCTTCTGACATCCCACCAAACACTATGTCATCAACATATATTTGAGCTATCAACAGTTTTCCTCCTTCCTCTTTGACAAACAATGTCTTGTCAATTCCTCATTTTCTGTAACCATTCAGAGCCAAGAATCCAGTAAGCCTGTCATACCAAGCTCAAGGTGCTTGCTTTAATCCATAAAGAGCTTTCCTTAGTTTGTAGACATGGTTAGGAAATGTTAGATCAATAAACCCCTTGGGTTGATCTACATAAACTTCTTCATTTAAGTACCCATTCAAGAAAGCACTCTTTACATCCATCTGGAATAACTTGAATTTGAGATTACAAGCCACACCTAAGAGTAACCTGATAGATTCCAGTCTGGCCACAGGAGCAAAAGTCTCATCAAAATCAATTCCTTCTACCTGAGTGTAACCTTGGGCAACCAGTCTAGCCTTATTTCTGGTGACCACTCCTTGTTCATCAGATTTATTCTTGTAAACCCACTTGGTGCCAATCACATTTATTCCATCAGGCCTTGATACAAGATCCCACACTTCATTCCTTTTGAATTGTCCCAACTCTTCTTGCATGACATTAATCCAAAATTCATCTTTCATGGCTTCTTTAACATTTTTGGGCTCAATTTTGGATACAAAGCTAGAATTTGACACAACTTCTCTTGACCTAGTAGTAACTCCTGAAATTGGATCACCTATGATAAGATCTTTTGGGTGGTCCTTTTACACTCTGATGGATGGTCCCTTGTTAGGCTGCTCTGGTTCAGGTTCAGCAGCAGTAGGACTGGGATTTACACTTCTGTCTTCAGCTTCTGTTGATACATCATCAATAAATGTTCCAACATCATCCAGGACATCAACATCTTCCTTCATTCCATAGTCATCAACAACCACATTTACAGATTCCATCATGACTCTGGTTCTGGAGTTGAATACCCTATAAGATCTGCTGTTTGTAGAGTATCCCAAAAAGATTCCCTCATCACTTTTAGGATCCATTTTCCTCCTCTGTTCACGATTTGACAGAATATAACATTTACTTCCAAAGACATGAAAGTACTTCACACTTGGTTTTCTTCCCTTCCACAGCTCATACAAGGTAGCTGAAGTACCTCTTCTCAAAGTAACTCTGTTGTGAATGTAGCAGGCAGTATTCATAGCTTCAGTCCAGAAATGGTAAGGAAGCTTTTTGGCATGAATCATTGCTCTAGTAGATTCTTGAATGGTTATGTTCTTCCTTTCAACAACTCCATTTTGCTGAGGGGTAATAGGTGAAGAAAACTCATGACTGATGCCTTCAGTAGAACAATATTCAGCAAACTTGCTATTTTCAAACTCTCTCCCATGATCACTTCTTATTCTGATGACATTGCTCTCCTTTTCTCTTTGGAGTCTTTGACAGAGATCCTTAAACACATCAAACACTTCTGTTTTGTCTTTGATAAAATTCACCCAAGTGTACCTGGAATAATCATCCACAACTACATAAGCATATTTCTTCCCACCTAGACTTTCTACCTGCATAGGCCCCATTAAGTCCATATGAAGAAGTTCCAACACTTTAGAAGTAGTGGGATGCTGAAGCTTTTGATGTGACATCTTGGTCTGCTTCCCTATCTGACAGTCTCCACAAACTCTTCCTTCTTCAATTTTGAGCTCTGGGATTCCTCTTACTGCTTCTGTAGATATGATTCTCTTTATTCCCTTCAGATGTAGATGTCCCAACTTTTGATGCCATACTTTGACTTCATCTTCTTTTGCAAGAACACATGTGGAGGAACTTGAGTCTTGTGACACCCATAGGTAATAGTTGTCCTTAGACCTAGCACCCTTCATGATAACTTCACCTTTCTCATTTGTGACAATGCACTCAGTTTTTGTAAAATTAACTATGAGTCCTTGATCACATAGTTGACTAATACTGATCAAATTTGTTGTCAACCCCTTGACTAGCAGTACATCATCAAGTCTAGGTGTACCTTCACAATTCATCTTTCCCACACCCTTGATTTCTCCTTTGACACCATCACCAAAAGTCACATGGCCAGAAGAATGAAGTTTAACATCCACCAGCAAATTCTTCACTCCTGTCATGTGTCTTGAACAACCACTGTCAAAGTACCAGTCTTCTTTAGTGGAGACTCTAAGAGAAGTATGAGCTATCAAGCTGTTAGCAGCAATCTTGGGAACCCATTGTTTTCCACTTGTATGAATGCTTTGATTTGTTCTAGGTTGAGGATCAGGCTTAGGATATCCATGCAGTCTGAAGTAAAAAGGTTTTGTGTAACCAAATCTTCCACAGTAATGGCATCTCCATCTTTGAAATCCTCCTCTAAAGTGGTTGGGATGTCTTCTCCCTTGAGGATGTCTTCTCCCATGATATTGAGGCTGTCTTCTGCCATGATTTAGGGCACAAAAGGATTAGGTCCAGAAACATGGCCTTTCCCATGATGTTGAGATATCTGATGAGGCACAAACTTCTTAGGTCCAGAAGAATGAATTTTCCCATGATGTTGAGACATCTGATGGGACAAGTTATGTTTGGGACCAGAAGAACTAGCATCTGAAGAAGGTTTCTTCTCACCATCAAATCCCAGCCCAGTAATATCTCCAGCCAGTTTTCCAGTCTGAAGAATATCATCCAAGGTATCAGTCCCCTTGTTCAGCATTCTGATAGATTTGACCATTTGATCAAGCTTGGAGTTCAGCAGACTGACTTCATTCTCCAGTTCAGCCTTTTCAGCCTTTAGTTGAATTATAATTTTCTTCTGCTTCTCCCCTTCTTGACAAACTTCTTCACTTCTAATGCATAACTCTCTATATGATGCAACTAGCTCCTCATAGGTAATCTCTCCATCACTTGAATCATCATCAGACTCACATATTCCAGTCATTGCTCTGACATGCTTGGCAGATTCATCTTCACTTTCAGTGTCCTCATCAGACCAAGTGACAGACAAACCCTTTTTCTGTTTAAGGTATGTAGGGCATTCAGCTCTGATGTGACCATAACCTTCACAGCCATGGCATTGGATTCCTTTGTCATTATTAGGCTTCTCCTCTGCTTTAGTTTTCTTCATCTGATCACCTGATCTGTTGATGTCAGATGTGATGTTCTTGACATAAGGTTTATAGCTCCTGTCCATTCTTTTCAACACCTTATTAAACTGCCTTCCCAGCATCACGATTGCATTGGATAGATCCTCTTGGGTTTCAATATCACACTCTTTGTTTTCATCTTCAGTACTAGACACCAATGCTATGCTTTTGGCCTTCTTTTCTGATCTGTCATTCAACCCTAATTCAAATGCCTGAAGGGAACCAATCAATTCATCTACCCTCATCTGGCTGATGTCTTGAGCTTCCTCTATAGCAGTCACCTTCATTTCAAATCTCTTGGGGAGAGATCTGAGAATTTTTCTCACCAGCTTCTCATCATACATCCTCTCTCCTAGGGCACTAGAAGCATTTGACAGTTCAAGTATATTCCTGTGAAAGTCATGAATGGTCTCTTCATCTTTCATCCTCAAACTTTCAAACTTTATTGTTAGCAGCTGAAGTCTTGACATCTTGACCTTGGAAGTTCCTTCATGAGTTGTTTTCAGGATATCCCAAGCCTCCTTAGCCACTTCACATGTGTTGACCAGCCTGAAAATGTTCTTGTCAATACCATTAAACAAGGCATTCAAAGCCTTAGAATTTCCAAGAGCAAGTTCATCTTCTTCCTTGGTCCAATCTTCTTCAGGTTTCAGCTTTGACTGACCATCTTCTCCCACAATGACAAGATGTTTCCATTCTTTCAAAACAGCCTTCCAAGCCCTGCTGTCTAAAGATTTGAAAAAAGTAACCATGCGAGGTTTCCAATATTCATAATTTGATCCATCTAGAATAGGGGGTCTATTCACAAATCCACCACTCTCTTTGTCCATTGCACCAGAAAGTAACAGCCCTAGATCTCACCCAGATACAGAGCAGGATGCCTGCTCTGATACCAATTGAAATTCTGGTATCAGATATGTGATGTCGAGTGAGATGTCACAACATCAATATATGTTATATGAATAAGACAGTCAAAGTAACAGCACTTAAAAGCAATAAATAAACACAGAGAATTGTTCACCCAGTTCGGTCTAACAACCTACGTCTGGGGGCTACCAAGCCAGGGAGGAAATTCACTATTAGTAGTATCAATTTATAGACTCTACAATCAACACACAAGTTGACAATCTACTCACTTAATCACTACCCAATGACACTTCTACCTAAGACACTCTTAGATATGAGATACCTCTCACTCCCCCTCAATCACAGCAGTGATGACAATAGAAAAATTACAAATATTAGAAGATCACGCTTCAATGACAATACTTGATCTTGCTTAAAAGCTTCAATCAAGAACAAACACTCGTGCTTAAAAGCTTAGAGTGGACAACATACAACTCAAACAATCAGTCCAATTCAAGCATCTGAATGATGAATGAATGACTCACAAATAACAGACGAAAACACAAACCCTAACACTTGACACTCAGTCTTTAATCTCTAGTCTTCATCGTTTCCAAGTAGGGTTGAGACTCCTTTAAATAGAAACAGATTCTTGGGCCTGGGCAATAATAATTCTCAGAATTAATTCTCAATTAAAACTGATAAAACTCCAAATCTTTTTGCCCTAAAAATAGTGACAAAATATACTCCGCAAAGTAACAGGAATTGATCGTATCAAAATAAATCTTCTCCAATAAATTCGCCCGCAATCTCTCAAACAAAATCTCCCAAGATATATAAAAAAAAACGCAGCACATAAAAACACTGAACTGGAAGTTCTGTCAACTGATGTCAGAACATCGTGTTCGACATCATGCCCAAAATCCTTGCAATACTAAAACACACCAACTCACAATGTTAGAAATAACATGTCAAGACATCAAGACAACTTGATGCAACACTTTGTTTTACCAAAATTGCTGCCAATTTCAGAACTAACAAAAACCATCCAAACTTAGTAACTTAGAAATTTTTTCAATTTTTTCAAGGTTACCCCTTTTACAAATTATCATGATTTCTTGATCAATTCTTGTTCAAATGACATTATAAATCATATCTTATGAAAATATGAGTCATAAGGATCATTTTTGCCAAAAAAAAGTCATGTTTTGACTTTTGGCTCCGGAGCGGTTCGGTTTTCGACTTTTGAGGAATGCATTCTCTGAGGGTGTTTTAACTTTGCAAATGGACTTCTAGGGTTATTTTGAGCACATTGAGTCATATTTCGAAGCCTTGGATCAATCTCCTATGAAAATTTCACTCTGGAGGCCTCAGTCGACAAAAACCCTAATTTGGCGACACTGGGTGTTTCGAAGCTCAATCCACTTGGAATGCTGCAACTTTGTGCTTGATTCTTGATGTGGGAGTCCTCTTGATCCTTTATGGGTGTTTGAGAGTTTGGACAAGTTGAAGATCATGTCATTTCTTGATTGATCTTTTGCCCAAATGCTCTGAGAGGGTGGAAACCCTAATTCTTGATCATAGTGAATGCTCAACCATATTTGAGGAGATTGATGAGGCATGAAGGTAAATCCATATTGTGGTGATGATTTGCACAATGATGGGAAATCCTGTGGTCAAAATTTGGGGTATGACAACGGCAGGTGAGGTTGTCACTTGGGTTGTATTCCGCTTGGAGTTCCTGAGGAAGTATTTTCCTGAAGATGTTCGCAGGAAGAAGAATATTGAGTTTCTAGAGCTGAAGTAGGGTTATATGTCAGTGATTGAGTATGCGGCCAGATTTGTGGAACTTGAAAAGTTCTATCGACATTATAGTGAGGCAGCTGCTGAGTTCTCAAAGTGTAGCAAGTTTGAGAATGGTTTGCGTCTTAAGATTAAGCAGGCGATTAGGTATCAATAGATACGAAGATTTTCGGAGTTCGTGAACAACTATAGGATTTATGAGGATAACAGTAAGGCTCAGTCTGCTCATTATAAGAGTTTGAGCGAGAAGAGAGGGAAGCAGAATTTGAACCGTGGGAAGCCTTATGGTGGTCTAGATAAGAAAGGTAAATAGAGGAATGCTGATGATAAGAGGCCAAGTGTGGGAGGTGCTCCTGCTCCTCTTAAGTTCTTTAGGTGTGGTGAGTTGGGTCATTGCGTCAGTGAATGTAAGAGTGATGCGAAGAAGTGTTTTTAATATGGGAAGACAGGACATCTGGTTGCTGATTTTAGGGATAATGTGGTGACTTATTATAACTGTGGTGAACCAGGACATATCAGTACTCATTGCCAAAATCCGAAGCAAGCTTCAACCAGAGGAAAAGTGTTTGCACTGTCAGGAACTCAGACTTCCAGCGACGACAGGTTAATAGGATGTATATGTTACATTAATAGTACATCTTTTATTGTTATTATTGATACGGGTTCTCTTCATTCTTTTATTGCTATTGATTGTGTGAAAAGGTTACGCCTTGTAGTATCTTCCATGAAGGGAGAGATGGTTGTATATACTCCTGCCAAGGGATTAGTGACTACTTCTTTGGTGTGTTTAAACAATCCTCTGTCAATCTATGATAAGGATTTTGGTGTTGATCTTATTCGCTTGTCATTGAGGGATTTTGATGTGATCTTGGGAATGGACTGGTTGGAGTTCAATCATGTTCATATTAACTATTATAACAAATCAGTGCAGTTTCTTGCTCCTAATGATGAGGAAGAAGTTGGTTTCTTATCTGTTAGACAATTGAAGGAGTTTTTGCAAGAGGAAGCTCAAGTGCTTGTGTTGTTTGCATCCTTGTCTATTGAAAGACATACTGCTATTGATGAGTTATAGGTAGTGCGTGATTTTCCAAATGTATTTCCGGATGATATTTCAGATGTACCACCAGAGAGAGGTGAAGTTTCCTATTGATCTCATCCCTAGTACCAGACCTGCTTCTATGGCACCATACAGGATGTCGATGTCAGAGTTAGCAGATTTGAAGAAACACTTAGAGGATTTACTGAAGAAGAAATTTGTGAGACCAAGTGTGCCGCCTTGGGGAGCTCCGGTGTTGTTAGTAAAGAAGAAAGATGAGAGTATAAGGTTGTATGTGGATTACAGACAGTTGAATAAAGTAACGATCAATAATAAGTATCCATTTCTGAGAATAGATTACTTGATAGACCAGTTGGTGGGTGCTCGTCTTTTTAGTAAAATTGACTTGAGGTCAGGTTATCATCAGATTCAGGTTAAAGATGAGGATATCTAGAAGATGGCTTTCAGAACTCGGTATAGACACTATGAATATTTGGTGATATCGTTTGGCGTTTCTGATGCACCTGGAGTGTTTATGGAATATATGAATCATATATTTCATACTTATATGCAAAGCTATCCAAGTGTGGATTTTGGTTGCAAGAGGTGAGTTTTCTTGGGCATGTTATTTCAGGTGATGGTATAGTTGTGGATCCATCCAAAGTAGATGCAGTACTACAATGGGAGGCTCCAAAGTCGGTTACAGAGTTTAGAAGCTTTTTGGGCTTGGCTGGTTACTACTGTAGATTTATTGAAGGCTTTTCTAAGTTAACACTTTCATTAACCCTGCTGACTTGTAAAGGTAAAACGTTTGTATGACATATTCATTGTGTGAGAAGTTTCATTGAGCTGAAGAAGAGATCGATTACAACTTTAATTCTGATTTTTCCTGAACTGAACGAACCGTTCATGGTGTATTGTTATGCATCAAAGATGGGTTTAGGTGGTGTGCTGATGCAAGATGGCAAGGTTGTGGCTTATGCTTCATGACAATTGAGGGTTCATGAGAGAAACTATCCTACTCATGATTTAGAGTTGGCTGCAGTGGTGTTTGTCTTGGCGATTTGGAGGCATTATCTTTATGGTTCTAGATTTGAGGATTTTAGGAGAGTTTGTAGGAGGCTTTGGGGCCAAAGTTGAGGTTGAGTTTTGCCTATCATCCACAGACAGATGGTCAGATAAAGAGAACTATTTAGTCTTTGGAGGATTTGTTGAGGGCTTGTGTTCTTGAGCAAGGAGGTGTTTGGGATAGTCATATGCCATTTATAGAGTTTACTTACAACAATAGTTTTCATTCTAGCATTAAGATGACACCTTTTGAGGCATTGTATGGTCAGAGTTGTAAGACACCTTTGTGTTGGCATGAATCTGGTGAGAGTGTAGTGCTTGGACCTAGGATTGTTCAGCAGACTACTGAAAATGTGAAGTCGATTCAAGAAAAGACGAAAGCTTCACAAAGTAGGCAAAATAGTTACCATGATAGGAGGAGGAAGGATCTTGAGTTTCAAAATTGGAGATCTTGTATTGTTGAGAGTTACTCTAGTGACCGGTGTTGGGCGTACTTTGAAGTCGAGGAAGCTTACTCCTCGGCCAATTGGTTTGTATCAAAATTATGAGAGGATCAAGGTTGTTGCTTATAGAGCGGCATTGTCACCAAATTTATCGAATATACATGATATGTTCCATGTTTCACAGCTTCAGAAGTATGTTCTGGATCTGTCGTATGTGATTCCTATGGATAATGTGCAGGTGAAGGATAACCTTACGGTTGAGGCCTTACCTGTGAGGATTAAAGACCGTGAATTGAAGCAGTTGAAAGGCAAAGAGATTGCTCTCGTGAAGGTAATGTGGGTGTCGCGGTGAGAATCGGATATCAAGCTATTAATTAACTTGAATCACAAATCATGAAGTTCACCACCGAGCTTTGATTTATCCAAAGGAAAGGGTAAAGATCGAAAAAACCCTAAGTGCGCTATGTAGGAACACAACTTAAAGATCTAAGGTTTGGGGGTTGGTTATACTTAGGGAAGGTATTAGCTTCCTAAGTATCTGTAGTACTCTACAGGAACCTCTTGTTAGTATTTGTGTTATGCTATTGTTTGCTTGCTAAGAGAAATGTGCTAAGGTAAAGACCTAGGGGTATATACACTAGGTATGTTCGCCAAGACATCGCATCTCATGCCTACGTATCCTGACGGGAATGGAATCAGAGCATTCGTAGTTCCCCTCAACACGGGGTAAACGGGGTGTAAAAAGAAAAGGTGGAAAAAAGAAAAGGTGGCTCGCTAGGATCTCGCAATCCTATGCCTACGTATTCTCAAGATGAACTTGAGAAATCAGAGCGTCCGTAGTTCCCCTCACTATGGGTGAGGAACTCTTGACTGTGGTCAAGGTTCCAAGGGAAAGTAAGTGTCTATGACAAGACACCTACATGGAGTACGATGACTCCAAACCTAAGGCTAGGTATAACAGGAAAGAAGTGTCAGCGGCAGAACACCTAAGTAGGGTACGACGACTTTAAACCTAAGGTTAGGTTAAAAGGGAAGGTCAGTCTTGATCGCGTAGCGGCGTGAGATAAGGGAATGAAGGACAAGGCTATCCTAAATAACGTGGCAGTCAACGAGGAGGATCTTTTCCTTTAGAATAAGGTAAAAGAACCAGAGGGACAAAGAGGAAAACCTCGAGTATCAAGTGTATAGTGAATAACAGTAAATATAACAGGATTAAATTAAAATGAACACCAGAAACTAATTAAAGTGAAAGATGCAAACTGTCAAGATTAAATTAAAAATAAAATCTAAATAAACAAAAATTCAAAAATAAACCAAATTCTATTTTAAAATTCTAATTAAGTAAATAAACTAATTAAACTAAATAATTAAATTCTAACTAATTAATTTTAATTAAAACCAAAGCTTGGGACTATTAGCTAAAAATAACTACATCTAATTAACTAATTCCTAAATAAAACTAATAACTAATTAGAATAAAACCTAATTAACTAATTTCTAATTAACTAAAATAAACCTAACTAAAAACTAACTAACTACTAAAATCTTGTTAACTAATTCTAATTAAAATTAAGTTAACTAATTCTAATCTAGTTAAAAAAAACTAAGTAATTAATCCTAACTAAAATCTAGTTAACTTTTTAAAAATAAAAATTAACTAATTCTAATTAAAATTAAAATAAATAAATAAATTATAATTGATCGTGAAGGCTGGATCAGATCCTGTTGAAGTGGGCCACCAAGTACGTCTGAGATGCTGGTCGTATGGAGAGGAGGAGAGGGTGTACCTGCAAGACACTCCGACGCTCAAGTAAGAAAGGGTCAGAGAAAAGGGGCAAGTACAAAGTATTAGTTCGTAGGGTGAAAATTTGATACACGACCCTCTCAAGTGAGAGGGTTTATATAATGCCCCCAGCGCGTGGCCAACAGTCCTATTTTCGGGGCGAAATATCCGTTTTCCTGAAGAATAGGTAACTGCCCAAAACTAGCCGTTGTGTCGGGCAGAGTGCCCAAAACTAGCCGTTGTGTCGGGCACAAGTGTAGTTTCGGGCATATGCCCTTAGCTGTTCGGGGAGTGAAGAAGTCGTGCGGAACGGGCAGTGTTTCCAGGGAGGACAGTGCAGCCCTTGCTCGGTGAGAGGGGCAGAAAGGTAACTTTTGCCCTTTTGTGGATTAGACTTAGGCAATTGAGCCATTCTGGGAGCAGAAATGGATTGAGTCATGTCTAGCCATTGGTCCAGCCCAGAACAGGAGCCCCCCAAGTCGTTGCTCCCGAGCATGGGAGTGATGACTTAAGGGCAGCTCGCGGCTTCGAAGAGCTAGTGTAAAGTCGTCGTTTGGTGACAGAGGAAATTGCTTCGTGATGCCCGTAGCCTCTGGTGTTTGTGATGTTCATGACCGTGACAGGGCTTCCCGTTGTACGGAGAGACTAACGGTTAGAAGGAATTGTAAATGTTAGGGCGCCACGTGTGCCTAAAGCCCTGTGCAGCAGTTACTACGCAATGATGGCTAATTAATAGCCATCATGACCTAGAGGGGGTATCACTGCACGTGCCTCTCTGTATAAAAGGGGAAGACCCGTTTCATTTTGAACTTTTCGCTTTTTCTTCTCTCCGTCTTCCTCAGCTCTTTTGTCCGTCGCCGCAGTACGTTTTTTCGGCCACCGTACCAAGCTCCGAGCAACCGTTTTTCATCTTTTTTAACCAAGTAAGTTTGCTTATTTTGCACTATTTTGTTCCTTTTGGTGATTACTTGTAGATTGCATGCGGTTAGGACTTGGTTTAGAGGATGAGTTGCTCTATTTCCGGCGGTTGGTGGTGGTGGACGGTGGCTAGGCCATTTTCGCCGCTGATGCGGCCGCTGGGCTTTTAGGACATTCTGGTGGGGAGGGCGGTTTCCTGCGTCGTCGCGATGATGATGCATGTGCAACCGCCGTGGTCGTTCATATTCTGGAGTGACGATGAATTTTGCGGTTGAGCATTTGCAGTTTCCGGCGGAGCTTCAAACGGAAACTAGGAAGTGGCTCGAGGAAGCTCCTCGTACGGGAGCGGTTCGCTCTGAGCGTCTCCTCGTGGGAGACTCTTGATTTTTTAGTTTGATGTTAGGGCTTAGGCCGGGGACGTCGTCCTCAGCCCTTTGCGCACCCTAAGGGTGGATTTGATTTTTTGTCGAATTCACTTTTTTCTCTGCTTTTCAGGTGATTGACATGGTGACAGGGCCAAAGGGGGAGATTATACTAGATTCGTCCGAGGAGGAAGTGAGTTCCTCGGACAGCAGCAGTTCGGAGGCCTCGAGCGCCCCTAGCGAAGCCGAGGAGGATGAGGAAATGGAAGAGGATAGTGTTGAAGATTCCATGGAGGGGTGGATGGTGGCCGAGCCAGCCGAGCATATATCCACCTTCGCGACATATCTGGGGGATATCTTTATGGTCGTCGGGCCAGAGGGGGAGAGGAAGGTGCACTTCCCCACCGAGGATGAGAGGGTATGTACCAATTTCGGGGAGTGTTTTGCCATGTACGAGTACACATTTAAATAGCTAGGATTGAGGCTGCCGTTTACTAATTTTCAGCAATTAGTGTTTGTGCACTTGAATTTGGCTCCGACGCAGTTGCATCCGAACTCGTTGGCCTTCATCCGGGCATTTTAGCTGACGTGCGACTCTTTGAAGATAGGGGTTACTCTTCCTTTATTTTTCACTATCTTTCATCTTCAACGGCAGTTGACGGGGAGGAAGTATGGTTGGGTTTCTTTGAAGCGACCTCGCAAACTATTCAAACCCTTTTCGGAATCGATACAGACGTTCAAGGAGATGTACTACATCATAGAGCCCATCTCGGAAGCTGCCCAGGATAACACTTATGTCTGGGAGATCGAGGTTGACGAGGAGGGTAACGACCTGCGCGATGAGGCTGGGAAGTTTGTCGGGGAGAGACTGTTCAAGTTCCCTTTGCACTGGGGACCTGGCCATTTCACCAAGGCGCCCAATGAGTACGTTCTCCAGCCGCACAACTTAGTCGGGCAGGATGTCGTTGCTTATGATATACTGGTGAAGTACGTTAACTCCTTCCAGCTTGCTGAATGCTGGACGAAGAAGGGTGACCCTATCTTCGAGGAGGATGGTAGCCAGAGGGTTGAGTATCGCTTTATTAACACCAAGGCGCTTTTGGAGTGTAAGACTCTTGCGGAAGCTTATAAATTGCTCGGTAGTCTTATTTATTTGACTTGTCCGACATATTTTTCTTCGTCGTCTAACTCTCTTATTTTGTTTGTGCAGGTGAGATGCCTCTTGCTCACGAAAGGATGGTAAAGAATGCTCTCGTGAGGAATAAGCCCGGAACGGTTGCTCCCAAGTCTCAATTTGCTCAGCGTGCTCCTACTCCTCCTCAGCCTGTTGCGGGGAACTCTTCTCCCACTCCTGCCTCCCAGGGATCTCCCTTGCCTATGGCCTCACGGTCCAAGCGGTTCAGGGCCACTGAGGGGGTAGATCTCAGTCGGGCACCAGAAAAAGGGAAGTTTGAGCTTCCTCCGTGCATCCTTGACAGAAAGTTCTTTGAGGGGACATCCTTGGTTGTGCCTCGGGCAGAATCTCTCCAGCTAGAAGGCATGGATCGCCCGAGCAAGAGGGTGCTGGTGGCCCAAGATGCTTCTGCGCTAGTCAGAATGTTGGAGATGGCGGCCGTTTATGCTGAAGGGGACTCTGCAATTGAGTCTGAACTGAGAAATGCTTGGGCCACCATAGCATCCCTTTAGGAGATGGCGAGGAAGGCCAAGGAGGAGACTAGAATTTCTGATGATGCCCGAAAGAAAGCAGATGAGGAGGTGAGCAGGCTGAAGAAGGAGAATTCGACGCTGGCCGCGGAGAAAAAGGCGGCTGAGGAGCTGGTCGAGCAACTAAGGTCGGCCAATACTCCGGGCGAAGACGAACCTGAGGACGTGAAGGAGATAAGGACAAGGTTTGAGCTAGTTGCCCCTATGTTGGCGGCCGAGGACGACAATATCGTCATTGCGGACGAATCCTTCAAGAACGTCGTGTCTCAACTGCGGGTGGTGAATCCTGATCTTGATATTACCATGGAGGGTACCCACTACTTGGCACACGTTGAAGACAATCATATCGTTAGGCCGGACTCCCTCCTCGAAGAGCATGCCGACCGCGAAAAACCAGGAGCCTCAGTCTAACTCCGAGCAGAATGACCAGATGGATGAGTGAAGGCTTTTTTTTTCTGTTGTTGTTGTAGTTTTGTCCGGCCTGCGTGTCGTGTAATCTTGTTGTAATTTATTTGGATTGGGGGGCATGGCCCCCGGTTTATGTAATCCAGCACAATCATGGTCCTAGTGGCCATCTGTTACTTTTAAATTATGTGTCTGGTCCTCGTGGCCGGTTTTGCTATTTGCATGACTTTATCCGCTTTTAATTTCTGCTAAGTTTTGTACTTATGCTTGTTGTGCATGTGTGTTTGCCCGTGGTAGGGATTACTTTGATTTGCATTAAGTTTCAGGGGATTGCTCGTTGTGGATGTGTTCGGTAGTGAAGGGTACTGGTCGAACGGCCGGGGAATATCCGAGCTAGGATGCGGAGCTCAGGTCGCGTTTGAGGCCTGAGTTCGCGGCGTGAACCTCCCATCGCGAGCTAGGTGTTCTGCCTGTCGTGGTACTTTGACGATGGCGGTGCTCGATTGAGGGACCGTTGTCGAGCAGAGACCCGATTCGTTCCTAAGCGGAGTTCTGCTTCACTGGCATGCGACGCTTGTACCTAGGCGTGCATCATGGTTGGTAGGCAATGCTCGTCGTCATGATGGATCGAACCTATAGTTTAGGCCTTAACTGTAGTATTGTTTCAGCTTTTCGGCGTTCCATGGTCGAGCAAGTTCTTCCCCGTTGAGACGTTCTAGGTAATAGGCCCCATTCTCCGTTTTGCCTAGACACGATAGGGTCCTTCCCAGTTGGCGGCTAGTTTGCCTTCGCGAAAGTCTTTATGGTTTCTCCTTAGGACGAGGCTGCCCACGTCGAACTCTCGTCGTATGACTTTGGCATTGTGCCTGATGGCAATTTTTTATTTTAACGAGGCTTCGCAGAGAGTTACCCCTGTTCGGATTTCCTTGACGAGATCGAGTTCCTCCCTTAGTGCCTCGTCGTTCATTTCCTCGTCCAGGGGTGATTCTGTCCACCTGGTGGGTACGTGAACTTCGACGGGGATCACGGCCTCGGTCCTATAGGCTAGACAAAAGGGTGTTTCCATGGTTGAAGAGTGTGGAGTTGTGCGGTATGCCCATAGGACGCTGTGTAGCTCCTCGACCCAAGCTTTCTTCGTTTCGTCAAGCCTTCATTTGAGGCCTCGAAGATGACTCGGTTCGCTGCTTCAGCCTGCCCATTTGTCTGAGGATGTTCGACAGATGCGAAGTGTTGCTTCGTGCCGAGCTGGGCGACGAAGTCCTGGAACTTCTTGTCCATGAACTGTGCCTCATTGTCTGTGACTATCGCTTGGGGGATGCCAAAACGTGCGAGGATGTTTCGTTTGTAGAAACGCAGTATGTTAAGGGCAGTTATCTTGGCTAGAGCCTCCGCTTCTATCCATTTTGTGAAGTAGTCCACGCCTACTATTAAGTATTTATTCTGACTTGATCCTACCAAGAATGGTCTTAGGATGTCCAGGCCCCACCAGGCAAATGGCCACTGGGAGGATATAGCCTTGAGCTCGTTAGGAAGAGCTAGGTGCATGTCCCTGTGTCGTTGGCACTTATCACATTTCTTCACATTCTCTTTAGCATCATGCTGCATGGTTGACCAGTAGTACCCTGCTCGGAGGGCCTTTCGGGCAAGAGACCTTCCTCTGAGGTGTTGGGCATTGATTCCTTCGTGAATTTCGCGCAAGATATGGGTGACCATTTCTTCTTCGACACACTTGAGTAGCGGGATGAAGAACCCTCGCCTGTAGAGTTTATCTTCGACCAGGACGTAGGAGCAAGCTCTTTGCCTAACTATGTTGGCCTCTTTGGGGTCGGACGAAAGTTCGTCTTTAGCAAGGTAGTTGTTAACGGGGGTCATCCAGCAATTACTGTCGCCGATTATTTGTACGTCGAGGGTCGGGGAAGCCTTCTCGATACTGGGTCAAGAAAGTACCTCCTGTATGACGGACTTATTTCCGCCTTTCTTCTTCGTGCTGGCTAGTTTGGACAAAATGTCTGTCCGAACATTGTGTTCGCGGGGAACGTGTTTTACCTCTACCGCTGCGAACTTCGTCATCTTCTTCTTGACCAGGGCTAAGTATTCGGTCAGGTTGTTGCTTTTGGCTTGATATTCCCCTCGGACTTGAAGGGCCACGAGTTGTGAATCTGTGCAAATAATGACTTCTTCTGCGCCAAGGTCTTCGACCAAGCATAACCCAGCGAGGAAGGCTTCGTACTCAGCCTGGTTGTTGGAGGTGGGGAAGGACAGGGTGAGCGAAACTTCAACGATGATTCCCTCCTCGCTTTCCAGTATGATGCCTGCCCCGCTCCCCGCCGAACTGGAGGCCCCGTATACAAAAATGGTCCATTTGCGTGCTCCGAAAGTGGGGGAGTCTGCGAACGTCATTTCTGCGACGAAGTTGGCCAGGGCCTGGGTTTTGAGGGCTTTCCTGCTCTCATACTGGATGTTGATTTTGGACAGCTCAAGCGACCATTTGAGCATTCTACCGGCCATAACTGGTCGTCCCAATAGCTGCTTTACAGGTTGATCTGTTCGAACCACAATCATATGGGCTAGAAAGTAGTGTCTCAGTCTTCTAGCTGCGTTGATGAGGGCCAGCGCCACTTTTTCAATCTGTTGGTATCTCAACTCTGGCCCCTGCAGTGCTTTGCTCGTGAAATATATGGGCTTCTTCCCGTCAGGGGTCTCTCAGATAAGAGCGACGCTTACTGCCTCGGTTGCTACAGCGAGATACCGATACAATATTTCGCCGTTGTATGGGCGAGAGAGGACTGCCGGCTCTGAGAGTGCTCGTTTCAGATGGAGAAGAGCCTCATCACACTCCTCGGTCCATTCGAACACTGCCTCCTTGCGGAGGAGTTTGAAGAATGGTAAGGCGTGTTGGGCAGATTTGGCCACGAAACGGGACATTGACGCGAGCATCCCATTGAGGGACTGGATGGATTTCTTTGACTTGGGCGTCGGAAACTCGGAGAATACTCGGAACTTATTGGGGTTGGCTTCGATTCCTCGTTCCGTTAAGTAGAAGTTGAGGAACTTGCCTGCCCGGACACCAAACGTGCACTTCTCCGGGTTGAAACGCATTTTGTACTTTCTGTCCTGTTCGAAGAACTTCCTTAGATGGGCGGTGTGATCGGTTTCCTCGTGGGATTTTACGATCATGTTGTCCATATAGACTTCGAGCATGTCACTTATCTCTCCTCGGAAGACCTTGTTCATCATTCTTTGATAGGTCGCGCCGACGTTCTTCAGGCCGAAGGGCATTACGTTGTAGTAATAGTTGCCCGATTCGGTCATGAAGGTCGTGTATTTTTTATCGCTCATTGCCATTGGAATTTGATTATAGCTCGAATAGGCATCCATGAATGATAAAAGTTTAAAATCGGAGGAGTTGTCAATAAGTTTATCAATATTGGGGAGGGGGTAGGCATCCTTCGGGCATGCCTTATTAAGATCGGTATAGTCAATGCACATTCGCCATTTGCCATTAGATTTTTTCACGAGTACAACGTTGGACAGCCTAGTGGTGTACTTGGCCTCCGAGATAACTTTGGCCTCGAGGAGGTCCTTTACAGTTTTTTTTGCAGCCTCCGTTTTCTCCAGAGACTGCTTTCTCCTACGTTGTGTTACTGCTTTGACGGCCCGGTCAATCGTGAGTTGATGGCAGGCGATAGACGCGTCCAAATCAGACATCTCGGCGGTGCTCTAGGCGAAGAGATCGGCGTTCTCACAGAGGCAAGCCTTGAGTTGCTTCCTCGCGATGTCTGGGAGGTCCGCTCCAATCTTTACTCCCCGTTGGGGGTCATCGCCGAACAAAACAAGCTCAAAGTTGCCATCCGAGATTGGGCGCATCGGATAGGAGCTGCTGCTGGACAGGGTAGACGAGCTGGTTGAAGCTGTTTGGTCCTCTTGCTGGTCTTCTTCGGGGAAGCGACTGTCAAGGTCAATGGAGTCGACCTGAGGCAGAGGCTTAGCTTCCTCGGAACTCGGGGCATGGCTGGCTTGCTCAATACCTTTGGCTTGGAGGCGATGGCGTTGAGTCCCTTCGTGGCTGCTTCAAAACATCGTCGTGCGGCTTCGATGTCGCCGTGGAGGGTGGCGACCATCCCCTTTGAAGTGTAATACTTCATCTTGAGGTGGACGGTTGAAGGCACAACTACCAACTCGGCCAATGTTGGTCTTCCGAAGATGCACTAGTACAGTGACGGGCAATCGATCACCAAAAATTGCACTTTGACAGACCTGGCCATCTCTGCTGATCCAAAGGTTATGATCAGTTCGACGTATCCCCAGGGTTTGGTCACTGATCTGCTGAATCCTTGCAAATCAGACCCCACGTAGGGGGTGAGGTGTGATTCGTACAACTAAAGTGTTGAAAACAGCTGGGAGTATATAATGTCGACTGAGTTGCCTTGGTTGACGAGGATCCTGCGAACATCGAAGTTTGCCATTCGGGCTCTGACGAGCAAAGGTATGCTCGAGTTCGGAGATCCCCCGAGGAACTCTTCCCGATAGAAGGAGATGGGGACAGAGCCCTTCTGGGCTTGGTCGAGCGTGGTCACCTTGTCAGAGCTCGTGCTGATAAGGTTCTCGAATTTTCTTTTCACGAAGCCCACCGTGACTTTATTGAAACCTCCGCCCGAGATGACCATGGCGGATGGGAACGTCTCCCACGGGCTGTGGGTCGCAAAGTAGGTAGGAGCACTGAGCTCGTCCGGGACGTAGAAGTCCTCCGGCCACGACACGGACATGGCCACCTGGAGGTTGGCCTATTTCGAGGAAGGCGCCTCTTCCTCTATTTTCTTGGACTCCTGGGCGTCTTGCCGAGGAGCATCTTTCTTGTTCGTGAACTGTTTCAATCAGTATCTCGATAGCATCCTTCAGATGGATGCAGTCTTTGGTGGTGTGGCAGTGACTTTTATGGAAACGACAGTACTTTGATTTATCGGCATTGGGTTTGACCGGTATTTGTTTGGGGAAGCAGACTCCTGCTTGCTTGAATTCTGAATTCGTGCATTCGGACAATATCTTCTCCCTTGAGACGGTGAGGGGGGTGTAATCATGGAATCGTCCGAAGGGTCCCTTGCTGTAGCGGGAGTCCTGAGGACGGTCTTCGCGCTTTCTTTCTCCTCGACGGGATATCGAGGCTTCTTCGCCTCTGGAGGCCTGAGCGTTCTCCTGGTGACGGGATGCTCGGACGGAATTGGCCGCTTCCTTATCTTCGTACTGAATATGCGGTTGTGCTTTGAGAAGGAGGGAATCAAGGTTCCTCGGAGGTGCGAGGCTGATAGCTTTAGAAAACTCCGAGCCCGGGCGGAGTCCTTGCTCTAGCAGAAATTTTTTCATCTCGTCCGTTGTAGGGAACTGTATCGCTTCTTTGTTGAACCTCTCGATGTATGCCCGAAGAGGTTCGTCCTTTCCTTGGATTATGGCCCCAAGGGAGGCTTCAGTCTTTGGGTGTCGCCGCGACACAGAGAAATGTCGGGAAAACATCCTGCCCAGATGCTTCCACAGTGTAATAGATTCTTCGGGCAACTGCATGTACCACATCATTGCTCCCTTCCAAAGCGTGGTCGGAAATAACCGGCACTTGATGGCGCCCCGGACGTCACGGTAGTCCAATAGCGCATCGATGTTCTCGATGTACTCGTCGGGGTCAGTTGTCCCGTCATACGTGCCAGTGCTTGGGGCTTTTCTAAGCCCTTGGGAAGACGCGTTGCCAAGATTTCCTGGGATAATGGGCCGTGAGGCTCATCATCGCTGCTGGAGCTGGTCAGCGACGGGGACCGCACGACTCGCTCGTGGCGGTGGTTTCTTCGGGGGGAAGGTGAATGGGCCCAGCCCTTTGACCTGACCGAGGGTGACTGCTTGTCTCTTTGGGTCCTCTTGTGACCGGGAGAGTGTTGGTTTTGCGGGGAAACCTGGTCGCGTTTTCGGACAACGCGAGATTTTGGTTCTTGGCGCAGCCTTCGGTCGACTTCTCGCCGAGGTTGCGGGTTCTTGGATTGTTGATGGTTCTTCCTCAGAGGTCTTGGACGGACGGATTCCTCCAAAGCCCAATCCTTTCGTTCTGTTGAAGGATCAGGATGTTGGTTTTGTTAATCGCCTCCAGAAGGGCCACCACGGCTGGGTCGGCGTTGGGTGAGACAGGAACTGGCTGGATGTCCAGTGAAGGTTGATCGTTGTTGCGATCAGCATAAGTAGGGGAAGGAGAAGTCGTGGCCCCGTCCCTCCGAAAATAGACATCTCCGAGAAAAGATGATGGGTCGTCAACGTCAGTCTTGCTGACGGGGAGGACAGCGGATTGGAGAACACCTTTGGCGTGATCTTGAGAGGCCATGATGATGATCTTGGAAGTTTGCTTTGATCTTCGGTTTCCGGGGAAAGAAAGATGGGGAGAGCAATGTTCCCACAGACGACGCCACTGATCATGAAGGTTGGATAAGATCCTATATAAGTGGGCCACCAAGTACGTCTGAGATGCTGGTCGTATGGAGAGGAGGAGGGGGGTGTACCTGCAAGGCACTCCGATGCTCAAGTAAGAAAGGGTCAGAGAAAAGGGGCAAGTACAAAGTATTAGTTCGTAGGGTGAAAATTTTATACCTGACCCTCTCAAGTGAGAGGGTTTATATAATGCCCCCAACGCGTGGCCAACAGTCCTATTTTCGGGGCGAAATAACCGTTTTCCAGAAGAATAGGTAACTATCCAAAACTAGTCGTTGTGTCGGGCAGGGTGCCCAAAACTAGTCGTTGTGTCGAGCACAAGTGTAGTTCCGGGCATATGCCCTTAGTTGTTCGGGGAGTGAAGAAGCTGTGCGGAACGGGCAATGTTTCTGGGGAGGACAGTGCAGCCCTTGCCCGGTCAGAGGGGCAGAAAGGTAACTTTTTCTCCTTTGTGGATTAGACTTAGGCAATTGGGTCGTTCTGGGAGCAGAAGTGGATTGGACCATGTCTAGCCATTGGTCTAGTCCAGAACAATAATCTTAAAAAAAATCTAACTAAAAGTTTGAAGAGCAGAAAGTGTATTGGAACAAATTAGGGTGTAAAGAGAGCACGTTCAGGGAAAAGGCGGTTAGGCCCAGGATCAGGCAAGGAGAAAGAAAAATGGGTCGGGTCATTACCAAACCCGGTTGGTTTCTAAAAGCAAAAAAAACCTACCTCCTCTCCGCCACAAACAAAACGCACGAAGAAGAAAAGAAAAAACAGATTGCTCTCTCAAATCGTCTTTCTCAATGATTCTCTGCGATTTTCCCCACCCCAAACTATTTCGTTCTCTTCTACACTCTCTATATCAATTTTAGATTCATCGCGATTCTTCCTCTCACTCAATCTTTCTCCGTCGTGTTCCTTTTCTTTCGCTCCAACAAAGGTGGCTCGCGTGTGGAAGTTACAACGAGGTGTTGATGGCGTCGGAAAAAGATGAGTTATGGAAATGGTGAACAGATGGAGTTGTTTAAAAAGGTTTGTGTATGGAAACAAGAAGGCTTTATATGGTTTTTTGTTGTGACGAAGATGAGTGTTGGTGAAGTTCGGTTCACGGTGATAATGATGGATGTTGAGGAGGTGGAAAGTTTGGGTTGTGCGGAGTTTTTGCAGTTTGGAAAGGTATGGTATGGTGGTCTATGAAGGTTTTGGTTGTCGATGAAGAAGGCTGATGAAGGATGAATAGATTCCGATTTGGTTTCGTTACATCTTGGATGACTTTCAAGTGGCTACAGGTAGCAGAAAGTGTGGAGAGTAATTATGAGACACTGTTGTTGGTTGTTTTGAAGGAAGGATGCAACGAGCAAAAAATGCAGAGAAAATGGCCTTTCTTTGGTTATGTTTTTTGTGATCTCCTCCCCCTCTCCTGTTTTCAAATTTTCCTCTTAAAACATTCAAACTTCTTGATTAAGTTTCCTAGTACAACACTTGTCTTGTTATTGATGCTAAATAACTTTCAAATGGCAGGTTTGTTCAGAATTCTGATGGTGAGCTTAATAGAGGTTTTGTCTCATTGTGGCATTGAGGAATGGCTTTGTGAGATTGTACGAGTTGTGAGAAAGTTTTGGCTGATGATGCAGGGATTTTGGTATTTTGTATATGGGTCCCATTTTGATGCAAGGAAGTCAGGTTTTAGGTAAATGTTGTAGTCAAGGTCTGATGCGCAAGTTGCAGAGAGTTTCTTTTGGCATGTAGTAGAGATGATGCAAAGATTATTTGACCAAGGGTTTTTTTTTCTATTTTGCTGAACTGTAACTTTCTTTCCCTTGTGATTTGTGAGACAACAAGAGTTTAGAATTTTTTTTGGATTTTGTAATAACAAAAATAAAATAGTATAATTTCTCTTTAGATTAATAAAAAAAAAGAATTAAAACTGTAATTAAAAACAAACTAAATTAAAAAAACAAATTAAAATAATCAACATGAAAATAAAACTATAATTATGATTAAAAATTAAAATTAAACTAAAATTAAATTAAATTACTAAACTTAAACTAAATAAATCAAAATTAAAGTAAACCAAAATGAAATTAATCTAATTTTAACTAGACCAAAATAAAAACTAAACTAGAATTAAAATAAATTACAAATACACTAAAAATTGTAAATAACTAAATCGAATTTAAACTAAAGTAAAAATAAGCTAAATTTAAAATAATTAAATTGGAAATGAACTACTTTAAAAAAAGTACTATATTGAATTTAAACTAAATTAAATTTAAATAATCTAAGAAAATTTTCTAAATAACAAGAAAACGAGATGGTATGATAAAAAAGATCAACTAAAAATGCATGATTAAAGATATTTAACTGAAAATGCGAGAAAAGAGACCAACTTGTGATGATATGAAATGATCAGAATCTGGGGGTAAAATCTGGGGTATGTGTTGAAGAGTATTTTGGGGGGTGTTTTATTGTATCCACAGAGATTGTATGTGTATTGTCGCCGTTCTATAGTCGAAATCGTTTTAAACTTAGAGTAACAAAGATTTTGGTGGTTTTGTAACGGATCGTTTGCATAAGAATTTAGTAACAAAGGTATAGAAATTGGTTTTAAAGATTTGGTAAAAGCATGCCAAGATTAGGGTTCGATAATCCATTTTATACGTATTTACACAATAAAGGATGTGAACTTGTTAACGATGAATATAATCACATATCCTCTCAACAGGTTTATCTCTAACATTTGTTGTGGGATTTACCATATTGATCCTTAGACGATCTCTCACTCCAACTATCAAAATGATAACATTCAAGATCAGTATTTATGAACATCAAATTTCAAAACTAACTCTAGCCTTATGATTGTTAATGGATTGAAACTTAGGTCAAGTTTTAGAACATATTTCTCAATCATGAACTAAAACAAAATATAAACCATACAAACAAAGTTTTTCACCTATATTTATCATCAACAAAGTTCACACACTACATACAATCAAGATCAATACATACAGAATGACGGATTACCTACCACTAATCTTGACACAAGATGTGTTTAGCTACACAAATTCATGGTAGCTTGTTTCACAAGTTTCGGGAGGAGATGAAAAAGCATCTGCGTCGAATAATCGAGATCGGATGCAAATCCAGCTTCTCAATGTGAAATATCTCTCTTAGATGAATAAAAGTCAGAAAACTAGGTTATGGTGTGATAAAATGAGGTTATGATCCCAAGAAATTACATAAAGTGCTTTTATAGTACACTTGAAATTAGCCCAGTTCACACTACGAACTTTTCATTCGCCTAGCGAACTACGAAATTGGCACCTGAGGTGCCTCTGATAAGTTAAACCGCTTCTGAGTTTCTGCATAAGTTTGCAATGCGAACTTTTATTCGCAAAGTAAACTATTCGCCTACAAGTTCGCAAAGCGAACTTAGGCCCCTTTAGCTACTGCCGCATCCAAGGTGTCCTTCGCCAGGTCTTCGCTGGAGCGATGAAACAGCGAACATTCGTTGGGAAGTTCACAAAGCGAACTTTAGTCCCTTTTTTTACTGCCCAAAGTCTGGGACTGTTCGCTGGAACTTCGCCAGATGTTCGCAAAGCGAACTTACTGATGTTTCATCCTTTCTTTGGCAACTTGGATCCTTTCTTTGTATCTTACTTCTTTGATAAATTAATGCTTTTTTCTGCACAATAACACACATATTACAAGCACCAAAGGTATTTTCACAATGTTTGAAGAATGACAACAATTCAAGAATAAAATCCACAATTAAACATAAAAGAGTTGAAAAATGTCAAGTATTAATAAGAAATATAAGGCATGTCTGACATCTAACAAACTCTCCCCAACTAACTCTTTGCTTGTCCTCAAGCAAAGTATGCCTCTTATTGAAAACAAGAGGATTTGCTCAAGCATTTAACTCAATCAAGAAAAGATTGAAAGCTCAAATGAATAACAATTGCAAACAAGCAACGATTACAAATTCCTAGGATCGAACAATGTAAAAGAACTTGATTCTTAAACAAATATCAAACAATGTTTCAAGTAACATCTAAATTATCATGCTCATATCACTCTAACACTCCTCTTCGAAAAATAATTGAAGGAAAAACGCGCTTACAAACGCGGGGCAATTTCGCTCATCTGACAAATGATGCAAATACAAACCAATTCATACAATATCTAAACGATGAATAAAGAAATCATGGAAGCAAAATGATCACTAAGGGCTTTTAAGGTTGTAGCTTGGTAGGGTTAACAATAAAGGGACATTTCTAAAGGCCATTGAATCGAAATTTCCGATGCAAGAAAACATTCACTATACAAGGTATTCACACATCTCAACTTCATTCACCAATTTCATTCCTTTATCACAAACATTCTCAAACTTCCTTATGCACAATTATTTGGTCTCTATTTTTCTCATTCAAGCACGCATTCTTTTTCTTTGTTTTTCACATTCATATTCACATTTTCTTTTCTTTTCATGCTTGCTTGAAATTTTTCAAAAGTTTGAGCAATTTACCAATCTTCTTTTTCATTCTCCCCAACTTATTTTCAACTAAACCTTAAGTGAATGCTCCTTGCTTTTTAAGGCAAGGAAATCAATAAAAACAAAGTTTTATGGTTCAAGAAGAAAATTTTTTAGAATCTCTAAAAAATTCAATGATGAACTTGATTTTCAAATTATGTACAACACAAAGTTCATCACTAAAACAAGATCTAAACTGTTTAGGCTCAAAGGGCTAACGGATACTCACTACTCACGGGTAAATCACTGTTTGGAAATGGTTGTGCTCATTATCAATAAATGCCTTGATCATTTCTAATGCTTCCACAAAATCACACAAATCATAAGATAAAGCATGGATTAAAAGTATAAAACAAAATTCATTAGCAATTCTATGCATTTAGTAGACCATGGAGGTTTCTCACCATTTTGGTTTTTGGACCTAAGTGACATAAGCAATCAATAAAGTTGTAACAAGAAACAAAATTTCATTTGCACAAAGACAAGAAGTTCTAACACATTCTAAATCCTAGAAATAGGTAACCATGTACCTTGCCAACAATTACATGCTTAAATACTATCTTTTCCACCCAAACTTGGAAGAATCTTCTTTGATGAACAACAATCACCAACCTAGAAGTTCCTTTCAAAACCACACCCAAAAATGGAAACATTAAATTCCCACAAGTATACCAACATAATACAATAATAAGCAAAACTAAAATAAAAATGAAATTGAACAAATTCAATTGAAAAATAAAATACTAATAATAATAGCATAATAGTGTCATGGTGTAGAAACACCTACAAAAGTCATCAGTACCTCATAAGGGTACAAAGTACATCAAAATATCCCAAAATAATCCACATAGTGGATAAAGTACAATAATAAAACTGATACATAAAACATAACAAGAAAACTTCACTTTGAAGATCAAAGGAAGTACAAAATGACATCATCAAAACTAGTCCTCTTCGGACTCAGAACCTGACACCTCAATCTCCTCATCCTCGGAACCAGACTCAGATCCAGATACCTCAACCACCTCTTCCTCATCATCATCCGCATTAGCATCCTCCTCAGGCTCAACTGCCTCTGACCCCCCTCTAAAAACTGGCCTGGCCTCACGCCAACCAACAAGAGCTAGGAATTGCTCCCTAGTCATCATAGAGTGATCCACGAAGGGCTCACAAATCTGTAGCTATAACACCTGCATAGAATCATGTAAATCCATCATGGCGCACTGAGAAGCCGCCATCCAGTCCCAATTGTACTGGCATATCTCTTGCTGATACGGGTAATAACTTTGAGAACCAGAACCACTCGATCCATCACCAGCACCTGTGTCGGCATCAGTACCAACACCTGAAGACTCACCTCGCAACCCCTTTGGTTTACAAAATTTATCCACATACCGGTTATCAATAGCGACCAGGATGGTAACCTGACGGCGTGTGGGGACATTAACCCCCACATGCACACAAAAAGTCATGATAAGACAAGGAAAGACAAGAGGACAGTTCTTCCGTGAAGTTGAACCAAGTCCACTTTCCACAATAGGCCTCATCTCATCAGCAATAATCCTGGCCACATCAATTTGGATATTCATCATGATGTTGTGGACCAAATGTGCAAGGGGGTATGGTGATAGTCGAAGAATGCGACTTTGGCTTAATGTTTCTAAGAACAAATAGTAAGATCAACTGGGCCAAAAGACGCATATCCTCTCGACGGTATCTGCGTGCAACCCCAGATGGGTTTAACTCAACAGTTTTTCCTTCACGCAATAGGTCACGAGTGATTTTATCTGTGTCTCTATGAAGTCTCAAGGTTCTGTGGTAGGTATCTATCTCATTTTCTCTCAACGGCAACGGGTTCCCAAGAACCTCGTTAATAGTCTCCCGATCAAACATCACCTTTGTTCCCAAAATCAAGATCTTCTACCCAAATTCCTCCCCATCATCCGGGAGGGCATTTGCATAAAATTCTCGGACCATCTCCACGTTATAGCTATCCACAAGTGTAATCAACTTCCCCCACTTCTTTCTTTCAAGGAGTCCAGCTACCGCCCGATAGCTTCCTTGTGGGTTCAAATTGAATCTTTTCTCAGGTAAGATAGTCCTCGTCTCTAGAGTCAAGTACCGGGCAACCTGTTTTGCCCCTTTGAAACGGTCATTATCGAACTGAATTGGAACCAGTCGTGAAGTGCTTCCGGACTTTCTCTTTTTCGATGGAATAATTTTTGGAGCCATCTGCAAAAACCATCATACAAAATAACAACCAGCCAGCAAACAGTTCATTAGATGAGGAACAAAACAGTAAACCAGAATCCCAAATAGAAACAGTAAAAAAAATTTAAGAAATCTAGTCTGTTCGCCCAGAAGTTTGCAAGGTGAAGTCCTGGCGAACATTCGCCTCAGATTCTCTAGGCGAAGTTCTGGTGAATGTTCGCCCCAGGTTCGTAAAGCGAACTAGTGGCGAACCTGCAAATTTTTTAAAACTTAATAGCTTCTGCCAATTTAAACAACATCAACCAATCTTTCATAACCCAACCTCTATTCTTAAATTTTGCATGAAAAAAAATCAATATGCAACAACAACAAACCTTAAATATAGAGGTGCATTGTTACCACTTAGACCTATAATCAATTTGGTCTCTAAGATTATCCTAACCTAACCTAACCACATGTTCTAACAAAAAATAATAGAGAGAAAGAGAATCAAACTGTGACTTGTTGAGAATTTGTAAAAAATTATGAAAAGATGTAGGAACAGAGAGAGCACGCGAGAGTTTAAAATTGTGTGAGTGTTTGTGAGAGATTGAGAGTGGCAATGCGAGTGTAGGGTTACCTCACAAAATCAGAATAAGTGGGTCATGGGCCCAGGTGTGGCCCACCACTTTTTTAAAGCCTTTTTTTTATGAGGTGGCAGCAGACAATTTGTGTCTGTCTCTCTGAGTTTGCAATGCAAACTGTGTAACACCCTAAACCCCCACGATAATTAATAATCAAATATCAGAGTAAGTTAAAACATACAATCAGTTAGGATGCTACATTCAACAAACACGGGAACAAATGCCCCGGGGTAGATGATTTTAACTTCAAATTTATTAAATATTGTTGGGATATAATAAGCCAAGACTTCACAAATAGTGTGCTTGAATTCTTCAAGACCGGAAAGCTTCCCAAGATGTTTGCGTCCTCATTTATTCCGTTAGTTCCTAAGGTTGACAACCCTCAAAATTTCGACGAATTCAAGCCCATCAGTTTGATTTGTTACGTGCTTAAAACTATCTCCAAAATGCTTGCTAGAAGGTTGAGTAAGGTGATCCATAAGTTGATTTCTCCATCTCAAACATCGTTTATTCCAGGTCAGCAACCTCTTGATGGTGTTCTTATGGCAAGTGAAGTAGTAGACTTTGCTAGAAGGAATAAGAAGAAGTGTTTGTTACTTAAAGTAGACTTTGCAAAGGCTTACGAATGTGTAGACTGGTCCTACTTTGAAGCAATGCTTGTAAAGATGGGATTTGGAATAAATTGGTTAAAATGGATTAGAGGATCTGTTTTCAACAGCTATATGTCGGTTTTAATAAACGACAATCCGTCAAAGGACTTCAAGGCGTCGAGGGGGTTGAAACAAGGAGACCCCCTATCTCCTTTTTTATTTTCTATTGTAGCGGAAGGCCTGGCTAGCTTGGTTAGAAGTGCTTATATTCATAATTTGCTGTCGGAATTCAAAGTCTACGATCTTCAACTGTTAGTGTTCTACAGTTCGCATATGATACGTTTCTCTTCGAGGATGGATCGATTTCCAACATTTGGGCACTCAAGGCTATTCTTCGGGCATTTGAGCTGATTTCTAGTCTTAAGATAAATTTTGCTAAAAGTTGTTTATATGGGATTGGAGTGGAGGCGGATTTTCTGGTTGCAACAGAATAGTTCCTTCATTGTAAATCTGGCAGTCTTCCTTTTAAGTTCCTCGGCTTAACGGTAGGTGGTAACCAACGTCGCATTTTGTTTTGGAAACTGGTAGTATCTTGCTTGAGGAATAGATTATCAATATGGATAGGTCAGAACTTATCCATTGGAGGGAGAGTTTCTCTTATAAATGCAGTCCTCGTTAATCTTCTGATACACCACTTGTCCTTCTTTAAGGCTCCAAAGAAAGTAGTGAAGGAAATCATAGCCATATAAAGACGCTTCCTTTGGGCTGGATCTTCGAATAATAGTTTTATTTCTTGGGTAAGTTGGAAATCCGTTTGCAAACCGAAGAATTGCAGGGGTCTTGGAATAAAACATGTAGGGCGTTTTAATAGGGCTCTCCTTGCAAAATGGTTGTGGAGATTTTCCCGCGACGACAATGAGATTTGGGGGCCAATGCTAGTCTAGAGGTTCGGAAATCTTAGCTTGAAAGTGCAGACATTCGAGGAAGTTGGCAACTTAAAAAATGACTCTTTGTGGATTAAGGACATACTTTCCACTGCAGTGTCAAATTTCAGTGACAGGTTTTGCAATCTTCTTGAGAATTCAGTAGGAGATGGGGCTAGTACTGCTTTCTGGCAGACTAATTGGTTAGGGAGTTCGAATCTGAAAGCTTTTTATCCTAGGCTGTTCCAGGCATGCAGAAACAAGGTCTGTTCTGTTAAAGAGATGGGCGATTGGGAAGAGGGTTCGTGGCGTTGGAACTTGCGCGAAACTTTGGCCTTAGCGGATAACCAACTGGAGCCTGAACTGAGTGATCTTTGTCATCTGCTGGAAGCACTTCAGATGCAGCATGATAAAAAGGATGAGTGAGTGTGGAGTTTAGATAGAGCGACGAGATTTTCGGTAAGTTCGTTTTACTGTTACATCAGTTTATGTGAATCACTGAATTTGGTTGATGATCTTACTGCAGAATTATTGGATCTTGTGTGGAAAACTTATGTTCCATTGAAAATCCAAATTTTTGCTTGGAGGATGGCGCTAGATAGATTGCCTATGAGATCGAATTTGGTAGATAGGCATATTATTGAGAATCCTCATGAATAGGTGTGTATGTTCTGTTTCCAAGAGATTGAGAATTCCACTCACCTGTTCTTCTCGTGCCATAAATCTGTGGAGGTGTGGAGTAAGATTTGCGAGTGGGTGGAGATAGGTAGTATTTCGAAAACTGATTGTAGTATCCACGCGAAGGCATGGTTCTCGTGTCTTCAAGGCCGAAGTAAATCAGGTAAGATAAATTCAATTTGGTTTATCTCTTGCTGGAACATTTGGAGGGCCAGAAATAATATATTGTTCAATGATGAGATTTGTAATGTCGATGAAATTATAAATGCTATTATCATTTCCTCTTGGAACTGGTTGATCTTAGGTAGTGTTAATAGCAAGAAGTGTAGCTTGTACGAGTGGTATAAGTTCCCCTACGATTTCTTGTAAGTGATTCGTAGTGTTGTTGTTTGTTGGTTTGAGATTTCCTTAATCTCCAATTAATGAAAGTTGCTTATAAAAAAAAACAAACACCTGCTCATGCATACGATATATAACACATCGATATTATCAATAAAAGCATACTTGATTAATCTTATCACATGGCAGCGGAATTCAACTAAAACATAACGTACTTAGTACCACATAATTCTCATAAAGTAAGTAAAATGACGACACATAATAAAATAAACAACTACAAACGTTCCGACAACCCAGTGTTACAATCAGAGCAGACGTGACCCAACAAAATAAAAAAGAAAACCTCGTCTTAGCTAACTCCAACTCCGCACTAATCCTGCTTATCTGCACGTTACCCACATAGAGGTAACATTCAAACAGAAGGAGTGAGATTCTCAAATCAATATAAGAAATGCATACTATAAGTATGAAAGCATAAAAACATTACACAATCTACCCTATCATCACAACATCAGCACAATTAGCATTTCCCACACAAGCAAATAATCAACACGACACAATGCAATGCAATGAGACCCACAACTCGAGTCAATGCATGTGGTACCAATTCGATCCCTGTTTCATGATCATAATTCCCGTTAGAATTTCCATAATAGTTGCTCACACCCCACATGGGCACACGACTTATCACACAACTTATGCAACATGGCATGCATACAGCGACAACATACAATGACAACTACATGCATATGACTATCAATGCGCCAATACATCATACTACAACTATACAACACGCAGTCCATACCTGCCAACACATACAACACCAGCAATCCACGACTATAACACGCATAAACACCACCGAATCCATCATTTCAACTTACAACACATAACAACATACACAAAACCCAATTAACGCATAAAAGGGTTGGAATTCTGGTATTTAAATCAATTTTTATAAATAGTGTGTGAAACCAGCTTTCCAACGCTTTGAACGGCGACAAAATCGGACCTACGGATTAAAAGATACGAATTTTTAAAGTTTTAGAAAGCTCGGTTCGTCTCAGCTCTGTTCGCCTGATGCTCACCTAGATAAGCACCAGCGAATCCACTTTCGCCTCATGCTCGCCTGGCGGAGCAGTGGTGAATCTCCTTCCCCGATACAAAATCCAGAAACCCTTATTTTCAACCCTTCGCTCGCCTCTCAATTCGCTTGGCGACCATCAAGCTAAGTCACTTTCGCCTGGCGAATTCTCCTTTCACCTGGCGAATTTGCGCGAATCAGCAATCTTGCGATTACGATTCTGCACGACTCAGACCCTAATCCTTCTCGATTTCACTCCCAATTCAGTCCAAAAACACACATATAATCACATATTACATACAAACAAGTAGAAAATACAGAAATCACATTTCAACCGATAAATTTGTGCATTCTTCCCCTTATCAAAACTTCCGACACGCAAAAACCCCAATCCCCAAATCAACACAAACAACACACAGGGATGATCCTAATGGTTTATCTACCCTCATACAAACAATATGAAACCCTTAAGAGATTAGAGAGCCCTACCTTTACCTTAGAGTTCTTGAAAATCTTCCCTCTAGCAATGGAGTCTCCTTTCTCTCACCCTAGCTCTGCTCTTCCTCTTTTCTTCCCCAAAACACGTGCTGAATCCCTTTCCTCTCTTCTAACCCCTTTTCTATTTATATTTATTATTATTATTATTATTATTATTATTATTATTATTATTTAAATATTATTATTACTATTACTATTATCTCACTAATTAAATTATAATAACAATATTCCTTAATAATTTAAAATAATAATATTAGCCAAATAACCATTCTCACCACATGCTTCTATACAATTTGTCACACACCCTCCGATACCTTATTTTCTATAATTCTAAGGGCACTACCCCATACTAAGGGCAATCCAACCTCAACCAAAACACACCAATACACAACATTATTCAATTTTAATTACGAAAAATAATTAAAATAAATCGGGGTGTTACAAACTGGCCAGCGAACTCTCGCCCCAGGTTCACAAAGCGAACTAGCCAGCGAACAAGACAGAATTTTGAAATTTTTTCTACATGCTGCTACCACACTTCCTACCAACTCCAAACAACTCAATACTTAAAAACAGTAAGAAAAACAGAAATACTTATAATGTTGGGGTGCCTTCCAACTAGCGCTTTGTTTAACGTCGTTTGAGCTCGACGGTCCAAGATGATCTCAAGGATCATTTAGAAATACTGCGCAATTTTCTCGATCAATTTCTCCTCCAAGATAGATTTTCAGTCATTGGCCATTCACAGTCCAACTTTCCTTCTTCTGCAAGTCCTCTATAACAATAGCACCATAGTGCTTGACATCCTTAATAAAAAACGGTCCTGACCATTTGGACTTCAATTTTCCCAGAAAAAGTTTCAAACGGGAATTGAATAGAAGAACCATCTGGCCGACCCGAAATTCTTTCTGACAAACCATCTTGTCATGATACCCTTTAACCTTTTCTTTATAAAGCTTGCTAGAATGGTACGCATTATTCCTCATTTCTTCCAACTCGTGTAATTGAACTTTTCTTTTCTCGCCGACCAAGTTCGGATCAAAGTTTAACAGTTTCAGCGCCTAAAGAGCTTTGTGCTCCAATTCAACTGGTAAAAGACATGTCTTGCCATAAACCATTTGAAAGGAGTTAAACCTATTGGAGCCTTGTAAGCGGTGCAATACGCCCACAAAGCTTCATCCAACTTTTGCGACCAATCCTTTCGAGAGCTTGACACGGTCTTTTCTAAAATCCTTTTTACCTCTCTATTTGAAACTTCGGTCTGACCATTGGTTTGCGGGTGGTAAGAAGTTGCAACCTTATGCTTTACACCATAGTGCTCTAAGACCTTTTCGAGCGGTGCATTGCAAAAGTGCGACCCTCAATCACTAATCAACACACGAGGTGTGCCAAAATGGGAGAATATGTTTTTCTTTAAAAATTTGATCATCGTTTTACCATTGGCCCTCGGTGATGCAATTGCTTCCACCCACTTGGAAACATAGTCAACCGCAACCTAAATATACTCATTTGAAAAAGATGGGGGGAATGGTCCAACGAAATCAATCCCCCAACAATCGAAAACTTCCACTTCCAAAATAGTTTGCAAGGGCATTTCATCCCGTTTTCCAATCCCGCCACTTGTTTGGCATGTGTCACAACTCTTCGCATGAAGGTTTGCATCTTTAAACAATGTTGGCCAATAAAAGCCCATTTGGAGGACTTTTGTTACCGTTCTTAAACCATTGTAATGCCCTCCATATGGCGAATTGTGACAATGCCAAAGGATACTTTTAGCTTCGTCAAGAGTGACACACCTTCTCAACAAATTATCCCCTCCTAACTTAAAAAGATATGGCTCGTCCCAAACGTAAAAGTTGGCATCCGATAAGAATTTCCTTCATTGGTTCCAAGTTAGATCCTCCGGTATAAATCCGGTTGCTTTGTGGTTAGCAAAATCTGCGAACCAAGGCCTAACTTGCACCCAAAACAGTTTTTCATCCGGAAACTCTTCTCGGACCTCATTTTCTCGGTGTATTACTTCTGCATTGACCAGACGGGATAAATAACCCGCTACCAAGTTTTTAGACCCCTTCTTGTCACGAATTTCCAAATCAAATTCTTGTAACAAAAGGATCCACCGGATTAGCCCTTGCTTTGAATCTGGCTTGGTAAGCAGATATTTAAAGGCCGAGTGGTCAGTGTAGACTACAACTTTTGAACCAATCAAGACCAAAATTTATCGAGAGCATACACTATAGTGAGTAATTCTTTTTCTGTGGTGGCATAATTTACTTGTGCCTCATTTAAAACTTTACTCGCGTAATGCATGGCATGAAAAATTTTGGTCTTTCTTTGCCCAAGCACCGCACCAATGGCATAATCGCTAGCATCACACATCAATTCAAAATTTAAAGTCCAATTAGGAGCAACGATTATGGGTACGATGATGAGTTTTTCTTTTAAAATTTGAAAGGCGTTTAAACATTCATCATCAAAGAAGAAAGACTTATCTTTGTTGAGCAGATTGCTCAAAGGTCTTGCAACTTTGGAGAAGTCTTTAATGAACCGCCTATAAAATCCTGCATGGCCTAGAAAACTCCAGATTCCTTTGACATTGGTTGAAGGTGGCAACTTCTCGATCACTTCAATTTTAGCTTGATCCACTTCAAGCCTTTAGAGGAGACTTTGTGGCCAAGCACAATCCCCTCTGTTACCATGAAGTTTCACTTCTCCCAATTTAGCACCAAGTTTGTTTCCACACACCGTTCAAGAACGGTTTCCAAATTTTTCAAACATAGATCAAAAGACGCTCCGAACACGGAGAAGTCGTCCATGAACACTTCCATTGTTTTCTCAATAAGGTCAGAAAAATGGCTTGTACACACCGTTAAAAAGTTGCCAGTGCGTTGCACAAGCCAAAAGGCAACTTCTGGTAAGCAAAAATTCCAAAGGGACAAGTGAACGTCGTCTTCTCATGGTCTTTCGGATCAACCGAGATTTGGTTATAACCGGAATAGCCATCTAGGAAGCAATAAAACTCTTGACCCAACAATCTCTCAAGCATTTTATCCATACACGGAAGTGGAAAGTGATCTTTTATAGTAGCGGTATTAAGCCTCCTATAATCGATACACATTCTCTAACTCGTTACAGTTCTCGTCGGAATCAATTTATTTTTCTCATTTCTAATAACGGTCATTCCTCCCTTCTTGGGCACAACTTGCACATGACTCACCCACGGACTATCGGATATCGGATAAATCATTTTGGCATCCAATAGCTTAACAACTTCCTTTCTCGCCACTTCCTTCATAGTAGGATTCAAACGACGTTGAGGTTGAGCTACCGCTTTGAAATCCTCTTCCATTAATATTTTGTGCATGCAATAGGCCGGACTAATTCCCTTTAGATCGGAAAGAACCCAACCTATAGCTTGTTGATTCTTCTTCAAAACTTGAATCAAACGGTTTTCCTCTTTGTCGGTCAAAATGTTGCTAATGATAACAGGTTTATTACAACTTTCATCAAGGAACACATACTTCAAATTAGAAGGCAACACCTTCAATTCAAGTTGAGATTTACCATCACTCACCTCTTTCTTCAACACTTCTATTTCACTTTCCCATGGTTGTAACTCTTTTAAAGATTCAAGTTCCTTCAAGCACTCTTCAAGTGCCCTTTCATCCTCAATGGTAAATATTTCAAATGAGTCATCAAGAGCTCTTTCCAAGGGAGATGCTATGTGAACTTGCTTTGAGACTTTCATTATGGCTTATTCCGTTGCATCAATATGGAAACTTTCATGTTTATCTTTGGAATGCTTCATTGCTTCAAAAAGATTAAAGCATACCTCTTCATTTTGAACTCTTACTTTCATAAGGCTGTCGTCAACATCAATCATCATTCGAGCGGTCTTCATAAAAGGGCGTCCAAGAATAAATGGAGCATCTTCGTCTTCCTCCATATCAATCACAACAAAGTCAACCGGAAAGAAAAATTTATCCACTTTAACCAATACATCTTGAGCCAATCCATGAGGATGAGTTGTAGATTTGTCGGCCAATTGTAATGTCATTCGAATTGCTTTCATTTCAATGTTCCCAAGCCTCTTCACAATAGACAATGGAATTAAGTTAATGCTTAAGCCCAAATCAATTAAGCCTTTGCCAACATAAACATCACCAATCGTTACCGGCAAAGTAACACGCCCCGGATTGACTTCTTTCTTTGGTAGAGTTCTTTGGATTATCGCACTACAACTTGCATCAAGGATAATTGTTTCCTGCTCCGAATATCTTCATTTTTTTGAAAGAATATCTTTCACGAACTTAGCATATTTCGGCATTTGCTCAAGCGCTTCGAAAAATGGAATGTTGATTTGCAATTGTTTAAATATGCCCATGAAACGAGTGTAATGCCTTGAATTTTCTTTCTTGGTGGGCACATGAGGGTAAGGTAGATTTTGGATAAGAATAGGATTCACTATCTCCTTCCCCTTTTTGACTCTTCTCTTTTTTTCTTCTATCTTTTCTTTTTCAAGGTTATCCTTTTCAACTATCTTCTCATTTTCTCTTTCAACTTCTTCCTCATAATTCTTTTCAACTACAACCTCATTATCTTTCTCTTCCTCCACAATCTCATCCATTCTCACATCAACATTTTTTCATTTTTTTCTCCTTCCCCCAACTCTCTTTCACTCCTAGTAACAATGGCTTTGCAATGCTCCTTCGGGTTGGTTTGAGTATTTGCGGAAAAAGATGGCCCTGGTTGTTGACCGACCAATTGTTTTGCAAGTTGCCCAACTTGATTTTTGAGATTTTTGATCGATGCTTCATTAGTATTTTGGTTAGCCATGGACATTTGAATGAATTGGTTGAGAGTGTCTTCAAGCTTTGAACTCCCACCTTGAGGTTGTGCCGGTCGATAAGGATTTTGTCGGTATCCTTGTTGATTTTGATAATTTCCTCTTGGTTGGTATCCTTGTTGATTTTGATAAGGTTGTTGTTGTCTTTGATAACCTTGTTATTGATTTTGATTATTCATGTAATTAGCTTCTTCATCAACCGGAGGACAAGGAGGACAATAGCCGGTGGGGTGATCTCCTTTACATAGCTCACAAACGGATATTTGCACATTCTTGCTCGGTAAATCTAGCATCTCTTTAATCTGTTGAGGGAGCTTTGACATTTGTTGCATTAATAACTCAACTTGTTGAGATAACAATTTGTTCTAAGCGAAAATTGCATCATTTGTCCCCAATTTTAGCACTCCCGGTTTCTTTTGAGATTGGCCACGGTTATGATTCCCTTGATGGTTGTTTAGTGTCATCTTGTCTATGATAGAAATGGCTTCGTTGGCGCTTTTAGTCATTAAAGATCCGTCCGCGGTAGCATCCAACAATGTTTTGTGAACCATTTGAAGGCCATTTCGGAAAATATGCACTTGCGTAAGCTCATCAAAATTGTGCCCTTTGCATTTTCTAAGCATAGATTTGAATCTCTCCCAAGCTTCGTTGAGAGATTCATTTCCACCTTGTGAGAAAACTGCAATCGCCGTTTTCGCTTCCATGAAACGATTGTGTGGAAAAAATTATTCCAAGAACTTCTCTTCTAACATGTTCCAGTCTGTCATAGTAGCAGTTGGTTGGTCAAGGTATCATTCCTTTGCCTTCCCAATTAGGGAATGCGGAACCCGTCTCTTGAACAAAGACTCTTCTTCAGCTTCAGGGGCTCCAGTCGCACCCGCAATTTCATAGAATTTGGTCAAATGAGTAAAGGGATCCTCGTGATCCATACCGGTGAATAGATTCTGGTATAGATGAGCGAGGATGCCCGTCTTCATTTCAGAGTGCCGACCATTATGGACATTGTGTGCGAACTGAGCTGTATGCCTCGGACTATTAACACATGGTGTTGAAGCAGGTGGTGGTGGTGGTGGTGCAGCCATGGTTGGCGTTAACTGTGGTGTTGGTGTCGAAACTGAACTTTCTCCTTTTTCTCGGCTTTCTTTAGCAAGTTCCCTCCTCCGTCTAGTTTTGTGGTTTAACTTACGCGCAGTTCTCTCAATCTTAGGATCGAAAAGAAGTTGATCTGCGGGTAACTTTCCTCGCCTAAACAGAGTTTGCACACTTAACCAAACGAATTAACAAGTCCAAGAAAAAGTTATATAAGCTTAAAACTTAGCAACTATTGCAATGCTTGCAATATCAAACAACAATCCCCCGCAACGGCGCCATTTTGTTGAAAAGTATTTTGGGGGGTGTTTTATCATATCCACAGGGATTGTATGTGTATTGTCGCTGTTCTATAGTCGAAATCGTTTTAAACTTAGAGTAACAAAGATTTTGGTGGTTTTGTAACGGATCGTTTGCATAAGAATTTAGTAACAACGGTATAGAAATTGGTTTTAAAGATTTGGTATAAGCATGCCAAGATTATGGTCCGATAATCCGTTTTATACGTATTTACTCGATAAAGGATGTGAACTTGTTAACGATGAATATAATCACATATCCTCTCGATAAGTTTATCTCTAACACTTGTTGTGGGATTTACAATATTGATCCTTAGATGATCTCTCACTCCAACTATCAATATGATAACATTCAAGATCAATATTTATGAACATCAACTTTCAAAACTATCTCTAGCCTCATGATTGTTAATGGATTGAAACTTAGGTAAAGTTTTAGAACATATTTCTCAATCATGGACTAAAACAAAATATAAACCATACAAACAAAGTTTTTCCCCTATATTTATCATCAACAAAGTTCACACACTACAATCAAGATCAATACATACAAAATGATGGATTACCTACCACTAATCTTGACACAAGATGTGTTTAGCTACACATATTCATGGTAGCTTGTTTCACAAGTTTTAGGAGGAGATGAAAAAGCATCTGCGTCGAATAATCGAGATCGGATGCAAATCCAGCTTCTCAATGTGAAATATCTCTCTTATATGAAGAAAAGTATGAAAACTAGGTTATGGTGTGATAAAATGAGGTTATGATCCCAAGAAATGACATAAATTGCTTTTTATAGTACACTTGAAATTAGCCCAGTTCGCACTGTGAACTTTTCATTCGCCTAGCGAACTACGAAATTGGCACCTGAGGTGTCTCTGATAAGTTAAACCGCCTCTGAGTTTCTGCATAAGTTCGCAATCCGAACTTTTATTCGCAAAGCAAACTATTCGCCTACAAGTTCGCAAAGCGAACTTAGGCCCCTTTAGCTACTGCCTTGTCCAAGGTGTCCTTCGCCAGGTCTTTGCTGGAGCGATGAAACAACAAACATTCACTGGGAAGTTCGCAAAGCAAACTTTAGTCCCTTTTCTTACTGCCAAAAGTCTGGGACAGTTCGCTGGAGCTTCGCCAGATGTTCGCAAAGCGAACATTCGCTGGCAAGTTCGCAAAGCGTACTTGCTGATGTTTCTTCCTTTCTTTGGTAACTTGGATCCTTTCTTTGTGTCTTACTTCTTTGATAAATTAGTACCTTTTTCTGCACAATAACATACATATTACAAACACCAAAGGTATTTTCACAATGTTTGAAGAATGACAACAATTCAAGAATAAAATCCACAATTAAACATAAAAGAGTTGAAAAATGTCAAGTATTAATAAGAAATATAAGGCATGTCTGACATCTAACAGTATAACACTGGGGAGGCGCTGCCAGAGGGAAAATGACCTGGGAGTTGGAGAGTAGGATGCGAGAGTCGTATTCGGAGTTATCTGCATCAAGTAAAGAACAACTGTTATGTATGAACAGCCATGCAGATGGAGAAACATCAGAAACACTCCTCAGATCTGCACATGGGTGAATTACAAATTGGAAGATTAAACAAGATGACACATATGAGATTGCAACATCAGATGATCACAAGGATTGAGAATCTTCTTCCAAAGGCCACCATGATTAAGGAAATTGTTGGAAATAGATGCTCTTATGTTGTCTTAATAGACTTAATCATAGAAACCTATGAAACAAGTGCAAAGAATGATTACCTTCAGATCATTGGAACTGAAAGTGTGTTGCTATGGTATAATGTCATACTGGATGTCATGACATCCTACTGCGACATCTTGAACTCATCTGGTATTACAGAAATTCAAAGAAAAATCTTGAAGGACAAATTAGGGTTTTACTTGGTTATTGGGAACACTATTCAAGGGTTCACATGGTTTGAAAGCCAAATCACCCAAAACCGATTCAGTACTACATACCATCACTCTGTACTAATCCTCTCGAACTCGTTTACCCGTCAGATTGAAGAAAAGTCAAATCGTGTTTACGTGAAGATGTCGCAACAACAATCACCAACAAGAGAAACCAAGAAGGACACTGCAACAACATTTGATTCTAGGTCAAAATCTGAAGAGCTACATGCTGAAGAAGCAATTGATGTTGCTCTGCTTACTATCATGCCATGCAAAACGAACAAACTTATGATTAGAAGATCAACAATCATCCCACCAGGTAATCCTTCAAACACCTCTGATGCTTTCTCTAGTCATAGGAAGGGAATAGAAAAGTTCAACACGGATGAAAAGTTTGATAAAATTGTAAATAAGCTCATAAGTCAAGGGGATAGAATGGGTGTTGTTGGAATAACCAGACCCCTGACTCAGATTATGCCTGAGAGAAATACTGATAAAGGTGGAGATGATGATGAAGTGTCAGAAGGGAATCTGCGCACCCTTGCTGACTCTGTGGTAAGAAATATTGAGACAGATGATGAAACATCTTCATCTACACAAGGGGCTTCAGAACAGGCTGACAAAATTATCAATTTAGATGATTTGCCCTCTGATGATGAAGTCATTGCAACCAGTCTCAATCCTAGTGTGGCTGAACGATTGAAAATGAGGAAAAATAAAGGTGTAGACATCTCTGACAAGATAACTAAGAAATCTGCAGTTGGACCTCATAGGCCCTGGAGCAAGGTTGTTGTTGGGACCAAGAAGAGAAAGGCAGAGTCTGACAATGACTCAGACTATGATGACACAAAGGATGGACAGAATGTCATAAAGAAACCAACCTCTAAGAAGAAGGCTGTCACTCTTCCTAAAGCTCTCATGGACAACATCTCCTTTCATGATGTTGTAAGTGTTAACAGGTGGAAGCACGTTTATCACAGAAGAATTGCTTTGGAGAGAGAACTGGGACAGAATGTCGTCCAGTGTGAGGAAGTAATGAATTTGATTAAAAACCCTGGATTACTAAAGACCGTCTCTCTCTTTGACCCATGCTATAAGCAGCTAGTCAAAGAGTTTGTAGTAAACATTCCAGAAAGATGCAATGATCCAAAAAGTGAGGACTACTTAAAGGTATATGTCAGGGGAAATGTTGTGACATTTTCTCCTGCTGAGATCAACAAGTACCTTGGCAGATCTGAATGTCCTCAGACTGAAATTAAAGATTCTGATGATCAAATCTGTAGGGAAATTACTGGGAACACTGTGAGGAATTGGCCCAGCAAAGAGAAATTGTCAGCTGGGAAGCTAAGTGTTAAATATGCCATTCTTCATAGAATTGATACTGTAAACTGGGTTCCTACTAATCACACTTCAACTATTTCAACTGTGCATGGAAAGTTTATCTATGTTGTTGGAAAAAGAAATCCTTTTGATTTTGGTGAATATATCTTTGATCAAATTCTTAAACAAGTTGTCTCTTCAGTTGTTAAGCTGCAAATTTGCTTTCCATCACTCATATGTGGAATAATTCTTCAACAATATCCGGGGATAATTTTATCTGGTGATACTATCATGAGAAGGAAGCCCCCCTGACTCTACACTATAAACTGTTTGTTGGAAAGCATGTCTCAGATATTGCCTCAACATCTGCTCCAACATCTGCTGCTACATCTTCAGAGGAGGACACTATTGTTCAGCTAAAGGCAACTTGCAAGGAGCTTGATGATATTATCAAAGTCAGCACTACCAGAAAGAAAAATCTGGAAAGATTGATACAAGCCTTGTCTGCTGAGCAAAACAAGGATATTGGAATCAACACTGGTGATGCTGAGAAGGCAGCTAAGGAGAACAGTGATGTAGTTGAAGAAGATGATGATGTTGATAATGGTTCTAGTGAGAGTGCACGAGAAGATGACGACGAGTAAACTGAAGATGACTTCTGATAGTTATCTTTTCTCTGTTTTATGTTTTATGTTTTTACTTTACTTTTGGTTGTGTAAGGGCTAAATGCCCAGGATAATTTTTACTTTTTGTTGGGTGTGTAATTTAGATACTATGAACTGTTTAATTGGTTTTTGAGTTAGTCATTCTACCTTTGTCATATTGTGGCTAAAAGGGGGGGAGAAATACTAACATCACTAACCACGACTGTTATGCTACTAACCACTGAGGGGGAGTAGTTTTGTGCTGCTTCCAGAAGGTATTGGTTGAGGGGGAGACAAAGTTGTGTTTCCGCTGCTGTTCTGATGAAGGTTTCCCTGCTCTGATTTCTTTTGCAAGTTAACTATAGTTAGTTTTAGCCAAAATCTGCCAAAGGGGGAGATTGATGAGTCCAAGCCATTGAGGTTGGCATCAATTTTGGTAAAACTAACTTAGCAGAAGATGTTGGATAAGATGTCCTGACATGATGAACTAACTGCGGGTTAAAATGTTAGACAAGATGTCATATCAGGTGGATTCAACATCTTTGCCTGTTACAGTTTTGGAATAACTGTATTTATGTTCCAGGTGTGATTGGAATATGATTTGATCCTATGTGGCATCTTAGATTGAGGAATCAGAGATTCTGATTCTAAAAGGAATATGCAGTTTCCAGGTAAGGAGACATTTTTGGAAACTTGGGATTGAAGAAAAGAATAGGTCGCAGATTCTGTGGAGCAGAATTGCTGCGTTTTTTAAGCCCAAATCCAGTTCTGTTTGGCTATATAAATAGGATGGATTTGACCTAGAATGTGTAAAAAAAAATTTTTACAACTGTTATTGAGTACCAGGGTTTGTACTTTTGTGAGCCTCTCTTGTATTACGTGAATATCTGAGTAGGATAGTTAATTGAGTTATAATTTTCAATCACTGATGTGATTGAAAGGGAATTGAGAAGGGTCTCATACCTAGGAGTGTCTTAGGTAGAAATCTAGAAAGGGTAGTTTCTAGGTGCTAAGTTGTAAACGTTGGAGTTTAGCTTATAACCAATTCTACTTAGTTGATTTCATTCCTGGCTTGGTAGCCCCCAGACGTAGGTGTTGTTGATCACCGAACTGGGTTAACAATTCTTGTATGTTATTTTCTTTCTGCTGTTTGTTTCTGTTCTTCCTTAATCCTTGTGAGAAGCAGAAATCAAGTGTCACGACATCCTGTCCAACATCTTAGTGATCTGCTCAACCAAAATTTCACTGATGATGCACGGATTTTGGTATTTTGTATATAAGTCCTATTTTGATGCAAGAAAGTCAGGTTTTAGGCAAATATTGTAGTCAAGGTCTGATGCGCAAGTTGCAGAGAGTTTCTTTTGGCATGTAGTAGAGATGATGCAAAGATTATTTGACCAAGGGTGTTTTTTTCCTTTTTGCTGAACTGCAACTTTCTTTCCCTTGTGATTTGTGAAACAAAAAGAGTTTGGAATTTGTAATAACAAAAATAAAATAGTATAATTTCTCTTTAGATTAATAAAAAAAAAGAATTAAAATTGAATTCGAAAATTAAAACTGCAATTAAAAACAAACTAAATTAAAAAAACAAATTAAAATAATCAACATGAAAATAAAACTATAATTATGATTAAAAATTAAAATTAAACTAAAATTAAATTAAATTACTAAACTTAAACTAAATAAATTAAAATTAAAGTAAACCAAAATGAAATTAATCTAATTTTAACTAGACCAAAATAAAAACTAAACTAGAATTAAAATAAATTACAAATACACTAAAAATTGCAAATAACTAAATCGAATTTAAACTAAAGTAAAAATAAGCTAAATTTAAAATAATTAAATTGAAAATGAACTAATTTTAAAAAAGTACTATATTGAATTTAAACTAAATTAAATTTAAATAATCTAAGAAAATTTTCTAAATAATAAGAAAACGACGTGGTATGATAAAAAAGATCAACTAAAAATGCATGATTAAAGATGTTTAACTGAAAATGCGAGAAAAGAGACCAACTTATGATGATATGAAATGATCAGAATCTGAGGATAAAATTTGGGGTATGACACCGGGGAGGCGCTGCTAGAGGGAATATGACTTGGGAGTTGGAGAGTAGGATGCGAGAGTCGTATTCGGAGTTGTCTGCATGAAGTAAATTTTCGAGGCAGAAAATGTTCTAAGTGGGGAGAGTTGTAACGCCCCAGTTTATTTTAATTTATTTTTCGTAATTAAATTATGTGTGATTGCATGAATTGTTGGTGTTTTGGTGTGTTAGAGGTACCCTTTGGTGTAGGGCAGTGGCCTTAAGAATAGAACTTAAGGTAGTAGGGCGTGTGAGTAAAATTGTAGAGGTTGTGGGTGGTGAGAATAAAACTAATTTTTTATATTAGTTATTATTTTATTTTATTTAATAATAGGTGAAAATGATTTAAATTAAATAATTAGTGAAAATTATTATTAATATTATTATTAGGAATACAAAATAATATTATTTTATTAAAATAAGAGAAAAATGGGAAGTGGAGAGAAAATAGTCAGAATACGTGTTTTTGGAGAAAAAAGGAGAAAGAGCAAAAGGAGAGTTAGGGCAAGGGAGATCACCATTGCCAGAGGTAGAAGAGAACTCATTGCTAGGAATACCAAGGTAAGCGTGGAAATTACGTTCATATAGTGTTTGGTACGATAATATGTAGGTGGATTTTGTCTTTATATGCTTAATTATCTCTTCTTTATGTATATTGTGATTCATTGATGAGAATTGTTGTATTATGTGTGTATGGGATGATAAATTGATTGATGAATTAAGAACTTGCATTATGTTGCAGTGCTGTTGATTACTTGTTGAATTTTGTGTTTGTGCTAGTGGAATTATATAACTGGTAAGATTGTATGACGTTAAATATTGTGTTGTTGAAACTGTTGCGAGTCAGAGTCGGATAAAAAGTTAGGTTTTGAGATGGGTTAAAAATCAATTTTAAACTGATAAGTTGCAGAAAAGTGCTTCTGCTACAGGTGTAATCGGTTACAAGGAATGGTGTAACCGGTTACACTGTTAAAAGACATGTTTTCTGGGCAAATTAAGGGGGCGTAACTGGTTACCAGATATGGTGTAACCGGTTACACTATGAAAATAGTGCCTAGCAGTGGCGTGGTTAAGGGTGTAACCGGTTAGACTGGGAAGAAAATGTGAAAAACTTTGAAAACACATACCTTGAGTTCCGGGTGTCCAATTCGGGTGTCGTTCAGGGCGTTAGGAAGCTGACGTGACAAACTTTAATTTAAAAATAATTGCAGTACTTTAATTTGATTTAAATTTTGTGTGATGGTGTTAAACTTTGTGTGGTATTTATGTTGTGGTGTGATATATGCTTGAATGCATTGTTGTTGCTAATATATTATTCAGTTGTTATTGCTGAACTTTTATAGCATGTGTTTTGTGTGTTGATGGCCATTATGGCGGAGTATATTGATTAATGTGGATGTCAATGTAGTTGTTGTTGTTGCATGTCTATTATATATCATGCATAATGGTGTTGGACGGTGGTCCGTGTTGGTGAACCTCAATCATATTGTGATGGATTGGGTGCGGGTAGCTAATTCCTATGGTGACAAAATTAATGAAGCGTTACTTATGATGATGGTAACGATTTTGGTGTGCTCTGATCCTAGGTGGGGATTGGAGCGAGTGAACCTGAGAGTTCATAATTTGGTACCACATGCATTGAGTCATGATAGAGTCTCATTGCATTTACATATATATATATATATATATATATATATATATATATATATATATATATATATATATATATATATATATATATATATATATATATATTGCATTGTTGTATGTGTGGATTTTTGTGAAGTGTGAACTTGGGATTTGGTGACTTGGTGTGTATTCTTGGTGTGCTTACATATAATTATGCAATTCTTTGTATGTTTGTGATTTCTCACCCCTTCTGTTAGAATGATGTCTTTACATGGGCACCGTGCAGATAATTCGCAGTAGAGGCGTGAAATGTGAGTGGAAGAGAGTGCTCTTCCTTTTTCTATGTCGAGTTAGCGTCTGCTCTGATGTGTAACACCAGGGGGGATAGAACGCTGTTTCCTTTATGTTATGTTTTAGGGGGGGTATTATGTGTAGCTCCTAAATTTGATTATTAATTCTAATTTTGTTATGTCATGAGTATGTGAAGTTTTGAAATAATTATTTGTTTGATGTTGCGCTGCTAATAATAAATGTATGGTGTTGGACTAGCTGATTATTGTTGTTATTATTATTAATATTAATAATACTGAAAAGGTGGCATGTGTTACATATTCGAATGTATGAGCAGTTGTATTTTGAATTGAAGCATCCTAATTGCATGTTAATTTTTAATTTACTCTGATTTTTATTATAATTATCACAGGGTAATTAGAGTGTTACACAGTGGTATCATAATTGGTCGGTCTCTCCAACCAAGTTGTTGAGTCGGTGTGGTGTGATAGTTGAATATTGTCGTTGTTGTCTTCTAACCATTGTTATTGGTGTAAATAAGAAAATGGCAGGAAGGAACGATGTTGCGATTGCTACTACTTTGCAGGTTATGGCTCAGGCTGTGCAGAATCAGCCTAATGCTGGTGGGAACGATGAGTTCCGACATCTGGGGAAGTTTTAGAAGAATAATCCGCCTACTTTTTAGGGTAGGTATGATCCTGATGGAGCACATGCATGGCTCAAAGAGATTAATAGGATCTTCTGTGTGATGGATTGCTCCAAGGCGCAGAAGGTACGATTTAGTACTCATATGCTGGCTGAGGAGGTTGATGATCGGTGGATCAACACTCGTCAAGCGTTGGAGATGACAAGTGAGGTTTTCACTTGGGTTGTATTCTCCAGGGAGTTTTTGAAGAAGTATTTTCATGAATATGTTCATGGAACCATGGTTTATTATCGGCATCGACCTCCATTGCTACCGAATAGACTATCTCATTTAAACGGTGTATTCTTATAGCCAGTGTTTCATTATACCACTTAACTTTGAACATGTATGCCAAAGTAGCCAAGACGTCTGCTAGTTAATTCTCTTCCTAAGGTATATAGTGGAACGTGATCTCATCAAAGTAGGTGATCATTTTCGGGCGTGGTCTCGATACTGAATTAGCTTGGGATTATGTGTCCCCCATTCTCCTTTGATTTGATTGATGACAAGAGAAAAGTCTTCATACACTTCTAAAATATTGATTCTTAGGTCAATGGCTTCGTCAATTCCTAGGATACATGCCTCATAATCCACCATGTTATTAGTACAGGTGAAGCATAACCTAACTGTAAAAATAATATGGAAACTTGTTGGAGAAGTTATAACAGCTTTGATTTCGTGTCCTTCTACGTTTGAGGCATCGTCAAATATAAGTTTACATCATGATCCTGGTCCAGGTCCTTCGTCGGGGCCTAGGGTCTCACAATCTTGTATAACCAAAACGTCCTCGTTAGGGAAGTCAAATTGCATAGGTTGATAATCTTCTATTGGTTGATGAGCGAGATGATCTGCTAGTACACTTCCCTTTATAGCCTTTTGAATGACATATTGGATGTCGTATTCGGTTAATAACATCTGCCATCGGGTCATCCTTCCTATTACGGTCGGCTTTTCGAATATGTATTTGATAAGATCCATTATAGATATCAACAAAGTTGTGTGGCACACCATATATTGTCTTAATCGTCAAGCGGCCCAGACGGGAGCACAATAGGTTTTCTCTTAGAGCGAGTATCTGGATTCATAATCGGCGAATTTCTTGCTCAAGTAATAAATTGCATGTTCTTTTCTTCCTGTTTCATCGTGTTACCTCAGTACACAATCCATTGAATTGTCAAGTACGGTTAGATACATTATTAATGGTCTTCTTGGAACTAGTGGTACCAAGATAGGTGGCTCTTGCAAATATTATTTGATTTTGTCGAAAGCCTTTTGACAACCTTCGTTCCACTCGATGGCTTGATCTTTTTTGAGTAACTTGAAAATTGGTTCACAAGTGGCCGTAAGATGCAAGATGAACCTAACAATGTAATTCAATCTCCCTAGGAATTCACAAACCTCTTTTTTTGTCATTGGATGTGGCATATCTCGGATGGATTTTACTTTGTCGGGATCGACTTCAATTCCTCTCTGGCTGACTATGAATATCAATAATGTTCTATATCTGACTCTGAAAGAGCATTTTGCATGATTCAATTATAGCTTGAACTTCCTTAGTCGATCAAACAACTTTTGTAAATTGACTGTGTGATCTTCTTCAGTTTGTGATTTAGCAATCATATCATCAAAGAAAACCTCTATTTCTGTATGAATCATAAAATGGAAGAGAGTCACCATTGCCCTTTGGTATGTTGCTCTAGTGTTCTTCAATCCAAAAGGTATTACCTTGTAACAGAAGGTGCCCTAAAGGGTGATAAACGTGGTTTTCTCCATGTCTGAGGGAGCAATATTTATCTGGTTATAACCAGATAACCCATCCATAAATGAGAAGACCGAAAACTGAGCAATGTTGTGCACCAACATATCAATGTGTGGTAGAGGGAAATTGTCTCTGGGACTTGCTCTATTTAGATCTCGGTAATCTATGCACATTCTGACTTTACAATCTTTCTTCGGGACTAGCACAATGCGAGCAACCCATTTTGGATACTTTGCAACGACTAAGAACCCTGCGTCTAACTGCTTTCTGACCTCTTCTCTAATTTTGAGAAACATGTCTGGCCCGGTCCTTCTTAGTTTCTGCTTAACTGGAGGGTACTCTGGTTTGAGTGGTAGCTTGGGCTCGATAATGTTTGTGTCTAGTTCAGACATATCTTGGTATGACCAAGCAAACACGTCTGTGTACTCACGTAGTAGTTTGATTATTTTTTTCTTTATTTCCCCATGTAAGACAACGTCGACCTTGACCTATTTCTTATCTTCTTCAGTTCCCAGATGAATCACAACCATTATTTCCTGATGAGGTTGTATTATTTTGTCCTCTTGCTTTAACAGTCTGTCTAACTCTTCAGGAAGTTCGCAATCGTCCTCATCACCTTCTTTTGCTTGGTTATTCGAGAATTCAATGTAGTAAGGGATCATAACAATGTTGTCTTCAATAGGTTCATTTATTAATCTGCATGAGGAAGATTTTGTCCCTGAGGTTGATGTATGTCCTTCTTTTTCTTCTTTCGAAGATTCCACTTGAAGATATTTCTTCTTCACATGAGCTTTCTTCGCTTGACGTTGAATCTTCCAAAGATCGTTCAACTATTCTGTATATTATTTTGAAGGATGCTATTGGATTTGTTTGATAGGAGTTTGATGAAGTTTACGATTCTTTAATTTTTAGGCTTGCTCCTTCATCTTTAAGTAATTGAACTAGTTCATTCAATTTCTCTATGGTTTCCTTCATTCTTGATTTTTCCTAAAACTCATGAAGGCTCCTATCTTTAGATTTAAGGATTGGAATAAACTTCTAATTCTTAATTTTCAACATCGGTTAGCGACAAATGTTCCAATATATTTTTTAATATTTCTTAACTTTGAAAAACATTTTAAGAGTATCATCGTCATCTTCTTCGCCACGTGTGTGTTCATCTCCTCTTGCTCGATACTTGGAGAAACTCCATATATTATTTCAAGAGTATCCCACATTTTCGTGGCAATCTTGCAATTGTGAATATAAAAGAATTTATTGTGTTGGCAAGATTACAGTAGCAACGATTCAAATACAGGCCGATAAGATCCAAACTATGACTAAAACTTACAATAATTCCCCAATGTATGAAAGTTAACATTTTAAAATAAGTGTTTTCTGGCTTAAAAATAATTTTGATTATTACACTAAGCTTGGATGCTAAAACTATCCTAGAAAAGAGCTATTTATAGTGTCAAATGAGTATTGGTAATTGATAATGGGGAGATAGTGGGGAAAAACAAATGCTTCCTTAAAGTGGGCGAGAAATTAGGCTGACCCAACATGACAACTGACCCATCACGCTCCTTGCATCCATGACGGGCGTGATGAAGCTGACGACCGACCCGTCATGCTCTTCAACTTGGCTAACGTTTATCATGGGGCTGACGACCAATTTGTCATGCTTTTTAAGCATATTTTCTTCTTTTCATTATCTTTTCCATGACAAGTTGACCACCTAGAGAGGTGACGATTGTCACGACCCTGCAGTGATTGTCATGACCACAGGTAAGCTTTCCATTGATAATTACCTGAAACATGAGCATAATACCAATATAACACTACAAAAATATATAAAATCGAGAACAATATGTATACGCGTCAAGTCAAAAACACGATATATTTTTGACTTATCAAAATCCCTACACTTAAAGCCTTGTTTGTCCTCAAGCAAGTCAGCTAGCATGTAAAATAGTGTAATGCAACAATAAAGGTACAAAGACTTAAAGAAAACTTAATACTCAGTTACTCATACGTGGCTATAGCATTTGGTTTGGCTAAGGTTGATTCGATAAGTACTAATGTCGACACCAAGGATATTGTGACAACACAAACCATATTTTGTGGTCACAAGTCCCCCTCTTATGCATACTAGTTTAAATCATGCCATTGAATTAAAGTCTAATTTTCCTATTTATTTCACCATTCTTCATTTGGGACAGTCACATTAAGGCCCTTTATCTTTCACACACATGGTAGGCAAGCCGATTAGTGATTATGATCAAAACATCTTATTAGATTGACACATTTTTTTCTTTTTTTAAAGTTTTATTTTTTAAGGTTCAACCACCGTTGGGCTAAATGACAGGGGCACCTAACTTAGTAGATGCGATATCCCATTTTATTCAATTTTTTTACGTAACAGATCATTCACTTATATTCATCGACCAACCTACTTAATGTGTGACTACAGATGGTGCATTACTCGATAATTAAATTACTCGAGGATTAGTACCAAATAGAATTTCAAGACTAAGAATCAATGGGTATTTAAACTGGAATGTATATTCAGGAGGCTTGAGGTATTGGGACAATGATGATTTTGTCAAATTTTCCCAAGTCTCCTCAACATAGCCTATCTTCCTTTTATAGCCTATATACTTTCCAATCATGCTAAGGATCCTAAGTCTTTTTTAAAAAGGTCACAGGGTTCAAGTTTTTAGGGAAGATCAACAACTAAACAGAAATACACACGTAAATGACTCGAAAGCACGACATATAACTAGATATACTATAACAACAACAAAAGTCCAAATCTAGCTAATCAAAGGCAAAGCAAATAGAAGCAAACAGAAACAAATAAACGCAAATAAACTAAACTAAGAAGATAATGAAATAAAAACTAAAAGCGGTAAACTCCATACACTTAAATCCTACATTGTCCTCAATGTAAGGACAAAGGACAAAGGAGTGAGAAAGAAGGGATGAAACTTGGTAAGAGGGACTCAATGCCTACGACGCCTACAGTTAGGACGTGGAATACCCTGTCCCATTAAGTAATACAACAAGCCCCACAACATCTCATCATGCATGTGATCTCACTGAGCTTCTTAGGAGTTCTTTTCATTCATATCCATTTGCATGATATGCATCTGCTGAGTCAGTTGCGACATCATTTGGTGATGTTGGGCCTCTTCTACTTGTATGATTTGCAACTTCTATTGCATGGTATAAAGTAACCGGACATGCTTCGCCTCTCGGTCATTGTGCAATTGGTTCTCAGTACACAAGTCAACAACCATATTGTGCAACACGTTGAGCTCATAGCCAACGTTGCCGCAATGGTAATAATAGCAACCTGCAACAGAAGAATAAGACATATGCATATATGGGGTTGTATAGTATGGTGTGTGGGTGGTGGTTGTGTTTGATGTCGCTCAGACGATGGATTGAGGTGTGGTGAAGTGTGAGAGACTCGCTCTTTCCGCTCCATTTCTATATTTGTATCGCCACTTGTATCCGGAGGAAGTTGGTTAGCCTCATCTTCATCCTCATCCTTTATATCAAAGGTCAAATTAGCCTCAACCCGCATATTAATGTGCATGGGGTTAGGCAAGACAACGCTCGTAATAACACCACACTGAATCATGAGCGAGCATAAATGGAGGTAATCAATCCCCCAATAATAATGCTCAATCTCCTAGCCACAAACATAATTTTAAAGTGAGTGAACATAAATGTCGTTAAGTTAATCTTGATATGCTTAAACACACATTCAATAAAAAATAATTCTTTCACGTTCACACTTTCATTATCCCCGCGGACGAAAATAATATTAGACAAAAGATTTTTGAAAATATTTGATCGCATGGTTATGGATGTGTGAAGACTTTTTACCGTCCATATCATGGGTTGTAGTCCCTGATAGCTTCTCCCAGGGGAAGCCAAACTCACGTGTAAACGGTCCCATATGAGAGAGCTCACAAGGGATGCTTAGAGCACACCAAAATTCTAACATGGCAGTAATTTGGTCCTGACTAAAGGTATACTATTGGTTAAATATTCTAAACTGGACAGTGGTCGTAGAGCTGTTACTCAGAGGTTACGACAGATTAATGTATGAATTGAGAAACTCAGGGGTGAGTATTTCGTAAGTGGGGTTCCTAAGCGAAAAAAATGTTGCCAACATATTCTATCAAGCATAAATTAAACAAACTCATACAAACTAAGTGCTTTGAGGCAGGAATCATCGGCATACCTTGTTGGCACTAACTCCCTTCGAAAAAGGCACTCAAATCGCTTCTGCGGCTCTGTTCCAACGTCTCCGTTTCTGAACTCAACTCCCATATAATCCATCTCGTACATTAGAGGCATTCTGAACAAAAAAATAAGGAAATTTGGGGGAAAAAGGAAAAAAGTAAATTCGATTTTGAAGTGGTTGATGAAAGTTTGGGGTAATGGGTGTTTAAGTGCCATAAAATGTATTAAAAATGGATTAAATGATTAAATGGAAGTTGGAACAAAAAACTCTGCCAAATGCGCCCTTGACTTGCTGACGACTGTCATGGTCATGACTGGTAGCTTGTCAGCATTTTGAAGTTCGCTGACGACCATCATTTGCATGACGACCTGCCTGTCATGCTTCCAAATGGTTGTTTTTCGAATATTTGAATGGTTTAGCACCAGAGTGTATTTTTGTTCTCATAAAGTTACTCATTCTCTCCACTTCTAATATAATTAATATGCTTTATTGGTATTAAAGGATAATCAAACGAAATAAAAACTTATGGGGTTGCCTCTCACACAACGCTTCATTTTATGTTGTAGTGTAACTCAATTATGCTCAACCCTCAAGGGGGATAAAGGATCAAGGTACAACTTTGCTCTAGTACATTATATGATGGATGGTAATGCTTTGAATGTTGACCATTTACTAAGAACTTTCTAGTGGATTTTCCCTAGACCTTCATTGCTCTTGATTAACTAGCTTTTGTCACTTTAAACGATTCTGACCATCTAGACCGCAATTTACCAGGAAATAACTTCAATATGGAATTGAATAATAAAACCAGATCTACCTCATTAAATTCCCTCCTATTAATGTGTTTGCCGTGACACTTCTTTGTCCTTTCCTTATAAATCAGGGCATTCTCATACGCATCTAAACACAGCTCCTCCAGCTCGTGTAAATCCAACACTCTCTTACTCCCAGGAACAATATGATTCATACTTAGGGATTTTATGACCCAATAGCCTTTGTTACCAAGTTCCACAAGGACATGGCGAGACTTACCATAAGTGATCTTGAAGGGGTGGTTTCTATAGGAGTCTTATAGGTTGTTATATACGCCTAGAGTGTGTCATTCAGTTATGTAGACCAATCCTTCCTAGTGGTGGAAACTGTTTTCTCCAGAATCTTTTTAATATCTCTATTGGAGATTTCCACTTGTCTGCTGGTCTGCGGATGGTAAGGGGTTGAAACTTTATGCCTAACTTCATATTTGGTTAAAAGGTTCTCGAAGCACTTCAAGATAAAGTGCGAGCCCCCATCACTGATAATTAACACGGGGTACCGAATATAGGGAAAATGACATTTTTAAACATCTTAATCACCACTTATGCATCGTTAGTAGGAGAGACAGTTACCTCGATCCATTTAGACACATAGTCTATAATAAAGAGTATGAATTTGTTCCCGTTCGAAGATGAAAAGGGTCCCATGAAGTCGATTCCCTAGACATCGAATATCTCCACTTCTAGTATTGGATTTTGTCGCATCTCATCTCACATTGAAACGTTTTCACTGCGCTGATACTTTTCAGACTCTGTGGTGTAGATGTGCACATCCCTAAAAATGGTGAGCTGATAATGTCCGATCTAGAGAATCTTAGCAGCAATTTTGGATATGCTCATATGTTATCCAAAAGGAGAAGAGTGGCAATGGGTCACGACACTCTTAATCTCCTCATAAGGGACACATCGATGATAAATACCGTATACACCTCTTTTAAATAGGAGAGGTCCATCCCAATAATAATGTTTACAAACAATACTTGGGGGTTACTGAGGCAGAGGTGATAAAGAATTTTAAGTTTAATACGGGTGCTCATTTTCGTGTATCTTGACTCTAGGATAGGTATGCAAAACTGGTGGAATAGTCTATATATAAGGCAACCACTATAATATATGAAATTCTAGCACATAGTGGACAAATGTCGTATACTATGTCATAACACCAAAATGTCGAATGCGATGTGAAGACGTTGTGACAACAGAATTAACAATGAACAATTTAAACAAAATTACAGGAAGTAAATAACATAAGGAAGTTGTTAACCTAGTTCAGTGCAACGTCACCTACATCTGGGGGCATCCAAGCCAGGAAGGAAATCCACTATAATAGTATTAGTTTGAAGTTCTAAACAACATCTGGTTTTACAAACTTTGCACCTAGTCACTACCCGTGTTATTTCTATCTAAGACTCTCTTAGATATGAGAACCCTCTCACTTCCCCTCAATCACACAATAATGGTGATAACAATCAAAGAAGGAGACACACTCCAATAAACATAACCCACTATTGTTTAAAAGCTCATGAGTGAATCACAAATACAACTCTACTAAAACTGTCCAGCCCTAGTATCCAGGTGATACAAGAGTGGCTCACAAACAACAATGAACAGACAAAACCCTAAAAATATCTCACAAAAATACGGCTCTCTCCTTCTTTAGGTTTTTAGTCTTCTTATAAATAGCCTTCAAAAACTATATATTTGATGAGCAAATCGGGCTAAATTAAATAGCACATCCATATTATTCTGGAAAATAATATATTATTAAATGCAGATCCATAATATATTATTTCCTAAAGTTCATATCCAAATCAAATATCCCGCAGAAACAAATCAAATCTCATGTTTCCTTAAATGACATGCCATCCTTTCTTAGGAAACAATGCAAAGATAAAGTTGATATCTGCATCTAAAGACACGCGCTCCTTGAACTACAATATACATGAACTAAATCTTCAAAGAATATTCACTAATAAAACTAAATCTTCCAAAACGCTAAACCAGATCTGCTTCACTACCGCACCAACATGTCACGACATCTGGTACAACATCCCGCTAGAATACTTATTTTAACAAAATGTAGTCAATCATAAAGCATACAACCTAGCAATCTCCCTCTTTGTCAAAATTTGGCTAAAACAACCTTTGTAAAATATATCATGTAACAATCAATAAACTCAAAAGAACTTCTTCAAAGAAAAATGCACAATAAACAAACTTGGAACTTCTCCAAGATACATCAGAGGCATAGGTAGCAGAATAAGAAAAAACCAGCCTCACAGAAAATGTCACGTCAGAGAGAAATAAACTCTCACACCACAAACTTTCTGTAGAGAAAAATACATTCTCCCAGAGAAGATGTCAAGACATCAGGTATGACATCAAGCATCTCACATTCATCTTAGCATAAAAACAACATGCTCTCCCTAAACATCAGATCATGAGCAAAAACTACTACTTTACTACTCCCCTCAAGTAGTACTCCCCTTAAGGGCAAATAAGGCATATAATACAATCTACTAAACTACTCCCCCTTTTTAGCCATAATTTTGACAAAACAACCATACATTCACTAGGAGCAAAAACAACCTCTGTAGCAAATACAAAAGCAATAAAAAACAAGCCACAACAAATGTCATCACTGTTATCTGTTGCCTTATCTTTATCACCACCTTACCAAATGTCAAAACAAAGTTTGAGACATGTGTCCCTGCAAACACCTATAGTGCAAAGAAATAAGAGATTCTTTCTTACATGCAATATCAGAACTAACCAAAATACCACAGTGCTGCAAACACCTTATCAGTCACTTACACCTCAGCTAACTCCTCATCGCTCCTACCCATAAAACTATTGATAATTTTAGGAGAAAACTCCACACATTTACCTCTGTCACAAACCTTCCTGTACTCCTTGCTCATCTTACTATCACAGTCCTAAAAAATGTTTACATTGAATATCTTCACCAACATCTCAAAACAGTCACCAAAACTGGCAACACTCTTCATCAAACCAGCATCCTCAATAAAATTCACCACTGAATGAAGGAAAGAGTAAGTATTTGTTGCACTCCCTCATATCTGTAATTGTTATAACTCCTTAAACATGCAAATTTAGCTTCTCAGTGGCCACATGCTCAAAAGTAACAATTTTATCCTCAACAAGATCCCTAATAAAATGATGATGAATGTCAATATGCTTTGTCCTGCTACGTTGGATGAGATTCTTAGATATATTAATTGCACTCAGATTGTCACAATATAATGTCATGACATCTTGTTCGACATTATATTCCTTTAGCATTTGTTTCATCCAAATAAATTGAGAGTAACTGCTTCCTGCAACAATATACTCAGCCTCGACTGTAGATAAAGAAACACAATTTTACTTCTTATTGAACCAAGAGATAAGATTATTTCCCAAGAAGAAACATCCTCCAGAAGTATTTTTTCTATCATCAACACTACCTACCCAATATGCATCACAATACCCTACAAGCATGGAATTTGGACTATGAGAATACAACATTCCATAATCACCAGTACCATTGATGTATTTGAAGATCCTCTTTACTTGAGTAATGTGGCTCATTTTAGGCTCAACCTAATATCTAGCACAAACTCTCACAGCAAAAGTGATGTCAGGTCTGCTAGCTGCAAGATACAACAGACTACCAATCATACTCCTGTATAAACTTTGATCCACATCAACACCTTTTTCATCATTAGTTAATTTTAAGTGTGTTGCAGCAGGTGTCCTTTTGTGACTAGCATTTTCTAAGCTAAACTTCTTTACTATATTCTTAACATACTTGCTTTGAGAAATGAATATAGTACCATCCATTTGTTTAACTTGAAGACCAAGAAAATAAGTTAGTTCACCAACAAGGCTCATCTCAAATTCAAATTGCATTTGCTTGATAAAATGTTGGACCATCTGGTTTGACATCCCTCCAAACACAGTGTCATCAACATATATTTGAGCTATCATGAGTTTACCATGCTCTTCTTTAACAAACAAGGTCTTGTCTATTCCCCCTTTCCTGTAGCCATTGTTGACAAGAAACTCAGTTAACCTTTCATACCAAACTCTAGGTGCTTGCTTCAATCCATAGAGAGCTTTCCTTAGTTTGTAAACATGGTTTGGAAAACTAGGATCTATGAACCCCTTGGGTTGTTCAACACACACTTCTTCATTCAAGTACCCATTCAAGAAGGCACTTTTCACATCCATCTGAAATAGCTTGAATTTTAGCATACATGCCACTCCTAAGAGCAGCCTTTTAGATTCAAGACGAGCAATAGGTGCCAAAGTCTCATCAAAATCAACCCCTTCAATTTGAGTGTATCCTTGAGCAACAAGCATAGCCTTGTTTCTGGTCACAATTCTATTTTCATCAGATTTGTTATTGTAAATCCATTTTGTGCCAATAAAATTCATCCCTTCAGGCCTGGGTACCAAGTCCTACGCTTCATTCCTTTTGAACTAACCTAGTTCCTCTTGTATAACATTGATCCATAATTCATTAGTCAATACCTCCTTCACATTTTTGGTTCAAATTTTGAGACAAAACAAGCATTTGATATCACATCTGTAGATCTAGTGGTGATCCATTCATCGAGATTTCCAATAATAAGTTCCTTTGGATGATTTTTTCTGAATTCTAGTAGAGGGACCTTTGTTGGCTTGAGGGTTATCTGGTTTAGTCCTTGCTGGCTTAATCTTGGACTCAATGTCTTCCACATTTTCTTAAGCATCAGTCCGATGATATGATGTTCCAACATCTTCTTCGACATCAATCCATTTCACAATAATTGAATCATCAACCATAACATTAGTGGATTTCATCATGACCTTGGTTCTGGAGTTCAATACTCTGTAAGCTCTGTTGTTTGTAGAGTACCCAAGAAATATCTCTTCATCACTTTTGGGATCCATCTTTCTCCTTTGTTCACAATCAACCATAATATAGCATTTACTCCCAAACACATGAAAATATTTAACATTAGGTTTCTTCCCTTTCCACAATTCATAGATTGTAGAAGATGTACCAGCTCTCAGAGTGACACGATTGTGAATGTAACAAGCATTGTTCATAACTTCAGCCCAAAAACAATAAGGAAGATTTTTTGCATGAAGCATGACTCTAGCTGATTCCTGTAAAGTTATATTCTTGCTTTCTACAACTCTATTTTGTTGAGGATTAATGGGTGATGAGAATTCATGTCCAATTCTTTCAGATGAGCAAAATTCAAAAAATTTGGCATTTCCTTGCCATTGTCACTTCTGATTCTTACAATAACATTTTCCTTCTCTATTTGAAGACTTTGACAAAGGTCTTTAAAAACATCAAAAGTGTCATATTTTCCCTTGATAAATTTCACCCAAGTAAATCTTGAAAAATCATTAACTACCATGTAGACATACCTTTTCCCACCAAGACTTTCAACCTGCATTGGCCCCATTAAGTCCATATGGAAAAGTTATCTAGAACTCTGGATGTAGCCTGATGTTGTTACTGCATGTGTGACATCTTGGTTTGGTTCCCAATTTGACACTCACTATAGAATTTTCCCTTCTTAATTTTGAACTTGGGTAGACCTTTAACAGCTTCTTCAGACATAATCTTCTTCATACCTTTGAGATTCAGATGTCCAAGCTTTTGGTGCCATAACTTGACTTCATCTTCCTTGGACTTTAAACATGAGGAATAATAGGTAGTTTCTTATGGTACCCACATATAGCAATTGTATTTTGACCCGACTACTCTCATTAGAACATCATTCTTTTCATTGGTAACCAAACATTCAGATTTGGTGAAATTGACTTTTAGACCTTGATCACATAACTCACTGATACTGATCAGATTTTCAGTCAATCCTTTCAGAAGAAGAACATCATCCAGCTAGGAAGTCCAATACACGCTAACTTTCATACTCCCTTAATTTCACCTTTAGCTCCATCACCAAATGTGACAAAACTAGTGGAATAAGACTTAATGTCCACCAAGTATTTCTTGACCCCAATCATATGTCTAGAACATGCATTATCAAAGTACTAATCTTCTCTAGATAAAGCTCTAAAGGAAGTATGGGCTATAAGACCAACATTAACCACTTTAGGTTTCCACTCCCTTTTTGTTTTAGGCGTCACATGACTAACCCTAGGTTGCATATGATGTCTAGGATAACCATACAATTTGTAACAAAATGGTTTGATGTGACCATATTTACCACAATAATGACACTTCCACAGCAAGAACTTGGTTTTAGTTTGAGTTTCCTGATGTATGGCAGAATGTCTAAACATTTGGTCAGACATTGTAAGTTCAAACTTACTTTAAGCAGAAATAATTTTTTTCACAGGAGTGTTTCCTTGTTTATTTTGAGATTGGTAATTAATACCTATGCTTGTTAAGTTTCCATCCAATTTTCCAACTTGAATAATTTCATCTAACATATCAGACTCATTTTTCAACATCTCACTGATTTGGTCATGTTTTTAAGTTTGGAATTCAAGAGGGTTACCTCATCTTGAAGACCAGAGATAATAGATAAAATATTCTCTTTTTGAGGCTGCAGTTGAGCTATGATTCTCTTCTGATTTTCTCCTATCTTACACACCTCTTCACTTCTGACACAGGGTTCCTTGTAGGAAGCAACTAATTCTTCATAAGAGACATCCTTATCACATGAATCTTAATCAGATTCGCATATGGCAGTGAGGGCTATAACATGCTTAACAGTTTCAACATCAGGTTCACTTTCAAAATCATCATTAGAACAAAAAACAAACATGCCCTTCTTTTGATTCTTGAGGTACGTGGGATATTCTAATCTAATGTGACCCAAAACCCTCACATTCATGAAATTGAATACCTTTTCCTTGATTGGGATTCTCCCCGGTTCTTGCTTTTCTCTGAAAATCACTGTTCTTACCGATGTCGAATGACATGTTCTTGACATCTGGTATTGGCTTCCTGTTCATAGTCTTTAGCACCTTCTTGAATTGCCTCCCAAAAAGCACAATAGCATTAAAAATTCCTTCATTAGCCTCCATGTCACATTGAACCTCTTCATCATTAGTGTTGGAGATAAAAGTTATGCTTTTTTTATTCTTTTTAGATCTTTCATTAGTAGCCAATTCAAAGGTTTGAAGTGACCCAACAAGCTCAACCACTTTCATGTTGCTGATGTCTTGGGCTTCTTCAATCGTTATGGCCTTCATGTCAAACTTCTTAGGCAAAAACCTGAGAATCTTTCTAACTAGCTTCTCCTCTCACATCTTCTCTCCCAAGACACTAGATGTATTGGCAATACCAAGAATATACATGTGAAAATCATGAATAGACTCGTCATCTTTCATCACGAGATTCTCAAGTTTGGTGGTGATAAGTTAAAGTATTGGCATCTTTACTTTTAATGTTCCTTCATGAGTGGTTCTGAGGATTTCCCATGCATCTTTGGCCACAGTACAAGTACTTATTAACCTGAATATATTTTTGTCAACTCCATTGAACAAGGCATTCAAGGCTTTTGAGTTTCCAAGTGCAAGATCATCTTCTTCCTTAGACCAGTCCTCTTCTGGCTTCAATTCAGTTGTTTCCTTCCCATCTCTGCCCTTCACAATAGGGTGGTTCCAACCTTTGATAATTGCTTTCCAAGTTTTTCTATCCATAGATTTTAGAAAAGCCACCATGCGTGCCTTCCAGGAATCATAGTTGGTGTCAACCAAAATAGGTGGCCTATTAATAAATCCTCCCTCCTTATCCGTGGTACCAGAAAGTATCTTCCCTATAGCTCACCATAAACATAGCAGGGTGCCTGCTCTAATGTCAATTGAAATTCTGGCACGTAGTGGACAAATGTCGTATACGATGTCATGACACCAGAATGTCGAATGCGATGTCAAGACGTTGTGACAACAGAATTAACAATGATTAATTTAAACAAAATTGCACAAAGTAAATAACACAAGGAAGTTGTTAACACAGTTCGGTGCAACGTCAACTACATCTGGGGGAATCCAAGACAGGAAGGAAATTCACTATAATAGTATTAGTTTGAAGTTCTAAACAACCTCTGGTTTTACAAACTTCGCACCTAATCACTATCCGTGCTATTTCTATCAGCGACTCTCTTAGATTTGAGACCTCTATCACTTCCCATCAATCACAAAACAATGATGATAACAATATAACAATCAAAGAAGGAGACAGACTCTAATAAACAAAGTCCACTTTTGCTTAAAAACTCGTGAGTGATTCACAAATACAACTTAATTAAAACAGTTTAGCCCTAGTATCAAGGTGATACAAGACTGGCTCACAAACAACAATGAACAAACAAAACCCTAAAAATCTCTCACAAAAATACGACTCCTCATTCTTTAGGTTTTTAGTCTTCTTGTAAATAGCCTTCAAAAAGTATATATTTGATGAGCAAATCTGGCTAAATAAAATAGCACATCCATAGTATTATGGAAAATAATATATTATTAAATGCAGATCCATAATATATTATTTCTAAAGTTCATATCCAAATCAAATCTTCTACATAAACAAATCAAATCAAATCTCATGTTTCCTTAAATGATATGCCATCATTTCTTAGGAAACAATGCAAAGATAAAATCTACCTCTGCATTTAAAGACACGTGCTCCTTGAACTGCAATATACGTGAATCAAATCTTCAAAGAATCTTCACTAATAAAACCAAATCTTCCAAAACGCTAAACCAGATCTGCCTTAGTACCGCACCAACATGTCACAACATCTGGTACAACATCTAGCTAGAATACTTATTTTAACAAAATGTAGCCAATCATAAAGCATACAACCTAACAATATACATGTTACATATTGTAAGATATATTATCTTAGCAGATAAGTCTTAGTGACAAAGTAGTTGATATAATCAATATACCACGACACTATTGATTTACCTATTGTAGTTGCCTCATTTGGTTCCTTCTTAATGCCATAGTTTCCCTCTTTAAGGAAATCAGTAATATGAGTATAGCGGGGCGCTTCAGCTCTGACAAAGGCTACCAGTTTATCGTATGGAAAATAGTCATTAATTGGTATGTCTTTACACTTACCATCACTTATTTTAGACAATTGATCTGCCACCACATTCTCAATACCTTTCTTATCCCGGATCTCCATGTCAAACTTCTGTAGTAGTAGAATCCACTAAATAACCCTCGACTTTGCATCCTTATTACTTAATAGGTACCAGATGGCAACGTGGTCTGTGTATATGATAATTTTTTATCCTACAAGGTAAAAACAAAATTTATTAATCGCGAGCACAATTACCACCAGGGTCTTATTAGCATAATAGATGGCATGCAACTTCTTATTCTTGTGTTTTCCTAAAAAACTGCCTACTGCATAATCACTAACGCCACACATAATCTCAAAGGGTTCCCTCCAATCTGGAGGTTGCATTACGGGTGTGGAAATTAGTCCGCTTTTCAGAAAATGAAATGACTCATGGCATTGTTCATCAAAATGAACTTTACGTCCTTCATTAACAAACCAGTCAGGGGTTTGGTTATCTCGGAGAAGTCTTTTATGAATTACCGGTAGAAACCAGCGTGTCCAAGAAAACTTCGAATTTCTCTGACAGTTTTCGGAGGTTGCAAATTCTCAATAACCTCTATTTTGGCCCTATCAACCTCTATAACTCTAGCTAACACTAGGTGTCCAAGGACTATGCCTTCCTTCACCATGAAGTGGCATTTCTCCCAATTTAAAACGAGGTTTACCTTTACACGCCTCTCAAGTACCTTTTTTAGATTAACCAAACAATACTCAAAACTCGACCACACACACAAAAGTCATCCACGAAGACTTCCATTGTATCCTCTATAAATTTCGCAAAGATGGCCATCATACATCTCTGAAACGTGGTAGGAGCGTTACATAGCCCAAGTGACATTCTCCGGTAAGCGAAAGTGTCATAGGGGCATGTGAAGGTAGTCTTTTCTTGATTGCTTAGATGTATCAGGATCTAGAAGAATCTCGAATACCCATCCAGGTAACAGAAATGTGAGTGTTTTGCTAACCACTCGAGCATCTGATCAATAAACAGGATGTGGGTGGTATTTCCTAGTGGCTTTGTTTAACTTCCTATAATTAATACACATCCTTCACCCTGTTATTGTGTGTGTGTCCAAAGAATCACCTCTTTCATTCTTCACCATTGTTATCCCACCTTTCTTCGGTATCATGTAACACCATAAACCCTAACTCTTAATATAAAATGGAAAAATGTACATTTTAGGATGCCACTTCACATAAATCATGCATTTTATAAAATATTTTTAAACTGGCAGCAAAAAAACCCAATAATCCTCATAACATCAAATAATAGATTAAACAACCAAATAACAAAAATAAACTCCAAAAGGAAACTTCAAAAAGAATAACGTGTTTGTTCCCAATATTACAGACTAGAGCAGATAAAAACCAACTAAAAGCGGTAAAATAAAAATAAATGAAGAAAGCTCCAAGGTCGTATTCCACTCACGAGTGAGTACTTCTGCTGAGTATTTATACATTAATTGCACAAAGCCAATAAAACAAACAAGAAAGGGATGAGAATACACCTTATAAATGTTAGCGGTGAAATTTAGCAACAAGATGGTAATAATGAATTTCATAAGTACATCATTCACACCAAAAACATAATCAAAGTCCACTAATAATGCAAATGCTAATGCCACAAACTCCTCATCAAAAATACACGTGGTATCGAATTTTTAGGATCAGAGGTATGTTACTGATTTTGCCCATGTCCCTGGTTCCTCTTGAACCGTGTCCCTATCTGGAAGTGAGACTGCCATAGTCTCTCTCTGAACTAGGTCATCATTGGACCAAAGTCCTACCTAACTTCAAAATAAATGCATGCATGGTCATGTACAATATAAGCATGCAACACCATCAACATTACCAATATCATAAACATCATAAGTATCATCAATATCATAATCATCATACACATTATCAACATCATAAAAACATCATCAGAAGGTTCCACTCTTGAACCTATAGGTAGCCAATCACAGGTCGTCACTGTAACCCATTCACATTACTAATCATAAAAAATCGCCAATTAAGGTCGTCACTGTAATCCCTCCCGATTATTATGCTAAAAAACTATGGTTTAAAAGTTCATTTATTTTTCATAAAAAAGGACAAAGTTATTTTATTACCCAAACCTCCAGTCCGTAAAAAATTCTCAGGGAAACTCAAAACATCTCAATACCTCTTAGTTCTCATAAATGACAATAAGTACCCCAAAAGTACTCTAAAGTATTCAACTTGCTCTAAAGGTCAAAGTTTCACGAATGATAACTATACTAAGCATAAAGGCGAACAATTTGTCTCAAATTGCTGAAAAGTGACCCTAAGGTTACCAAAAGAGTTCCGACATTGAAATTTGATCAAAAATCGCCAAAAAAACACTCGAACTCGAAAAACTATCGAAACGCCCGAAATCGTCGCCAGAAAGTCACCGGTCACCGCCAACCGTCGCGCCACCTCCGTTGCGCGGCCCATCAGCCACCACCGGACAACGGCGCGACACCCACTGCACGACACTCGAAGACCACTGGTCGCCGCCGCCCAACGCGGCCTACCGTCGCGACACCTTCGTACGACTCTGATTGCTGTCGTCGCCCCCTGAACTAATTTCTAATTTTTTCAAAAGTCTCGATTATTTATTTTCTGCAAAAAAATTCTATTTTTGAAAAAAAAAAGTTTTACGGGATCTATAAAGCTTTTTGAAAAAGTTATAGTTCTGGGAAAAATGGGGAAAACCCTTTGGTTTTACAGGGCAGAAAAATTTGGGAAATCAAAATGACCCAACATATTCCAACTCAAAAATACGATCAAAAAACATAGCACAAAATTCATACAATATCATCACAATCAACCAAAAGTTTTGTAAACCTACAGACAATAGCACTTTAGAGATCGTAGGAGATTTATCCCAAATCCCCTTTTGGGTCTTAGAGCAATCAAACAGACATACAAATTTATAGATTACGCCAATAAAGTTTTGCCCAAACTTTATTTAACCAAAATTACACAGATAATACAAAATAATGGAAAATTTGCATTACCTCAATGCACTGATGGGAAGGTAAGAAACTCTCACCATCCTGGTTGCCCAAATAACCCATCAATAAGACCATTCCCCCTTACCTTAGATTTGCAGAGTTTCTAGGTTATGTTGCTGCTTCTCCTTCCTATAGCTCTTCTTATGGTTTCCTAGCCGCTTCTCTGTTTTTCCCAATCTCATGTATTAGCCTTTCTCTCAATCCCAAATTTTCTACTTAAAGAATCTAATATATTTTGGCAAATTCTCAACTTTCCCCTCAACATTTTGTTACTACACCTTAACCCTCAAATTTTATTAACAACTCTAATTTCTTCCATACTCTCAATTGTTTTCATAATTTATTATTTAAAATAAATATTTAATTTAAATAAATATTTAATCAAAATTCCTTAATTTTCTACTCTTTCAACTTATTACAAAATAATTAAATATATCAAATTATTTGTAATAACCTTGATAAGTCTATTTTATTTTTCTGCTCTCTAATTTTTTAACCCCAATAATTATTAAATTACCAAAATACCCATACACACTGAAAAGCACCAAAATTGAAGTATAACAAATAAAACACACCAATAATTAAATAAAATACTCGATTAAAAATCGGGATGTTACAACTCTCCCCACTTAAAAGGATTTTCACCATAAAAAATTGCTTGGTGAAAACAGCTTCGGATATGATTCCTTCATCTGGCTCTTCAGTTCCCAAGTCAAACTTCCTCCAGCAGGTCCTCCCCATACCACCTTACTACCTTCACTAAAGCAATCTCGTTACCTCTGAGTTGCTTCACTTTTTGATACTCAATCCTTATAGGCAGTGCTTCCACTGTCAGATTATTCCTTACTTGCACATCATTTATTTGGATTATATGAGATGGATCTGGAATGTACTTTTGAAGCTGTGATACATGAAAAACATCATGCAGTTCAAAAGAGACATTGGAAAGGCCACCCTATAGGCAACAACTCCAATCTTTTGGGAATCTGATAGGGACCTATGAAACAAGGAGTAAGCTTCTTAGACTTTAAAGCCCTCTCAACACCGGCCACAATAGTGACTCTCAGAAGCACATGATTACCCTCTTGGAATTCAAGAGCCTTCCTCCGTTTATCATGACAGCTCTTCTGCCTACTATGAGATGCCTTCATCTTCTCTTGGATCATCTTCACCTCTTTTGTAGTCTGTTGCATAATCTCTAGTCCAAGTACAACAATATCTCCAGACTCATACAAAAACAGAGGAATCTAACACCTTCTTCCATACAAAGCTTTAAGTGAGGTCATTCCAATACTAAAATGATAGCTATTATTATAAGTAAACTCGATCAATGGTAGAAAACCGTCCAAAGTAACTGCTTGCTCTAAAATACAAGCCCTCATTGGCTCCTCCAAAGACTGGATAGTCGTCTGAGTTTGACCATCGGTCTGTGGGTGATAAGCAGAACCAAACTTTATCTTAATACCTAAAGCCTCCTGTAAGCTCTCCAAAAACCTAGATGTGAATCTCAGGTCTTTGTCAGATACAATACTCGACGGAATACCATGAAGCTTCACAATCACGACAAGGTAAATCTCAGCCAGCTTCTATAATGGAAAACTGATCTTAAGCACAATGAAGTATGTCGATTTATTCAGCTTATCCACAATCATCTAAATTGCATCAAATCCTATGTGAGTATTTGGCAAACCTGTCACAAAATCCATCGATATATTGTCTCACTTACATTCGGGAATATCCAATAGATGTATTAGTCCAGACGATTTATGATGCTCAATCTTCAACTTCTGGCAAGTCAGACATGAATATATAAATTGTGCAACGTATTTCTTCATCCCTAGCCACCAAAACATTTTCTTGAGGTCTTGGTACATTTTAATATCCCCAGGATGAATACTCAAACCTCTTCGGTGACTCTCCTCCAAAATGGTCTTCTTAAGTTCCGACACATCAAGTATACAAACTCTATTCCGAAACTTTAGGATCACATTCTCGTCAACTATAAAATCTCCATATTTACCTTGATTAACTGATGACACACGATAAACCAAGGCTACATCCAGTTTTTTTATTTTCTTTGATCACATCAAGAAAATCACTAGTCAGATTTAACATGTTCAATCTCACATATCCGCAATCACCTCGCACACCAAACTCAAGTCTCTGAATTACTATATCAAATCCAACTCACTAACCATCAACGTCTCCATGTGCAAGGACTTTCGACTCAAAGCATATGCTACAACATTGGCTTTACCGAGATGGTAGTTCAAACCAAAGTCGTAGTCCTTCAAGAACTCTAACCATCAACTCTTTTTTATATTCAACTCCTTTCGATCAAACATATTTCAAATTATTGTGATCACTAAATGCTTCGAATCTAGAACCATACAAGTAGTTTCTCCATAACTTCATAATGAATACCACATCTACCAACTCTAAATCGTGAATAGGATAGTTCCTCTCATTAATCTTCAAGTGTTGCAAAACCTAAGCTATAACTTGCCCATTATGCATAAGTACAACACCTAAGCTCTTATTGGATGCATCACAATTAACCATAAAAGATTCCTTTGGGTCTGGTAATTTCAACAGTGGCATTGTAGTCAACTTATTATTCAGCTCCTAGAAATTCTTTCTACGTTGAATATCCCACACAAAGGCATGACCCTTTCGAGTCAACTGTGTCTAAGGGATAGCTAATTTAGAAAGCCTTCAATAAACCTTCGGTAGTAACCAGCCAACCCTGAAAAACTTATGATCTTGGTAATTAATTTCGGAGCCTCCTACTATAGCACTACATATACCTTAGAAAGATCAACCACTATACCACCACTGAAAATCACGTGACTGAGAAAACGCACTTCTCGTAACCAGAACTCACATTTGGATAACTTAGCATATAAATTATTCTCTTTCAAAACTTGGAGTTAGGGATGCTCAACGTTGGTTTATTCCCATAACCAATCCATATCCAATATAAAACCATTTATCTTAACCGGTTATTATAACCAATCCATATAATGGTTTTGTTTTTACAAAATCGGTTATAAACCGGTTATATCCATAACCAAATTTTATAACCGGTTATATATTTCATAACCGGTTTTCAACTTAAAATCGGATTTGGATATAAAAATCCAGTTTTTAAAACTGGATATTCATTTACCGATTTTTAACTTAAAAATCCAGTTTTTATAAATGAATTTTACACATAATTTTTTTTTTCATATTCTTAAAAAAAAAAATCCAATTTTTATAAATCAATTTTACACAATTTTTTTTTCATATTCCTAAAAATAACACAAAAGTTTAAAGTATAGCAAAGGTGAATTAATTATACACAAAAGCTCAAATATTTCCAACATATTCATTAATAAGCCAAAAACATATAATCTCTCTAAAAATATATTTACAATAAGTCAATGACAAAATAGCCCAAGGTAAAACATAAAATAAATCTAAGACAAACTTTAAGCTGGATTTTGTTAAGAAACCTTAATTTCATATATGTGTATAATTGTTACATGGATGGGCTAGGAGGCACCGAAACTGGACAGAGAAGGTATAATATCAATATGCAATGTGATGACAGATGGACGAAGGATCCAACACAAATATGAGATTATCATCCACAAAACTCTAATAGGGCTATACTTTGATGGAAGGACAATAAACTTCGGAAAAAAAATTCATCATAGTTGAATTGCACGACTAGAGATTTAAATAGGGATGCTCATGGACGATTAATTTTCATAACCAATCCATAACAATAAATAATTCATATGTCATAACAGGCTATTAAAACCAATTGTTATAACCGATTTTTATTTTTGTAAAATGATTATAAACTAGTTAATGACCGGTTATATCCATTATCAATTTTATAATTAGTTTTGATTTAATTTTATTTTAAAATCATTTTTTGGAATAATTTTTTTAAGAAAAAATATTTATGTTCAAAAATAAAAAATAGTTTTTTAAAATTTTTGGAAAAAATATATTTTTTAATTATAAAAAAAAATCATTTTTTTTTAGGAAATTTTTGGAAATTTTTTTTTTGAAAAAAAAATTATTTTTTTTAAAAAAGTTTTCAAAGTTTTTTTTTTTAATAAAAAAAATTGACTAATTTGGTTTTTATTTTGGATATGGATGTCCAAATTATGGATTTGGTTAAAACCATATTAAAAATATATCCAAAATATGGATTTGGTTAAAACCATTTTAATAATTAACTGGTTTTTAATAACCGGATTTGGATATGGATATGGATTATTTAAATAACCGGTTTATTTGAGCACCCCTACTTGGAGTACAGTACAAATATGTCCAACATGGTCTTCGTCTAATTTAGAATATACAAGGTTATCATCAAGAAACACCACTACAAACTAATCCAAACAGGTATGGAAGATCCTATTCATATACTCCATAAATACACCAGGGGCATTAGACACACCGAACTACATCACCAAGTACTCATAATGGCCGTATCATGTTCTGAATGCAGTCTTCGGGATATCTTTATCTTTCACTTGAATTTGATGATAACTTAACCTCAAGTCGATCTTACTAAAAATACAGGCACCCACTAACTAATCCATAAGGTCGTCGATTCTAGGAAGAGGATACTTATTCTTGATGGTGACCTTATTTAGTTGATGATAGTCAACACACAATCTTATATTGATGTTTTTCTTCTTCAATAATAACATTGGAGCTCCCCAAGGTGATACACTTTGTCTGACGAATTTCTTATCAAACAGATCTTCCAATTGACTCTTCAACTCATTCAATTATACTAGAGACATTATGTAAGGTACCATCAACACGGTTCTAGTACCGGGTACTAAATCTATGGTAAACTCAACCTCTCTCTTTAGTGGTAGATTAGTAATATCATCAAGAAACATATATGGAAATTCACACACTATAGGCAAATCATCCAACCTTGTTTTTCCCTCAATTTGCAAGGAAATAAACATCGCAAACACTTGAGCTTCATCTTTCAGAAACTCTTCAACTTGGCTAGCAGAAATAAACTAAGGACCTTTTCTCCTCTACAAACTCAGGAAACAACATTGTCTTGTTATAGCAGTTGATATAAATACGATTGAACTCCAACCAGTTCATACCCAAGATAACATCAAGTTGACTCAACATAATAAAACTAAAGAAGTATTTACTGACCTATTCATTAGAGTATTGATAACCATACTGCCATTTATATTAGACATCGCAAGATTCAATCTCTTCACACAATCACCAGATATAAAAGGAATGTGTAGCACCAATATCAATAATAATAATCAAAGGAATATCATTAATGAAACAAGTACCTCGAACCAGAATATCACACTTGGACGCATCTGCACCACTGGGAGCAAATACCTTTCCATCAGCTTTCACATCCAGAGTCTTATTGGGCCTCTGACATTGTGTACTAATATGATCAGTCTCTCCACAGTTGAAGCAAACCACAATGACACTCTTGCATTCAATAGCTCTATGCTCTGCCTTCCCACATTTGAAGCATATCAAAGTAGTACACTCTAAAGCACGATGACCAAGTACTCCCACATTTGAAATAAGTGAGAGGAGCAAAAGCATCTCCCCTACTTTGACTCTTCCCACCATTATTCCTCTATTGAAACTATGTTTACCATTACCATCTGGAATGATATACGACTTGCTACGATTTTGATTGCCACTTATCTTATCATTGACACCCTTATAATGGAAGGATCTAGCACGACCATCTTCATCATATATACGACACTTGTTGACCAGCACGGAGAACTGACGGATTTCCTGATACCCAATAAATTGTTTGATCTCTGCGTAAAGTCCACTTTTAAACTTAATGCATTTGTACATTTCAGCTTCTACCCCATTATATCAAGGGCGAAACCTATATAATTTCTCAAACTTGGAAGCATAATCTGCAACAGTCATATTATCTTGCTTAAGTTCAAGGAATTCGATCTCCGTTTTGCTACACACATCAGTTGGGAAATATTTTTCCAAGAATGCACCCTTGAAAAATAAGCCAAGTTATCTTAGTACCATTAGCCTCAAATATATGTATAGCATTATCCCACCAGTACTCAGTCTCCTCTGATAGCAAGTGAGTACCATAAAGAATCTTTTTTAGCGTCTGCACGAGCCATTACTCGGAAGATTTTCTCGATTTCTTGCAACCAAACTTGAGTGCCCTCTAGGTCATACCTTCCTTTGAAGGTTGATGGATTTTTCCTCTAAAACCTGTCCATCCCACGAGATTCAACACCTTCAACTTGCGGATTATGGTGAGCTTACAAACCCTGAGCCAAAGCTGCCAAGGCATAAGCAATTGCATGATTATTTCTTCGAACCATTTTTCTGTACAACAACAAATAACTATTTGAAGAAACATTGTATCGATAGTGTTCACACACATATTTCATACCAAGAAACAGATAAAATCACAAAATCTGGTCGGAGGAACCGACCTGCTCTGATACCAATATGTAACATCCTAAACCCCGACTCATAATATAAAATGGAAATATGTACTGTTTATGATGCCACCTCCCACAAATCATGCATTTCATAAAATATTTTCAAACTCGCAGCAGAAAACTTAATAATCCCCATAACATCAGATAATATATTAAATAACTAAACAACAAAAATAAACTCTAATGGGAAACTTCAAAATGAATAATGTGTCTGTTCCTAGTGTTACAAACCAGAGCAGATAAAAACAACTAAAAGCGATAAATAAAAATAAATGAAGAAAGCTCCAAGGTCGTCTTCCACTCATAAGTGACTACTCCTACTAAGTATTTGTGCATTAATTGCACAAAGCCAATAAAACAAACAAGAATGGGGTGAGAATACACCTTACGAATGTTAACGGTGAAATATCTTTTCTTGCAACGGGCAAAACACTAATTGATGTTGAAAAGGAAAGCTCACAATTTGACCAAACATACACCAAATAGTATTAAATGTGTTGAATGCATAGATGTATCCAGAAGAAGATGTTACTTATTACTCTTTGATTTCTAGTTATGCTTCATTGAACCGCAAGCAATTTATTAAATACAATGAAGAGTTAGGAAAATAATTGGGAGAGTTATAAAAGAATGAATTAGAAAAAGAAGGTATCTTAAGTGGGTCACCACAATCCATTGTTGGTTGGATAAATAACTTTGAAGCATTGGAAGTCACTTATGAAATGGTTAAAGATAACGTGACTTCAATAGAAAAACCACATGTTGTGGAGTTGATGCAACTACCTCCTCATTTATAGTATGCATACCTAGAGGCAAGTCAAAAGTTTCCAATCATAGTTTTCGTTGACCAGACCACTAAAAAATATGTCGATTTCTAACACTTAGGCAAGGTATAAAAAATCCATTGCTTGGTGATAGACAATTCTAGCAAGTGTACTAGTATAATTGAAGTAATAAATTAAATCTGTCTCCACATGGATTGAGAATTTTAACAAGGTAATGATAGTACAGAGTAAAGTAAATAACAAAATAGGGGGGTTAAGATTGCTTTGGTACGAATAAGATCGAGAAAAATTACGGAATAAAACTCAATAATTAAAGAAGATTAGATTTTTCTTTTAACTCCCTTGCTTATACCTGTCAATGAACTATGTATTAACTGAATTACAAAGATGTTAAAGTCCTATGACAAAATAACAAGGCCACTGTACCTAATTTCTTGGTATACAACTCACTAATTTACACAATAATTCTCTAATTCCTTAGGCTAATTATGAGTTAAACTAGGCATTTTAAGTGCGTTAATTCAAAATCCACAACTTCTAATTACCTATCCCTAGTTAATTACAAAGTTGGATAATTGCCCTATATTAGATCGATAGACTTGCGATCAATAATATTTACTCATTTGATGTCAATTAATGCATTCGTCAATACACAAAAAGCATTGAAATAAAGAGCAATTAAATAAGAACAATAACATAAAAGAATTCAATTAATCTCAAACAGTCATATGGTTCAACAAGGTACGAGCGGGTTTGTCTCAAAAGACTTAATCTAACTAATCTAGATACTCATAGGGCGTGTAATAATTATCACGAGTTTAGATGAAGAGTACATGAAATTCAAGGAAGATAAATGTCTTCAATGACTTCCAAAACCCTCAAAACCACTCCTTTAGAACTCCAAGCCATCATTTTCTCTATCATAATCTGGAACTTCTCAAAACATAGCCAAAAAACCTTATTTATAGAAATTACTTCTTGTCATATCTACACAGCATCGCACCCACATTACCTTGCATAACGATCGTGATATGACACCATCGCGCCCACAACGTCAGCATCACGGTCGTGTGAATTCCAGAGGAAAATTGGCTTTGTTTTCTTCCTTTTTCTCCAAATTTTCTCTAAGTCATAATTTCCTTCATCTTGATGTTTTTCTCCTTTTCCACACTTTAACTTGGCTTTTTCTCATTATTCTTTTAATTCCATCGATTTTAATTGCAAATTTTACATAATGACAGAGTGTCATCACAACCCCAAACTTACTATGTTGCTTGTCCTCAAGTAACCTGTCTGTACACCGAACATTTCATTATAATTAAAATGAAAACCATTGCAAATAAACATCACCTTTCTTTTGTTGATCAACACTTCTGTTCCCCGCTTTAATCGAATTAACTTGGAAAAGTTATTCTAACACACAAGTGTTCAACCTATCTCTCATCTCACTTATATTCACTCGATTTGACAGGGTAATCACACAATCAACGCACAAAAGATTAAGTAATGAGTTTGTAAAATTTCTATCAAAGTTACATTTAAACACACACTTTTGAGGTATTTTCAAGGTTGTAATATGACTTATGTTAGGGTAGGATAATAGGCTTAAACCTTAAGATTTAGGTACATAGTTTACTTGATGTTATTTGATTCCTTTGATATCACTTTTATCTTGTTCATCCGGTATCAGAGGATGCATTTTATTGGTCCTTTTTATCTTTCTTTTTTTTTTCACAAACTTTTTTTTGAAGAAGTCAGTTTTAACTTCCTGTTTCTTTTTATTTTTCTTTCTTTTCAACTAATTTCTCTAGTACCCTAACCCTAAACTTAAATGTTGTTAACTTCCAAGAGCAACCCCAAACTTATTCTTTTGCATCATACAAGGTGAAAAAAAAATCTACCTAATTCCAAAGAGGGTGGAAAGATTTAATATTTCAAGTCAAATGGCTATATAACATGGATATGTCACCGAAAGAAAAGCTTAGGCTCAAAGTGCTTAGAAAAAGATATAATCATATTATAATATGGTGTCTTAAAAAGGCTTAGAGTATTCACAAATAATTACCACAGTGTGTATTTACCAGACCAATAAACTAAATAGAAACAATGCAAATTCTTGAAAATAAATAATGCATGAATACTCTCACAAGAAGGAAAAGTGAACAAATATTTGGCTTAACCCTTACTAAATGAGGTATTTAGATGTTGAGTACAAGTAGTTGGATTCCATTTTGTTCATCAATTCTCTATATGTAAAGAAACTTCCATGTTGATCACTTTTGTTCATTGCTTTTCTAATGACTTTTTCTTTTCTTTTTCATAATGAAACTGGTAAAGTAGCAAATCAAAACTTAAAGAAACAATTAAAGCAAACAAGTTCATTACTTAAAATAAAGAGAAATATAGAGGGAAGAGCTTTCATGAAGACTAGTTAGTACTCTTCCTTGGATCATATTACAAAAAAGGGAAATAAACTGAAATTGAAAATTGCTAAAAACTCATAAGTCGCATGTCGTCGAAGTTGTTCAAATCATTCATGCCATCTTGGAAATTTTGATTTTTCCTATGACATGTAGCTCTTATATCATCTCTCCTATGTGTTAAGGCTTGATTTTTCTCTGTGAAGTGGGTTTTCATGTCAGCAGTAGTGTAAAATGCTCTAGTAAGCTTTGAACCAACATATGGTATTTGTTCTCATTATAAAAAGCATTGAAACTTTTTCTAAATCTTCGGGGTTGGGCATACAAATTGGGTGATATTTCATTTACCTAATCTGGCATACCCAATGCATACTCTTCAAGTATATGAAAGTGATCACATGTTTGTTGTTGTTGTTGCAAGACTCCCTTTGGTTGATTTATTTATGGATGATAGAATTACACTTGCACTTTTTGTTGTGTTCCTTGGTTGCCTTCATTTATTTGATGTGTGGGGATTCTTCTTATGGTGATTTTATTGATCGACAACATAAGGCTCACCATAACATCATCATGGTGAGTTATAACTCCAGCTAACTTGCATAACTCCTTAATAACACAAAAGTTCCCACAAGCTCACACATAGGATGTATAGTCTTTAAAGGGACGCAATGCCGCATTTGCATAAAACTCTAGCCCAATGGGTTATTTGGTTTCTTTGATCATTTCATTGAACCTCATCTAACCCCTCTCTTCTAGCATGATGGTCAATTCTTCACACCCTTCTAAATCTTGAACATCAAATGATCTTTCTTTCACCACCAATAAATCTTTGACTTTTAAGTATTTCTCGGTATAAGCTTCAGTAGAAAAGTGGTAATTTGGAAAGGTTGGGGCTTCTTCAGTATGACGTGCAAATGAAGTTGAGGTTGGAGTGAGTCAGCTTCTCTTTGGTGTCATGGCTCAACGCAAAACTTACACAATAAAAGCAACAAGATTATGCAAGAAAAGTGAGTGGAAAGTGATTATAAAACGGGTAGAAAGTGAGTAGAAAAAGGTAGGTGTACATATGAAATTCCAAAAGTGGCATTTTATAGCTTCCGATTGCGCTTTATTGCGACCGTGTTACTGTAGGCTCCAACGGTCATATCAATGTCTCTTTTAACGGATCTTTCGCGACTGCGTTAAGATCCACTACGACTGCATTAAGGCTCTAACGTGACCACAATGTTATCATCGCGCACGTGTGAAATCCAGTGGCTGACTCTTCTTTTCTCCTTCACTTTTTGCAAGGTTTCTCCTTTCCACTTAATTATTTTTTCCCTGTTGCATTAAACTTCTCATCTAACACATGTTACAAAATTAACAACTATCAAACTAAACAAAATTAAACTTCTCATTAAACTTCAAACACGCTGAACACACATTTTTCATCATTGAACCTCAATATTAATTTTCCCAGATCTACATCAATGAGACCTTTACATGTTGTTAGGAATGGTCTTCCAAACAATAATGATGTCTCTTAATCTTCAAGCATATGAAGTATCAAAAAATCATCTAGGAATAATAAACCATAAACCCTAACAAGGACATACCCCACAAGGATAGGTGATAAAATGATAAACTAGTGTCAAGGTCACCTGCGTTAGTTTTGGTTCGCCACAATTCATCTTTTTCATCATAGATAGCAACATCATATTAATGTTAGCTCCTAATTCACATAAAGCACGACTAATATCTAGTGAACTAATAGAACAAGGGTCAATAAACCTACATGTATCAGTAAGTTTGAGAGGAAGCATCCTCTGGATGATTGCAATGCATTATTCGGCCAAAGTGATGTTTTTGTCATATTTCAACTTATGTTTTCCCGATAAGAGTTATTTCATGAATTTAGCATAAACAGACATCTATTACAGATTCACAAAATGAAATGTCGACTTGTATTTTATTCTACATCTCCATGAACTTTTTAAACTGACTCACTTCCTTCTCCTTCTTAGGTTTCTTCTTCAGAATCAGGTAAGGTGGTTGATGTAATTGGGTGGCTCGAGATTAAGTTCAATCAAGATTTGTTTCTTTGTTCTCCTAAAGGGAGAATTTTCATCAATGAATTGGTCAAAGGTGTAGCCTCTAACTTCTTCATCCCTATTTTTTGCCACATTTTTCTCCCTCAGAATTTGTCTCGACTTCCTTTTCAACTACCACTTCTTTTCCACTTTTTTTTCTCAGCTTCACTCGATTATTTATTTTCTTCAATCACTTTTGGTTCAGAAGGCACTATTCTATTTCTCAACTCAATGCCTTCTATATTTGATTAATCGTTTATGTATTCTCCAATTGATTGACTTAATGCTCTAATCAATTGGGGAATTCAAAAAGTATTTACAATCGATTGGATTAAGGCCCCAGTCTATTGGATACTTAAAAAAGCCCTTTAAAAAGGTAGACGTTTTTTGATCATATAAGTTTTGCTTTAAGATTTAGTTTAGGGGATGAAAACAATTGTGAATAGTGCTACTATTTGCAATCAAGCATGACACAAGACATCTCTTGTTAGTTGAAAACTACAGTAGCTGGAATGTCATTAGGTTTAACATTTTATTTTTTTGCTGTTTAGAAATGTTGAACTTATGAACCTAGTCCGTTGTATTTACTTTGATAACCATGAGTTAAAACTCCTTGTGTTAGTCAATGTGAAATTAAATGAGAAAATAGTCTTTTGTGTATTATAATATGGAAATAGTGACTCATTTTGCCATATGCTTTGCTATTATATATTCATATCTTTGGATGATCATCTTAGAAATAAGTAATAGTTTATTAGTGTTAAGGAGCCCTCTAATAAATGAAAATCGTGAAAAATAGGGATAAAAAAGCAAGTAGGAATACTTTTCTATTTTATTCACTTTAGGGATAAAGAGTTAGGTCCATAAATTCTATTGTGAGACTTAGGGATTTGCTCTATAGTGAATTGATGCATATATTTAGACGTTGTAGGTAAACACCCCTAAGTCACATTATGGCCTAATTTTTCAAGACATAACATATCATATTCATGCATTATATGAAATAGTTAAACATATCATTGCCCAACATGCTATTTAATTATGTTACAAAAATTGTACTCCTTAATTGTAATTTCTTATTTCTGACCAAGTGACAACCACCAATTGTTATTTATTTTTTGTTCGTGTTCTTTTCACAATATCTTGGATTAAAAATCAACTCAAGTTAGTACAATATTTGTGGGATTAATACTCTTGCTTTTAACACTTTTTAATTTTGACTGTGTATATTTGCACATAAATAGCCAACAATGACAATGCATATGTCAACTTCTCAAGGTCTCCTAGATTTAAGTATTTAACTACTACAATGTCGTCAAAATGAAGGTCTTGTATAAGACATTGATCAATCCTACACAAGCTAAACAAGGTTAGGTAGATGATGGTCAATCAATTAAAGATTATGACTATCTTGTCATCACTGAACACGACAATGAGGAAGTTATGGAGTAATACATTATACTGGAAGTGTAAAAACAATTGAAATAGAACCTTGTTATCCCAATTCCTACATACCCTTTACTTGAAGCACCAAATGTTTATGAGAAGAATATAAAAAGGAAGGCTTCATGTATGTTGAGTAACTAGTTTTAATGGCTTAGGAAGAAAAAGGAAGAAAAATATCCAATTCATCTGGTCAAGAAACTTAAGATACGAGGTACTTCACATGGAAGTTATCCATTTATTATTATTATTAATAAAATGGGTCATGCTAACCACTACTTCTGGGGCACTAGTTAAAAATCTCAAATACAGAAACTATTATAAATTCAGTGTATTGAATAGACATAATATTTTTCAAAATAATTAATTATTTATATTTTAAATGTATTAAATACACATATTTTTATATAAAAAAATTTTATCTTTTTATTCTCTTAAATATTATTCAACTTATCTTTTTTAATCTCTTAACAAGTACCACGGACACTCGTTAGCATTTCATCTTACTAAGAGATAGGAGGAAGAGTTTTTTTTTTTTAATTTTAAGCCCCCGCCCAACTTGTGAGATGTGGCATGGGGGGAATAAAAGTCAACCAAAGTTTTATCTCCCTCTTCCTCACGTTTGTTTACAGTACCAACAACAACATCTTTTCCCTTTTTTTCTTTAAAAAAACTTTGAATCTCTCCATCTCTTAAGATGATCAATAATAAACAACATTAAAAACAAAAGATTTGGATATTTAAAACCTTCCTTCTCACTTACTCTCAATGCGAAACGACGGCGGTGGAGGTGGTGTTTATGTATGGTCTAATGATGATAATAAGGTGGTGATGTTTGTAATGTTGAAGATGGTGATGTTATGTGGTTGTGTTATGTTGTTGTGTTTGTGATAGAGAGTTGGAAGTTTGAGGATGTTGTTGTTGTTATGAAGTGTATGGGTTGAGTGAAGGAAGGAGAGTTTGGAATGGTGGTGGTTGTTGTTCTAGAAAGTTACGTAGATAGAAAAATAAGAGTTATCCCTCTTCATTGGTCCAACACCCCCTCCCCACCGGCCCCCGTGGTCTCTTTTCTTTTCATAAATTTCATTTAAACAACCAATCAAAGAATGCCATGTGTCCTACATGGCGTGGGCTTTTTTTCTAATTTCGCTTCTTTTTCTCTTTTTCTTTTACTTTGAATTTTGAAGAATTAAGAGAATGAAAAATTAGTAATTAAACTATAAATAAATAAAATAAAATAAACTCCGACTAAATATTTGATTAATTATAATTAATTAAATTGATTATTTTGGCTAAAAAACAAAAATAAATGGATAAAAAATTAATAAAAATTGGACGAAAAAATAAATTGAATGCAAAAAATGATCAGCGCAAAATAAATTTCTCGGAAACATACATGTTTTGATCAAATTTTGAAATAAAAAATGATCGGTTAAAAGTTTCAGCCTGATCAGAATGCGATCAAAAAAGTAGTCTAAAAAATAAACGAGTATGCCAAGTTAAACTACGCGAACCATAGATTAAGAATACTGACGTATACAAGCTTGATTTTAAAGCTTTTCGCCCGCTAATTCAATGTACGTTTGAAAATTGATTCAACCGGTCTGCCTGTAGATCGGAAAAATTATTTTGGTTGATATTTTAAGCATTATACGAAACAAAATGCATGTTGTGATGAATAGAAAATGCAAATGTCTTGTGAATGCATTGATTTACTAATAAAAAAATGTGAATAGACAATCAGATGCAAAGTAATCACTCTTGGACCATTCCCTCTTGATTCTCAATTACAGTTAAAACCTACAAAGATTCAAATGACGACAATACTTTTAATTATCACCCTTTTGACCTAGGAAATATGATGCAATGGAATGAACGATGCACTAAGATTGAGAAATCAAGTTTTTTGACTTATTAATCAACAATGAGTGAATGAATGTCATCAAGGCTAGATAAAATGCCAGAACTTCTGACTTTTAATATAAACCCTGATGAATGCTTTTGACTGAAAGATTGCATGATAAAAATGAAATGATTGTGCTATGCAGATGCAGGTGAAAAAAACTCAGGATCAAATTTAGGGTATGACAAACCCAACAAAAAGTAAAGTTTACTCGTAGGTGTTAATGCTCAAGTGAAACAAAAATTTATGCAATCTACAAAGTTCCTTGAAGGTATGTTATCCTTTAAGTATTTAGGTATTCCTTTATCTAGCTGAAAGCTGGCTGTATACCAATATGAAATCTTGTTGAAAAGGTGGTCAGTATAATCAGGTACATAACTGTAAAACTTTTAAGTTATGTAGGTAGACTCCAACTGATCAAGAGTGTCATTTTTGCCATAACTGCTCATTGGACAATATATAGGAACTACTTATGGAATGTTGCTGGAATGAGTAAAAAAGTCCCTATATCTTAGGACAAAGTCTATTATCCTAAGGCACTCGATGGTTTGAACATCATAATGCTGCATGAGTGGAACATTGCAACCTTAAAGGGCATAACATTATGAGATGGCAAAGTAAACTGAATTGCTCTTGGATCTTTAAAATAATACTTAAGTGTATAGATCAAGAAGAGAAAACCATATATTGGAAGGAAACAGCGCAAAAAGGGAAATATAACACTACTATTATATGCAAAGAGTTAAGAAGTGAAAAAGAAATGGTAGATTGGAAGAAACCAATGTACAAAAATTAAGATCAACAAAAATATATTTTCATTTTATGGATGGCCTTTTTGGATAGAATCCTAACTAGAAGTAGATTGATGCTTTTAAGATTCATTTCCGATACAACTTGTTGTTTGTGCAATCAGGAAGAAACTATTCAACATCTCTTCTCTGAATGCATTGCTATTAAGAATATTTGGAAAGGAAATTTGTGATTTTATGCGTTGTTGGGGTGTAATGGTAATGGTAGGGTGTTGGGTGTAATGGTAATGGTAAGATATGGTGAGGTGTAATCGTAATGGTAGGGCGCACCTTTAAAATAAAATAGGTGATTATATGTGTTGTTGGGGTGTAATGGTAATTGTAGATCGTGGTGAGGATATATGAGCTTGGTAGAATAATTGAAATTCTGGGACATATATACCAGATGTCAAGACAAATGTCAGGACACTGGGATCAAGACATCAACCAACACTTATGCAAAAAAAATAAGAGCTTGAATGTAAAAAATAACACAATCAATTGTTAACCCAGTTGTGCAACATCACCTATATTTGAGGGCATCCAAGCCAGGAAGGAAATCCACTATAATAGTATTAGTTCAAAGACACAACAAACACCCACAAATTTACAAGCTTCTCACCTAATCACTACCCTTGCTAACTTCTACCTAGGAACTCCTAGATATGAGACCCCTCTCACTTCCCACTAGTCACACAACAGTGACAAACTCAACAATAAAGAATATCGGAAGTCACACTTCCAAAGATACATAAAATCCACTCTTTGCTTAAAAGCTTAGGAGTGATTACAACTCAAAACTAAGTCCAATTCAAGTACCTAAGGAGTACATGAATGGCTCACAAATTCACAAACAACACCGTCTAACTCAGATGTCAAAAGGAATAAGAGAGGATCACAAATAACACAAAGAACAAAACTCTATAAACCCTAAATACTCAATCTTTCAAAACACGACTTCACTACCTCATTAGGTTTAGAACTTCTCTTTAAATAGCCTTCAGATCAGCATGGGCTTGGGCTATTCAATTTTAATAAAACGCAAATCACAAAACATCAGCTTCAAATCTTCTACACAAAAATAGGAACCGCATATAAAGTTTCCTAAAAAGGATCCAAGACCCTTTTTAAGAAATACAAGCAAATCTTTCAAGACAGAAGTTCCTAAAATATTCCTCCTTGGATTGCGACACTGTGTGAATTAAAATACTATCAAATCTCACACTTTAAATACCAAATCGCCCCGGCCCTAAACTTCTGGTATAACATGTCCTGCCACATTGTCCCAACATCATGCTGATCATGCTGTCTGACTAACTTGTCATGACATATGTCTCAACATCTTGTTGAAAACTATTTTAACAAAATTTCTGCCAATCCAAAACCACAGAAATTACAATCTCCCCCTATGGTAAATTTTGGATAAAACAACCTTTGGATGGAATAATGGAGAACAATCAAATACAACAACCATTAAATAGAACATACACAAAACACATAAGAGGCACACACAGTGGGAAAAAACTCACAGCAAACCCAAAACAAAACTTCATCACAAAACACCAAGAACTCCCCCTGAATTGCATAGCCATCAATTCAACAAATAAAGCAAAATACATTGTCAAGACATCTTGTCTGACATCACAAAATCAGCAGAACTCCCCATATCACAAAGCTCACCCTAAAGAACACAACCATACAACTCCCAGACACATGATGAAATGATGTCAGAACATATAGAATGACATCTCAGCACCACCAGCAAAGACCTCCCAACAACACAAAAGAAAACATAGAAAAATAGGGATCATCATTATTCCCATGCTCCACACCCTGAGATACCTGAGACATTATCTTTTTCACAACACTATTAACCCTATCATCACCACCATCACCACTACTCCCTTTTTTTAGGCATAAATTTGACACCAACTTTCTCCTATGCCTAGTATCCTCTATAATCAAGACTAATTGCTATAATTTTCAAAGATGCAAATTCTCAGTTCACCCCTTAGATTCTCAAACGGATTTGCATCCAAAGCCTTAGTAAAGATATTAGCCAGTTGCTTCTTAGTGGCTATATGTTCCAGAATGACTACTTTGTCTTTAACAAGATCCCTGATAAAATGATGAAGAATGGCATTATATTTTGTCCTGCTATGTTGAACAATATTTTTGGAGATGTTGATAGCACTCAAGTTGTCACAGTATAATGTCATGACATCCTGCTTAATATTGTACTCCTTCAGGATCTGCTTCATCCACAGTAGCTGAGAGCAGCTGCTTCCTGCTGCAATATACTCAGCCTCAACAGTGGATAAGGACACACAATTTTTCTCCTTACTGAACCAAGAGATAAAGTTGTTTCGCAAGAAAAAACATCCACCAGAAGTGCTTTTTCTATCATCAACACTCCCTGCTCATTCAGCATCATAATATCCAACAAGCAAGGCATTAGAGCCATGTGAATACGACATACCATACTTGTACCATTGACATACTTCAGAATCCTTTTAATTGATTGGTGTGACTAATTTTAGGTTCAGCTTGATACCTAACATAAACCCCAACAACAAATGTGATATCGGGTCTGCTAGCTGTCAGATACAATAGACTGCCTATCATGCTTTTGTAAAGACTTTTATTCATACTCACCCTATTTTCATCTTTGGATAGCTTCAAATTAGTAGGTGCAAGAGTCCTTTTGTGACTGGTCTTCTCCATACCAAACTTCTTCACTTGGCATACTTACTTTGAGATATGAAGACATAATATTCCATCTGTCTTACTTGAAGTCCAAGAAAATAAGTCAATTCTCCTACTAGACTCATCTCAAATTCAGATTGCATCTGTTTGATAAAATGTTGAACCATTTGGTCTGACTTCCCACCAAAGACACTATCATCCACATATATCTGAGCAATCATGAGCTTGCCATCCATTTCTTTAACAAATAATGTCTTGTCTATTCCTCATTTTCTGTAGCCATTATTGGCCAGAAATTTTGTCAGCCTTTCATACCAAGCCCTAGGGGCTTGCTTTAGACCATAAAGAGCATTCTTCCGTTTGTACACATGATTTAGAAATGTGGGATCAACAAACCCTTTTGGTTGTTCAACATACACCTCTTATTGTAAGAACCCATTCAAGAAGGCACTTTTTACATCCATCTGAAACAACTTGAATCTCAGTAGACATGTCACTCCTAGTAAAAGTCTTATGGATTCAAGATGAGCAACTGGAGAAAAGGTCTCATCAAAATCAATACCTTCAATTTGAGTGTACCCTTGAGCCACAAGTCTGGCCTTGTTTTTGGTAACCACTTCATTTTCATTAGATTTATTCTTATAAACCCACTTTATGCCAATGATATTTGTTCCCTCAGGTCTAGGAACCAAATCCAAAACTTCATTCCTCTTGAACTGCTCTAATTCTTCTTGCATGGCATTAATCCAAAATTCATCAGTTAGAGCCTCTTTCACATTTTTTGGTTCAATCTTAGTGACAAAATAAACATTGGATACCACCTCCCTAGATCTAGTAATAATCCCTTCATGAAGATTTCCTATTATGAGTACCTTGGGATGATCCTTCTGAATTTTTATAGATGGCCATTTATTTGGATGATTTCCATCATCCTTCATAATAATAGGTTCATTGTTGTTGTTATTATCAGCACCATTATCTGCAGTGGCAGTCACCTGTGGTGATGTTTCAATATCATCTTCGACATCTGTCTGCTTCTCTATGGTTGAGTCATCTATCATAACATTAATAGACTCCATCATTACATTGGTTCTAGTGTTGAACACTATAGGATCTGATGTTTGTGGAGTAGCCTAAGAATATTCCTTCATCACTTTTGGGATCCATCTTCTTCCTTTGTTCACGATCAGCCAGAATATAACACCTGCTCCCAAAAACATGGAAGTACTTGACAGTAGGTTTTATTCCCTTCCATAATTTATAAATAGTAGTTGAGGTACAAGTTCTCAAGGTAACCCTATTATGAATATAACATGCATTATTCATTGCTTCAGCCCAAAAATGATAAGACATATGTTTAGCATGAAGCATGAATCTAACAGACTCTTGAATAAAATTCATGGCTAATACCTTCTGAGGAACAAAAATAAACAAACTTGTTATTCTCAAACTCTTTTCCACGATCACTCCTAATTATTACAATTTTGCTTTCCTTTTCTCTTTGAAGCCTTTGACACAATTCCTCAAAAACATCAAACACATCTGATTTTTCTTTGACAAAGTGCACCTAGGTGAATCTTGAGAAATCATCAACCACTACATAGGCATACCTCTTATCCCTGATGCTTTTAACTTGCATAGGACCCATCAAATCCATGTGAATAAGTTCCAACACTTTTGAAGTAGTCTGATGTTGGACCTTTGGATGGGACATCTTGGTTTGCTTTCCATTTTGATATTCACCACAAATTCTTCCTTCCTCTATCCTGAGCTTAGGAATTCCTCTGATAGCTTCTATAGACACAATCTTCTTCATACCTTTCAGATGTAAATGACCAAACTTTTGGTGCCACAGTTGAAATTCATCTTCATTAGACATCAAACATGTAGGAGAGCATTTTGTTGATTGAGGTGTCCATAAGTAACAGTTATCCTTAGATCTGACTCCCCACATCAAAACTTCACCCTTCTCATTAGTAACTACACATTCAGACTTAGTGAAATTGACTTTCAACCCTTGATCACACAACTGACTTATGCTTATCAAGTTGGCAGTCAATCCTTTTACAAGTAGCACATTTTCATGACTAAGGAACCTGAACAGGCTAGTCTTCCAACCCCTTGAATCTCTCCCTTGGCACTATCCCCAAAGGTAACATAACTAGTAGAGTGTGACTTAATGTTTACCAGGAAGTCCTCAACACCAGTCATGTGTCTAGAATACCCATTATCAAAATACCAGTCTTCTATAGCTGAAGCCCTAAGAGAAGTATGAGCAATAAGTGATGCGATAACTTCTTTGGGAACCCATTTATTTGTAATCTTAATCACTTTATTATTAACATTGGGTTGTATACAAGACCTTGGATATCCATACAGTCTGAAGCAAAATGGATTGATATGCCCAAATCTACCATAGTAATAACGTCTCCAATGCAAGGCCTTGCTTCCTGCTTGAGAATTCTGATGTCTGGCACGATGTTGCATCATTGGTTTTGACATCATTGGCTCTTGATTATTTCTAGTAGGGATAAATTTTGTAACCTTAGGATCTTCTTTCAGAGTTTGATAATCAAACCTTATTCCTTTTAAGTCACCAATCTTTTTTCCAACTTGAAGAATTTCGTCTAACATATTAGAACCATGATTCAACATTCTCACAGACTTTGTCATATTTTCAAGTTTGTAGGTCAACATGGTTACTTCATCCTGCAGACTATGGATGTTGGACAAATATTCTTCCTTCTCACTCTAAAGCTGAGAGATAATTTCATGTTCTTGTCACTTCTGATACATAGATCTTTGTATGAAGCAGCCAGTTCAGTATAAGAGTTTTCTTTATCACAGGAATCTACATCAGATGCCCATCTTCCAGTTAGAGCAATAACATGTTTGGCAGATTCATCCTCAGTTTCACTTTCATCATCAGACCAAGAAATAGTCAGCCATTTATGTTGTTTCTTGAGATAGGTAGGGCATTCTGCTCTAATGTGTCCAAATCCATCACATTCATGACATTGAACCCCTCTATTATGATTGGACTTTTCTTCTATTCTTGTTTTTCTTTGAGAGTCATAGTTTCTGCCAGTTTCAGGACTGATGTTCTGGATATTGGGTATTGACTTCCTCTCCATTCTCTTTAGCACTTGGTTGAATTGTCTTCCAAGTATAACAATGGCATTTGACATACCTTCATTAGTGTCCAGATCACATTATCCCACTCCATCTTTAGTGTTGGAGACAAAATCTATGCTTTTACTCTTCTTTTCAGTATTGTCATTAATGGTCAATTCAAAAGTTTGAAGTGACCCAACAAGTTCATCAACTCTCATGCTGCTGATGTTTTAGGCTTCTTCTATGGATGTTTCCTAATCTCTTAGGAAGAGACCTGAGAATCTTCCTAACTAACTTTTCTTCTGATATTTTCTTTCCTATGGCACTAAAGGCATTAGCTATTTCAAGAATATTCATGTGAAAGACATGGATACTCTCATCCTCCATCATCTTTAGATTTTCAAATTTGGTAGTGAGCAACTGAAGCCTAGACATATTCACCTTAGATGTACCTTCATGAGTTATCTTGAGAATTTCCCAAGCATCCTTGGCTATAGTGCATGTGTTTATTAACCTAAACAAGTTTTTGTCAAATCCATTGAATAAGGCATTCAAGGCTTTGGAGTTTCCAAGAGCAGTCTTATCTTCTTCCTTAGTCCAGTCCTCTTCAGGTTTCAGATTTTCCTTCCCATCTTCATCTTTAACCACAGGGTGTTTCTAACCCTTGTTGATAGCTTTCCAAGTTTTGATATCCATGGATTTTAAGAAGGCCACCATGTGTGCCTTCCAATAGTCATAGTAGGTTCCATCCAAGATGCACTACGCAAAAAATGATTTTAGGCAGCGCACATTAGACAGCGCTTTTTTCCAAAAGCGCTGCTATAAGTTAAATAAAAAATAAAACACGGAAAGTATGTACGAAATTGTGTAAAAGCGCTGCTAAAAGGCCCTCCTTAGACAGCGCTATTCAAAAGTGCTGCTAAAAGGCCTACCTTAGACAACGCTTTTCAAAAGCGCTACTAAAAGTCCCACCTTAGACAGCGCTTCTCAAAAGCGCTGCTAAAGGCCCATGTACGAAGTGCTGCTAAAGGCCCATATTAGAAAGCGCTTTACTCAAAGCGCAGCTAAAGGCCCAACTAGAAAGCGAAAGCGCTGCTAAAAGCACTCATTAGACAGCGCTTCACAAAAGCGTTGTCTAAAGTCGTTTAAAATTAAAATTAAAAAACAGATTCTATTCATTCTTTCTATTCTCAAAACTGTTTCTCTTCTCTCGCGAAAAACCCTAAACCCAGAAAAAATCTTCTCTTCTTCTCTCACGCACCTCCGTCCTCTCACGCAACTTTAAGCGCACCTCCTTCATAAGGCTGTTTGCTCTCTCCGACGAGGCTCCTGGGTTCCACAATCAGAGGAAGAAGATAGAGTTGCAATCTTTTAACTGAAACTTTTTCACGGTATACTTTTTCTTTGATTGATTCGGTTCTTAATTTCTATGCTTAGTTTAGTGTTCATCAATTTAGGAACTGTAACATTCCCTATCCTGGTTCCATAATCAAAGGAACTGTAACGTTCCCCATTTTCTGACTCTGTTGATATTGTTGTTCTGAACTCTAGGTTTTTTGTTTGTTTGAAGTTTAATTCCGATTTGTTCTGTTCTGTTGATTGTGGAAAGAAAACAAAACAAAATAGTAGAACTCAATAAGAGTGTCGGCTAATTCAGTGTTTCAGTAAAATTGTTTATGAGTTTTCGTTGGAATTGTAACTATTACAATCTCTTATTACAGGTTAGATGGCTAGTAACGAGGATCACCCACATGATGATTCTATTCATGATGGAGATGAGACCGGTAATGCAGTGGAAATGGAGATTAGACGAGGAATAATAATTATGAAGAGACTCATTCGTGATAGAGATTGAGGCATAAAACATGATGTGCATTGGAGTCAAGATAACCAACTAATTGAGCCTAACGGTTCAACGTTGACAAGTTATCTTGGTTCAGTTGCAAGGAGAGAAGTTCCAATTACTTGTGATGATTGGAGAAACAAAGCGTTGAAAGACGCTAAAGACAAAATATGGATTGAGATACAGGTACCATATGTGATGTTATTTGTTTTTAATGACGATTATGTATTTAAATTACTTATACTAACGCACTCTGTGTATGATTTTCGTATAGGTCTTTCAACATTGATGATACCAGAAAAGATTATATACTCGGATTGGCCGGAAAAATACATAGAGGGTTTAGATCTTTTTTATCAAACAAGTTTCTTAAGGATGCGGATAAAAAATTTATTGATGCAGAGCTTCCACAGAAATATGCAGATTTGATTACACCTCATGAATGGGAAACTTTTAAATCCAAACGAAAAACCCCAGAATTTGAGAGTGTAAGTGACATAAATCGGCAACGAGCATCAAGTCCCGCGTATCCATACAAAAAAGGGCGTATGGGATATGCACGCTTACAACAATCTATAGTAAGTATCTATAAATTGCAATGATATACTTGTTCATCATGAGTTATTTTTGATCATGTTATTTGGCTTAATGTGTAGTTAACAAAGGAGAAAAGTTCTGAAACATCTCTTCCGGAACATGTTTTGTGGAAGGAAGCTCGTGTGGGTAAGGATGGAGTTGTTAAAGAAGATGTTCAACAAATTTTTGAGAAATGTGTAAGTATAACATTATTGCTTGAATTAAATCAAAAGTTTATTAACATATAATTAAGTCAAATTTTCGATATTCATATGAATTTCAGGAGACTCTATCTCAGTCTATATCTCCAGATGAAGACAATGATTGCAGGAGCCTACTTATTCGAGCATTAGATGTTCGTGAGTATTCTGGTCGTGTGAGGGGTAAGGGGTATATCCTGATATATATCCGTATTTTCTTTCCATGTGTAGTGTCCTCGTCAGCGTAATGGAATAGATTGCGGATATTTCATGTTGAGGTTTATGAAAGAAACTCTTCTTTTGGATCGAATAGATATTCCATCCAAGGTATGGATTTCTAACTTAGGAATTATTTTAATATTTACCACATATGTCTCATATAATTAAATAGTTTTAGCTAAATCATACTATGTTATATTATTATGTAGTACTTTGATGAATTCAAATGTGCTCATTACTCAAAAGATCAATTGGATGAACTTAAGGAGGAATGGTGTCAATTCATTATTGAGCTGAGAGTTTTATAAGGTATATTGTCTTTCTTTCATTGATGAGAATTTTGAATATATATAAGTTTGAGTTTTGATGAGATAATATGTCGTCATTAGTATATTAAATTGTGTTGCAATGTTGTTGTTGTTTGTTATAGAAGGTTGGAATCATAAATTGTGTTGGTGCTGCCAAATATTGATTGATATCTTGGCCATAGAAGGTTAGAATCATATACTGATTTTCATAGGCACTTGGCAATATTCAATAACTCATGATCATTTGTTGACATTTTTGGCAATGCTTGCAGCTTGAATATCAGATTTGGCAATGCTTGCAGCTTGAATATCAGATAAGAACAATGCCTTCTTTGTTTTCTTCTATATTTTGTCTAATGTTGTTGTTGTTTTGTTTCAGGTTATATGTGCAGATGTAGAAGATAGAGCTAACAAGTTCATTGTTGTTGTTTTTTTAGCTTGAATATCATATTTTTTGTAGCTAACAAGATATATGAATTGTTGTTGTTTTTTAGCTTGAATATCATCAATTTTTTGTATATATAAATTATTGGATTAAAGATGTATATATAAATAGACAAATTTGGTGCATATTTATTGGATTGAAGCTCTAATTTATGAAAATTTGGTGCAAATTCTAAATGCATATTCTGGTGCAAAATATGGTGAAAACCTGGTGTAAAATATGGTGATAATCTGGTAAATATTTATTGTATATATCAGACAACGCTTTTTTTAAGTTTTATATATAAAAAATTTTGTGGATATTAGACAGCGCTTCAAAGAAAAAAGCGCTGCTTGAAGTGGGAATTAGACAGTGCTTAAAATAAAAAACGCTGCTTAAAGTAGAGAATAGACAGCGCTTTTAAAGAAAGCGCCGTCTAAAGCAATGCCTAAAGATAACCAAAAGCGATGTCTAAAGTCAAAGCGCTGCCTAAAGGGGTTCTTTAGACAGCGCTTTTACAGACAAAGCGCTGGCTAAAGTGACAAACAGAAAGCGCTTTCAAAGTAAAAGCGCTGGCTAAAGCTGACATTTAGCAGCGCTTTCTCATTAACTAAAGCGTTGTCTTTACTTATAGCAGCGCTAGAATAGGCAGCGCTTTTAAGCGCTGTCTAAGCCCAAAAAAAGCGTTGTCTAAGCCCTTCTTTGGCATAGTGATGAGAGGTCTATTCAAATTTCCTCCCACGTCCTTGTCCATTATGCCAGAAAGGATATCTCCCTAGAGCTCACCCAAAATATAATAGGGTGACCTGCTCTGGTGCCAATTGAAATTCTGGCACACGGATACCAGATGTCAAGACAAATGTCAGGACACTGGGATCAAGACAGCAACCGAGACTTATGCAGAAAAAATAAGAGCTTGAATGTAAACAATAACACAGTCAATTGTTAACCCAATTCAGTGCAACATCACCTACATCTAGGGACATCCAAGCCAGGAAGGAAATTCATTATAATAGTATTAGTTCAAAGCCACAACAAACACCCACAAGTTTACAAGCTTCTCACCTAATAACTACATGTGCTAACTTATACCTAGGAACTCCTAGATATGAGATCCCTCTCACTTCCCACCAGTCACACAACAGTGACAAACTCAGCAATAAAGAATACTGGAAGTCACACTTCTAAAGATACACAAAATCCACTATTTGCTTAAAAGCTTAGGAGTGATTACAACTCAAAACTCATTCCAAATCATGTACCTAAGGAGTACATGAATAGTTCACAAATGCACAAACAACACAGTCCAACTCAGATGTCAAAAGACATAAGAGAGGATCACAAATAACACATAGAACAAAACTCTCTAAACCCTAAATACTCTTTCTTTCAATACATGGCTTCACTACCTCATTAGGTTTAAAAATCCTCTTTAAATAGCTTCATATCAACATGGGCTTGGGCTTTTCAAGTTAAATAAAACACAAATCACAAAACATCAGCTTCAAATATACTACAAGATCTTCTACACAAAAATAGGAACTGAATATAAAGTTTCCTAAAACGGCTCCAAGACCATTTTTAAGAAATACAAGCAAATCTGTCAAAACAGAAGTTCCTAAAATATCCCTCATTGGATTGCAACACTGTGTGAATTAAAATACTATAAAATCTCACACTTTAAATACCAAATCGTCCCAGCCCTAAACTTCGGGTATAACATGTCCTACCAGATGTCCCAACATCATGCTGATTATGCTGTCTGACTAACTTGTCATGACATCTGTCTCAACATGCTGAAAACTGTTTTAACAAAATTTCTGCCAATCCAAAACCACAGAACTTACAATCTCCCACTTTGGAAAATTTTGGCTAAAACAACCTTTGGATGGAATAATGGAGAATAATCAAATACAATAGCCATCAAATAGAACATACACAAAACACATCAGAGGCGCACAGATCGGACAAAAACTCACAGCAATACCCAAAAAAAAACTTCAGAAAAAACTTCATCACAAAACAGCAAGAACTTCCCCTGAATTGTATAACCCTCAATTCAGCAAACAAAACTAAATACAATGTCAAGACATCTTGTCTGACATCAAAAAATCAGCAGAACTCCCTCTGTCACAAAGCTCTCCCTAAAGAACACAACCACACAACTCCCAAACACATGATGAAATGATGTCAGAACATATAGAATGACATTCCAACACCACCAGAAAAGACCTCCTAATAACACAAAAGAAAACATAGAAAAATAGGGATCATCATTATTCCCATTTTCACAGCACTGTTAACCCTGCCATCACTACCATCACCACAACTCCCCCATTTTTAGGCATAAATTTGATACCAACTTTCTCATATGCCTAGTATCCTCCATAATCAATACTAATTGCTATAATTAATCAAATATTCAAATTCTCATTCACCCGTTAGCTTCTCAAAGTGATTTGCATCGAAAGCCTTAGTGGAGATATCAGCCAACTGCTTCTCAGTGGCTACATGTTCTAGAATGACTACTTCTTCTTCAACAAGATCCCTATTAAAATGATGACGAATGTCAATATGTTTTGTCCTGCTATGTTTAATAGGATTTTTGGAGAGGTTGATACACTCAAGTTGTCACAGTGTAATCTCATGACATCCTGCTTGATATTGTACTCCTTTATGATCTGCTTCATCCACAGTAGCTGAAATCAATTGCTTCCTGCTGCAATATACTCATCCTCAGCAGTGGATAAGGACGCATAATTCTGCTTCTTACTGAACCAAGAGATAAGGTTGTTTCCTAAGAAAAAATATCCACCAGAAGTTCTTTTTATATTATCAGCATTCCCTGCCCAATCAGCATCACAATAACCAACAAGCATGGCATTAGAGCCATGTGAATACAACATACCATAGTCACTTGTACCATTGACATAGTTCATAATCATTTTTACTTGATTGGTGTGACTAATTTTAGGTTCAGCTTGTCACTTGCAGTGTAAAATTGTATAACCCTTGAAAAAGTACCAAACTTCCCATTTTAAAGCAGTCAAAATGCTTCAGAAGAAGCCTAGAAACAGACATATCGTGCGCGTGACATTTTGCATCGACTACTTCGAACGCTGAAAAGGAAATCACCATGGGCGCTGCACCACTTCCACCCATTATGGGGGACTACTGCAAAAGAATAGACGAAAGACATGTTTCTAGAGGGTTTGTATCGGCAGACCCTGCTAACTTTGATATAAAATATTTTGTGCTTTCAGGTTTAAGAGACAATTTGTTTAACAGAAACGCAATTGGAGACCCGTGGAAGCATATTGCATGCTTCTACGAAATAACTTCGATGTGTAGGCCAATTGAGGTCACCGAAGACAAAGTCAAGCTAAGGTTGTTTGGTTTCTCGCTAATTGGAAGAGCCAAAGATTGGTTACTTTACCTTCCAAATGGAAAGATATGGACATGGAAAGAGCTTGAGGACAAATTTTTAGATAGATTTTTCACCATCACTCAATTTGCTAAGCGAAGAGCATAAATTACAAGTTTTTAGCATCAGGAAACTGAATTGATGTATGACTCATGGGAAAGGGTTAAACTTTTATTGTATAGGTGCCCACATCATAATATGAATAACATGGAGCAAATTCAGAATTTTATCAAAGATGTCAAGAGTCAAACATGCATGCTGCTAGATGCTTCTGCATGAGGGACGATCAGAACAATGATTGAACCAAAAGTTAAATACCTGATTGAAAAGATGTGCTTGAATTAATATCGTTCAAAGAGCGAAAGGTAAGTAAAAATTGAAACTGTAGGCACACCCAGAGGTATGTTAGTTATTGATACTCATGTTGTACTTTTAGCCCAAATTGAATTATTGAATCAAAAGCTAGATGAAAGCAACTTGAGTAAAGCCAACGTGAGTCAAATACAAACACTGGGGTGTGATTTCTATGGAGAGGGAGATATAAATGGAAGGTGATTTTGGAAGGATTAAGTGAAGAAGCTAAATTTGCTAATTTCCATAAGAATAACCCTTATGCCAACACCTACAATCCCGGATGGAAGGATCTCGCAAATTTCAGATGGAGTAGTAATAAGAATATAAATGCTAATCAAAGTATTCAGCAAAATCAATAAGCTCCAATCCAAAGGAAACCTTCACCCCTCGAAGACACCCTACAAAAATTCATCCATGCCACTCAGAACAGTTTTGAACAGGTGAATAAACAACATGAAACAATGAGTAAGAACCATGATGCGTCTACAAAAAATTTGGAGATGCAAATTGGTCAGGTATTTCGGTAAATAGTCGTTCTACCTAGTTCTAATGGAGGATTTACAGGTAACAATATAGATAATCCTAAAAACGAGACTTGCAAGGATGTAGAAACGGGTTTTTAGGTGATCACCAATAAGGGTGAGGATGAAATAGTGGAACTAAGGACTGAGAAATAGGAGAGTAAAAATCAGGGTGACCAAGCTGAGAAGGGAGTCACCATTGAACAATTAATAGATAAAAACTCCCCTTGGAGAAGGACTTAGAAGTAATTTCTTAATGACCTTAATCCAGAACTACCTGATTATATAAAACGACCATATCCAATAATTAAGAATAAACCATTACAGGAAGATGAGGCAGGACTGTTTGCCAGGTTCAAAGAGATGTTGACCATGTTTTAGGTAAGTATTTTTTTCATGATGTTTTAGAGCTAATGCCTAAGTTTTATAAATTTATGAAAGAATTGCTAAAGGGTACAAAGCCTAAGTTAGGCAAAGAACAAGTAAACATAATTTAGTAAGGCGATACAGTAGTGCCCCAAACACTGTCGCCAAAACTGAAGGATACGAGTAAGTTTACCATTTCTTGCACCATTGGTGGAGTAAAGATCCCACACGCTTTATGTGATTTATTATCTAGTATCAGTGTCATGCAACTGAATAAGGCTAAAGAACTGAATTTGGAAGAGATCATACCGAGTAATATGACTCTCACTTTGGCTTATTTATCTATTACTCATCATCATGGTATCTTATAAGACGTGTTAGTACATGTCGATGGTATATTTTTTTCGGCAAATTTTGTGGTGGTCGACATGAAGGGAGACACATGTGGGTCATTTATTCTCGAACGACCATTCTTGGCAACTGGGAAGGCTTTAATAGATGTGGAAACCGGTGAACTTAGCTTAAAGTTCAACAAGGAAAAAGTGGTGTTTATTGTGTATGAATGGACATTGTATGTAGATAACCTGGAGACATGCTACCAGCTTGAAGTAAAAGGTAGCAAAGTAGACAAAGGAAAGAATGAAGATGAATTAACCAGCGTGAGGGTATCCCTTGCACCTGATGTGCCTTGGGCATGGACCGTCAAGCTAATAAAAAAGAAGCGTTGGATAGGAGGCAACCCATCAATAAGTAAGTCTTTATATTTTAAGTTTAATTTTGATTATTAAAACATGTACATTTTGTGTGATGTGTTGCAAGGAAAGAAAGCGGGTGAAAGAGAAGAAGAAAAAAAAAACAAAAGAGAAGAAGAGAAGAAGAAAATAATGAAGCCCTTGGAATAATCACGCAGGCCATTGCACACGTGATAGGGCTAATTCGTGTGCGCGATGTTTGTATAACGTGCGCGATAAAGATGTTGGGGAATCAGAAAACCGTTATTATCGCATGCGTGATTGAAGCATAATACGCGCGATATAGACATTGGCCGTGAGACGTTGGTAAGACCATTAGCATCACACACACGATGATTACATAATTCGCGCGATGGCAACGAATACACGACCTATAAATAAAGATTTTGAATCTCTTCCCTTCACAATTCTTTTTCTACTCATTATTTTTCATAAAATCCCTCTAAGCATACTCTCAACTTAATATTTTTTTCTTTGTGCAATGTTATTTTGTTGTGTTGTTGTAGGCACCATGGCTTCAAAAATAGGAAGAATGACAAGAGGTTCATCTTCAAAAGTTGCCCCCGCATCTAATACTCCAACCTTTCCCAATCTCAAGTTTCTTTCAGAGGATAATGCAGAAAAATATCTCATGTTAGTTGATTACCATATTGTGAGGGAGAGAGCATTCACATGCGAAGACCTAAGAGGCTTCAAAGAGGTGGTGGAAATGTTGCAAAAACAACATTAGGTAAGTTTCAGTAATTTGATTCAGGAGACCAATAAAAACATAGGCCTGGAATTTTATGCAAATGCGGTATTTAGTGAGGTGGGCACCTATATTTCTTATGTGCGAGGTAAGTATATTAATTATTCTACTAATGCTATTAACTCTCTTTTTAATCTTCAAGTTCCTCCTGCTTGTGCTCTTAAGAACTATAGAAACGAGCACCGAGTGATAAATGAGGCCATGGCCCAATAGATGCTTGAAGCTTTTTATAGGCTAGGGAAAAATGGGTGGTTGAGTGTGGCTTAGCGTTGCGGCTTAAAACCGTTGAATTCTGCCAAATTTAGAGGGCTTGAGCCTCAATTTTTATGCAGTCTTTAGAAGTCACGTCTAACCAATCACAATTTATTGTGAAACAATGTTTAGGAATTTTAGCTCTTTTGAGGGGGAGGGGACCAATTGATTTGGGCGTTTAATTTCTAAAAATATTAAATAAATGGCTAACGATGCACAACAAATTTGTGGGCATTTTTGTGTTATTAATGAATTATGCAGGAGAGTCGGAGTGCGCATTTACTCCAACGAGGAGATGATAGGTCCAAAAGCACATATAAGGCTTTAGTAATTAGGAGGTTGCAACATAATCACCCAGCAGAAGCAGCTCAACATGATCAAGATGATAATCCAGCAAGAAATGATGAAAGATTCTACCAACCTCAGGTGCAGCCAGTGCAAATGCAAGGTCAACAAACTTCATAGTTTCAAAGAAGAATGGAAGCTCATACAGTGGGGGTTACAAGATGGATAATGGAAGTTTCACCCACTTTGCATGCTGAACCCCCAAGATTTATTCTTATATTCAGAGACTTCTACTACCAGCAAGAAGATCGCATACCGACTCAAAGTTTAAGAGCATGGTTTACAACCACTTAATAGATGAAGAATTACTTCACTAATCAAGATCAAGAGTAAGCGATAAGAAAAAAGCACATGCGAGCAAAATGGACCAGGCGGAATAATGACTTCAACAACACTATGATTGACATGCATGATCTTTTCCGCAATGATAACATATGAAAAGACACGTAGCTAATTTTTTTTTTTCTAAGAAGATTTTCTTTTTATTTTCGAATGTATACCTACTAAAGAGTAATAGCACTTATAAATACTATTCCCCTATTGTATTAATTCAATAATGTTTTCCTTTAATGAACAAGTTTGTAGCTGTTGTTTCTTTCAGATTTACAAAATTTGCACTTGTAGCATTGAATAAATGAACCAAAAGTACCATTAGAGGAAACTTGATCATCAGGAAAGTGACTCACAAATTGAAGGAAAAGGATAAAAAGGAATCAATGGAATTCTACACAACTAGTAAGGTTTGAGCCTTATATTGAGTGTATCCATGCATTATTTTTTATCAGGTTTAAACTATTTCCGATTAAATTTGTATGGTTTGATTGACACATACCGTGTTAGTTGTTTGCTTTGAACTCTGAGTCTTTTAACCACCCTGTAGTAATATGATACATCCATTGCTAACCACTTTGAGCTTAGTCTTTCTTTCGGTGACTTAGCCTTTTTTCTTAGCCATATCACTACTAAAAATAAGACATTTGGTTAAATGATTTTACATCAGTTTTTAAGATATATGATGTAAAAAATATTTGCCAAAGGATTTTACGTCAGATTTCATAACAATATGAAGTGAAAAATATTTGATTTAGGGATTTTACATCAGACATTTATTTCCACTTATGTGAAAAATAACGCGGTGGCAGTTTCATAAATAATATGAAATTTTGTTATAAAGGATTTCACATCGGGTCTGGATTTGCACCCGATGTGAAAAATTCACTGTCAGTTTCGTAAATAATATTAAATTTTGTTATAAAGGATTTCACATTGATCCTAGATTTGAACCCGATGTGAAAAAATGGGTCTTTACATCGGACCTCTTTGCAACCGAAGTGAAAACTCTAATCTCACTAAAACCCTAGCGTAGCCAAATATCATTTCTTTTTCTTTCCACGCTCAGCCGACCATGAACATTACTCCCTTCTATCATTCCTCCACGCCATGGTCTGAAAACCCTCGCGAAATTCTGGGTTATGGGGGCCTCGTTGTCGAACCTTGGATCCAACTCTCTCTTCCTCCTTCGTTTCAACTCTATTCTTCCATGAAATTTCATCCTCTCAAACCAAATTTCAGAGAACAAGCGAACAAGCGTGATAGGTATACACACTCTTGTGTCATCTCTGATTTATTAGCTTATTTTTAAACCATACGATAAAATAATCCTGGTTGTTTTTGTTGTGTTTTTGCTTAAGAAAAAACTATTTTTTATGCTATAAGTGTAGGGTTAGAAAGGATAATTTTGAACGTGCAGATAAACATGATTCAAATGGAAATTCTACAGCTGCCTATGAGTGCTATCAGAAAGTTGTTGATATTTCACCTGTGATTGCGCGAGAACTAATTAAGGTACAAAGGAATTCAGAGTATGAGAGATAGTAGACTGTTCGATACACATTCACATGTATTTGTGTTTTATTTGGATATATTAAACAATTGTAATTATGTTTTCTCCTCAACGTTGAAGCCTTGTTTTTAATTTTTTATATATGAAATATATTGAAGCAGGAGAATGTCTAATATATTGTTGCTCCTTATAAGGCAGATGTCCAAATAACATTCTTGGCAATTAGCAAACAGGTTGATGCAGTTATAACTGAAGACTCGTATCTTATACTGTTTGGTTTTCCAAGAGTGAGCTTTTATCCGGCTTAGATTAGAACATTAATGACTAATGTCTTGTATTACCTTTTTCTTTTTATAAGCTTCTATAATCAGTGTTTGTATGGTATAATGCTCCTTAATTTGATATAATCCCTGACTTTTGAATGATTTGTTTCTTCCATTAAAATTTAGATTATCTTTAAAATAGACAAGTTTGGTCAAGATGTCCAGTTTCAGTATTCAATGCTTCAAAAGAATAAGGAGCTTAGTTTTGAAGGGTTCAACAGACAAATGCTTCTTGAAATGTGTATTTTGAGTGGATGTGACTATCTTCCGTTCTTGCTAGGTATGGATCTCAAAAAGGCCCATGCAAGCATTAAAAAGTTTATAAGTTATGACAAGGTAAGAATGACTGATATAGTTGACAAGCATGATTACTTGAGACCAAAGAACCTATACAAATCCGTACACACATACAAACATCTTTTATATACTTCCAATATGAAATTTGTTGTAATTCTGATGCTAATTGTAATTTGTCAAGCTCTTAAGCACTTAAGATACATTGGTATTTCTGTACCTCCCAATTATGATGACTCATTCAGGAAGGCTATACTTACTTTCCAACATCAACGGGTTTATGATCCAGTTAGTGAAAATATTGTCCATTTGTATGATATCCTGAGTATATTGTATAGCATTTGCATAGTCTAGAAGAGGCAAATCAATTATTAAAGGCAAAACTATTTATAACTGCGCTGAATTTTTAAAGTTTCCTCATGTGACATACTCTTCCGCTTTTAGGAAGCTTTTTTCTTCTATTCCTTCTTAAAGTAATTTTTCCTTATCCATGGAAGGTTTTGCATCTCTTGAAGCAAAACGGGAATTCAAAGAACCACGGACGTCACCTGCTACTACTAACTAAAGTACACTGATTTCCTCTTCTGTCAATTCCCTAGAAAATCAGACTTTAGAAGCTACTGCTAGCGTAACAATGAACTCTGGTCATCCTCAATTAACTTCGAGAATTTAGGCAACGACTCTTATTCTGATTGCTATGTAAGTTGCCCCGACTAGAGAACAATAATAGTGAAATGCTGTTGAATGTTGCTTGTCAAACTCTTGTCTATTTTCTAACATATTCTTTACTTCTTTGATTAGATTGAAAACAGTTTTTCCTCCAAAACTTCAGACCTTATAGAATCACCATATCATGGTAAGAACATAGGCCAGTTAGTTTGTTTGGGTTGAAAATTATACTTCATTATTTCTCTGCATGTGTCGGCTGATGATATTTCTTTGTCTATATGAATTTAGTATCTATGGAAGGAGAGAAGAAAAGAAGTCCTGATCATACAATATTGAGACAGCCTAGGCAGCCAACTCATAAACCTTGTATGGGGTTGCATAAGGAGCATGAGCTCACAAATGTCCAAGACAAAGTTGAAGGAAAAACCAAGCAGGTAAAAGGAAAGGTAATTGTAAGGAGTCCTTACTTTCAGCAAAAGCAAGTAGAAAAGAATGTTTGTGGTGAGAAACAAGAGCAGCTGTCCTCTAGCATCTTCGTCGATGAGAGAAAAAATGGCATATATGGAGGTGATTTATGTAACAGCCATTTGAAGAACAAAGACTTGAAAAGGAAGGCCGCCCCAAATGACAATACTCAAAATGTAAGATATTTTTTCCACATTGAACCTTTTGTTTTCTTTAACATTTTCTCCTATTATATTCATGTAGTAATGGTTTTAATCTAGGTTACTTTCTCAAAATCTTATATTCAATATAATATTTTATATGTTTCTTACTGTTACTTTTTCTCACCGTTGTCCCTGTTACTTGATGGAAGATGTACGCACAAGAACAATTCTTCAAGGAACATATTACTAGCATCCATGATTGAAGGAATGAAAAAGAAAAAGACTTTGAAAGGATGCAGCAAGAGGAACGTGAGAAAGTTAAGCATTCAAGTACCAGTCCTCTAAACGCCGACTCAAGTAAGGAATTTTCTCTCCTCGAGATCCATATCTCAAGCTTTGAAGATGACATTAATCTTATTTTATTTCAATGACTGACAATTAATTTAATCTCATTGAATGTAGGGCGGAGGGATATATTAAGTTTATTGAAGTCCAGGAGAAGGAGATGGAGAACTTTGTGGAAGAAAAGGAAAAGCTCTTCAAAGCCCACGAGGAGAGCATTGCTGCTATGAGGAGGAGGCACTGGGAGAAGGTGGAGATGGAGAAGAAGTTTGATGAAGACTTAACCAAACTCATGGAGAAGTACTCCCCATTTCAGCAGTAGAAAATAGTCTAATGGCTCAGACAGTGGCGGTGCATGCAAATAGAAACACAAGGAATAGAAAGACAATGAATACCTGGTCAAACATTTAACATTTTAGAAATTTGAGAATTTGGATATTTTGTTTTAGATATGAAGTAATGCTCCTTGGAAGTTACATGCTGTTATTAGATGTTTCGTAGCAGCTGTTTTTTACAGTAAATGTTTGCAGTGGGGTGCAATTGGGTTTATATGTCTAAGCTTTAGTGTCTCGTTTGCAGTGGAGCTTCATATGAACTAGTCTATGTGTGGCTCAAATTCAACCATGGTCACGGAGAAGTGCTAGTTAACGAGTTAGTGAATATGGTGTGTTAGCGTAGGAGATTGGTACCTTGGGAGATTTAAGAAAGATAGCATATATATTACATTATATTACATCGGACGCACCTTGCAACCGATGTAAAAACATATATTTTACATCGGGTCAGAAAGCAACCGATGTAACAACCTACATTTTACATCAGGCCAGAAAGGAAATCGATGTTAAATGTGCATTTATTTAAAAATAAATAAACTTAAACTCGTATTTCACATCAGACGTAACAGTCAACCGATTTAGTAGGTGTATTTTTCACATCGGACTATTGCCCGATGTAAAATGTCTTTGATTTACTACATCGCTTGGCTTTACATCGGACCCAGGTCCGATGTAAAATATGTTTTTCGCCCAATGTAAAAAGTCTTTTCTGCACTAGTGTATGACTTGTAGGCTTTTACCTTTCTACCCTCTCTTTGGAGTTAGGTAGAAATGTTTAGTTCTTAAGTAGTGTGAAGAAGAATAAGTTTGAGGTTTCTCTTGTAAGTGATCAAAGTTTAAAGTTTGGGTTTGGGGTACAAGAGAAAAACGGTCGAAACTTCAAAATTTTGAGAAAATAAGAAGTTAGAAAAAGGAACTTAAAAAAAAGAGATAAAAAGAATGCAAAATGCATATTGAGGACCACAATAGTAATATCTTAGTACCATAAATAAGGAACAAAGTGGCATGATAAAAGAAGGAGAAATGGGCACATAACTCCAAAGGTTTAAACCTATTTTCCTAAAAATGTCCTACTTGAACATAAGCCAAAATACAACCGAAAAAGCCCTCAAATATGTATGTTTTGATTTCTTTGACGAATTATATTAGAACATGATCAAACTCAATATAAACTATTTTGCATGTTGATTGAGAGACTACCCTATCAGTTGAGTGAGTCAAGATGAGATGAGACACATGTTGCATACTTGTCAAACATTAATGATGTTTCCTAAATTTGTCGGATTGAAGTTGGAAGCTAGAATGATGGTCAGGTAAAGAAAATTCCATATGGTGATGTTCAATTGTTATTATGCAACTTGTCTTTCTGTTTAGAATTGGCAGTGCAAGCAAGTTACTTGAGGACATGCAACGATCAAGTTTGAGGTTGTGATGACACTCTATGATTGCATGTTTTCGGTCGAAGAAACAAATTAAAACAAGCTAAAGAGGAGTGAAAATAAAGAATAAAGGCCAAAGAAAGATGCAAAAATGACTAAGTATGAAGAAATAATTACTTAGTGAAAATCAGGTGAAAAAAGATAATTCAAGTATAATTTATTGAATCGGAGGGCAACTCAAGATAAAATTGTAGTTAAATAAACGAATAATATGAATTACACATAAGTTACAAACAATAATGAATCAAATTATAGACACTTCAAATTAAATAGAACATCAAAATAAAAAATATACCAACTGCGCAATTTCATGTTTATCTGCCTATTATTTTATTTCTTTGTTTATCCGCCTATGATTTTCTTTCATTTTTAATTCTCCTATAACTTAATTTCATCCTTTATCCACCTATAATTTTGTTTCTATGTTTACCCACCAAAGGGTGTTCATTGGTTCAGGAAAATCTGAACCAAACCGGAATCCAAGTCAAACCATGGTGTTTGGGTCAGACATTTTTTTAGTTCGAGAATAAACAAACCAAACCAATGAAATATGATGTTAATTGGTTCGGGTAACGGATATCCAAAATTATACACGCGAACCCTTCTTCTCGAACTTACCATATTAATTTATATAATTTATACCATTATCATGGAAACTAGTATAAGATATTCAATTTTAAGGAGGAAGAAAAATGAAACGTCATTTGTGACATTCACAACCTATATGAAAAAAAATTATATTATCATAAAAAATTAGTTTATGTAAGTTAAAATTTTTGTAAATTTTTTTGAACATTTGTTTCTAATGTATCTAATCAATCCAACCGAAACTAACCCGTTATTTATCGGTTTGGGTTTTATTAAAAAAATGCAAAAAATACAATCCAAACCAATCCATATAATTTTGATCAATTTTGGCATCAAATTCTCTCAAAACCAAATTAACCATATTTTTTTTTCACTGATTTAGCCTTTTAAGGCTCGGTCTCATCCTTACCTGTCCCATTTGAGAATTGGCGTAAGCTTTAACGTCACTAGAGACCATGCTTAGCAAAAAGTCGGATTCCTTTCTCTTTCCCCAAGTTTAAGCCTGGTTTGAGATCGACGTATCCCGGGCTCTACCGTCTATACTCTGAAATGTCTAGCTGCTGAGAGGGGGTGTTCCAATTGCGGCTTAGTGCGCTGTAGTAACTTCATACCCTATTTTCTTTAATAGATATTAGCATAATATCAAAAAATAACCTCTTATTATTCATATCAAAATATTACATATAAGGATAATTAATAATTTAATCTTTAGGTAGACTTAGGAATATTTATCTAAAATATCATGTGTGTTTTGCAGCATTCCCATACTGTTAGATGAACCATCCTTGAATACTACCCACACGCGGTGTAACACCCCAAATTCGATTAATTGATTTAATTGAATTATTTAGATTTCTATTCAATTATTTGTTCTTTGGTGTGTCTTTAAAAGGAAATTGGTGATTATATGCATTGTTGGGGTGTAATGATAATGGTAGGGCGTGGTGAGGATATATGAGCTTGGTAGAATAACTAGAAAATAACTAGAATATTAGTATTTTTAATTACTACTAGAAATAAATAAAAATAAAAATTTGTGGCTTTATATTAGAAATTATTTAAAAAATTATATGATGAAAAAATAGGAGGTTGGGGGAAATTTAATTTATTACTAATATGATTTTAATAATAGAATAATGAGTTTAGGGTGATAGTGTGAAATAAAAGTGTTGATGGTTAATGAGGTAATTAAGAGGAATTGTGTAGAAAATACTAGGTATATATTCTAAAAAGGTGAGGGAGAGTTAGGTTTCACCCAATTTTTAAAGAGGAGAAACTGATCAAAAACAAGTTAAAGAGGAGCAAAAATGATGAATAAAGGCCAAAGAAAGATGCAAAAATGACTAAGTGAAAAGATATAAGGACTTAGTGAAAATTAGGTGAAAAAGGAGCAAAAACACGCAGCTACTAGAATAATCACGCACATCATCGCATGCGTGATAGAAAAGCAAAGTCAGCATCGCGCACACGATGCAAACTATCACGTGGGCGCTATGTCTTTTTCTGAGTTTTTTCTGACGCGTTCTAACTGTTTAAAAGGGGAAGTTTGGTACTTTTCAAGGGTTCTGTGATTTTACACCGCAATTGGCGATTTACAAAAATGAGAGGCATATTTGGAGCACATTTGAAGCCATTAGAGGCCAGTTCTTCAAGGGATCTCTTATGCAAACCTCTTATTTGCATTTGGTATTATAATTTTTCATTATGAGTAGCTAATTCTTTTTAGGTTGAGTTTTGTTTGATGAACCTATTTTAATATTGTTGGGACATGTGTTTGATTTGTTATTGCATGAGTAATTTGAGTTATAATTATATTCAATTGCACCTTGTTCGTAATGTTTTTCATGTGAGATACTCTTTTAATCTGATTTTGGACACGTAGGGAATACTGACCATTAGTCTATGCATTGAACCTAGGGAAATTGTTGTGCTTACGTCGATTGAATTGGGATAGGAGACATCGAGTAGTGGCTTAGGAATTAATGTTCTATTGCATTGCCTAATCTTGCTTACACTGATGGACTAGGGATAAGAAACTCCGTGTATAAACTAGTGAGCCATACACCAAGGGATTGAGTATAGCAGTTTTGTTAATTCGTCGTGGAATTATAATGACGATATCATTCATGTTTAAATGATGTGTATACGTCGTGAAGTGTGTGTAGAATTGTATGACTTGTTGTATTTAATTAATGATGAATTGATGTTGTAATGGTTTAATATGATTGAATGCCATGTGGATATGCATTCAATGAGGTATTGTTGTTCATTGTTGTTTGTTAATTATTGTAGCATTGATCAATTGTTGTGTATTCAGTATAATGTCATGCATATTGTAGTGATTGTATGGTGATAATTTGTGTGGTACTGCATATGTTGTAAGTAGGGATGGCAAAAATATCTGTACCCGCGGATATCTGTGGATAAAATCCGTCACGGATATGGGGCGGATAACTTAATGGATATCCACGGATAAAATAAATGGATATTTAAATATCCATTTGTTAATGGATATGGATATGGGTTTAATGATATCCGTACACGCGGATATCCATATCCGTTAATAAATTATAAAAAAAACATTTAAATATCATTAGTTTATTATACCTTATCTTTTCATCTTCTAAAATAAATGGTCTTATTATATTTCTTTCTTTTTTAAAAATTTTCTTTGAAGAAAACCTTTCACATTTTATTCAAATTCTATTAGCCATTTCATAACTCACAATCACAATATCTTTTATTTGTTTGGTTAAAATGAAATGTATGGATATTATCTTTGGATCTAATTATATTTTGGTGAATAAGAAGAAAATTAATGTGATGAAATTTTAAGGTTAAAATAAGAGCGAATTGTATGGATGTTATATTATAGTAATTTTTTGTGTCTTTAAAAGAAGTTAAAAGTATATTAAAAAAAATAATTTTCATAAAAAATAGTATCCATGGATATATGTAAATATCCACGGATACCGTAAAACCCGTGGATTACCTGCTTAACGGATATCCACATGGATATGGGGTGGATATGGATATCATATTTATCCAACGGGGTGGATACGGATATCATAATATCCGTCCCCATGGATATCCATTTACATCCCTAGTTGAAAGTCATGCATCATGGTGTACGAACTTTGGTCTAGTTTTGATGCGCTATAGTCTGATAAAAGCGAATTAGTGTGCTTTGGTTCGATGGTGTGGATTTAGGAGTGAGTAGCTAGTTCCATATGGGAATCAGTGAAGCGTTACTTATATTGATAGTAGCGAATCGATGTACTTTGGTCCTATGGCAGTGATTCCGGAGAGAGACGAACATGTGTTGTCCATAATAGTACCATATGCATAAGTGTCATGTTGTGTCGTGAGTCACATTTCATGTATATGTACATGTTGTTGTGATTGGGTGTGAGATTATGGTGATGTTTATTTGTGTATTGAATGTGAGTTATGTTGCATTTTTCTCTACCTTTTCATTCTTTACACTGTTCATATTGAATGTTGTTTCACATCCCTTTGTTGAATGTTGTCCACCATGGACATCTTGTAGATCCTCATGAGTAAAGTTGTTATTGTTGTGTAAGATGACTCGTTGGAGCTACTCTTAGTTTTATTTATCGCTTTTATTGCACATTAGTGGTTCTTAGTGCTCTGATTTTGTAACATCGGGAACAGTGAATTTGTTATGTTTTGAGTTGAAAATGTTGCGGTGTTTTAAAATGTTTAATACTTATTTGATGAAGTTTTATTTGAGGTTATTATAATATGATTTTACACTGCATGATGATAATTGTTTGATGAGTTTGAAGGGTTGTCGTTGGTGACACCTTAAAGTGCTAAGCAAACCTTTTTATATAAGTTTCGGGGTTTAGGGTGCTACACGTGGCCTGAATTTGGGTACACGAGAGTCTTTTAGGCCAGGAAGTCAGCGAACAACTAGCTTTCAAAGCCTTCATCGCCTCAAAGGACACTTCAAATTCCGATAATTCGAAGACTCATTTTGTCAGATGACTGACCAAGTCTAGTAGATATAACACTTGCTTTAGAGGTAAATTCGTCAGAACTACTATTGGATGTGCGAGGAAGTATCACCGTAGCTTGCGTGATGATATTAATAATCTCAAGTCCGCCTTTTTGATGATCTAATACCTCGTTTCTGCCCCTACCAGGACTTTAGATATGAAGTACACACAGCTTTGGTTGGCCCTAGATTCTCTTATCACATGACGGTTACAATTTTTTGAGTAACAACTAGGTATATGTATATAATTTCCCCTAGAAGTGTTGGGCTGAGTACCAGGGGCATGGCTAAGGTTTTATTTAAAGACTCAAATGCTTATTCATAATTAATCGTCCACTCAAAATCAATATTTTTTCTTAACAATCTATAAAAAGGTGGGGCGTGCTGTGCATATTTTGAAATGAATTTGTCCAAGGAAGTTAACATACCATTCAATTTATGGACTTCCCTTTTCTTCGTTGGCAAAATCATTTGGATTACAGCCTCACACTTGTCAGGGTTCGCCTCGATTCCTCGTTTTGTCAAATAGAAGCCTATGAACTTTTCGGCCCTTACCCCAAAAGTGCATTTCTCTAAGTTGAGTCACATATTATATTGTTGGTCCTTCTTGAATACTTGTTGAAGGTGCTGAGTGTGAAGCTCCCCACGATAAGATTGTACGATCATATAGTCCATATACACTTCTGACGCCCCCTATTTTTTCTTGGAATATGTTGTTCATCCTTCTCTAGTAGGTTGCACCGATATTCTTTACCCCGAATAACATGACATTGTACTAATAATTGATATGATCGGTCATGAAGGCTGTCTTTACTCGGTCAGGTTCGAACATAGGTATTTGATTATACCCTAAATAGGCGTCCATGAACAAAAACAACTAATATCCGTCTGAATCATCCACGAGCTTGTAAATGTTTGGGAGTAGATAATAATCCTTCGGACACGCTGTATTAAGATCAGTGTAGTCAATGCACATCTTCCACTTTCCTGAGTCCTTACTGTCGCATCTGCGAAAATCAATCGGCGAAAAAGACAGGAGAGTCACCATTAAACGTTATTTATCCTAACGCAGGGAAAGGAAACGATCGAAGAAAACCTCACAAAAGGGAAATGAATGGTTGATCGAAAAAATAGCAAGTGTACTATTTTCACCGATGTAGTAATAGTATGGGTTATCCCCAGACTCGATCTCTCGAGGACTGCGTGTAATTGTAAGTGCGTATGTTATTTCAATTTAACAAAAGTTCCTTTTGGGGGTTTTGATTTTGAAAATAATTATAATAACAGTCAATGAAATAAGCAGAACGAGTAAAAATGACTTAATCAAATATGAGAAACATGCCAGGGCAAGGTGTATGAAATTCCTTATAATAATAACAATCCTTATTTTTCAAAATCATCGCTTGAACCAATCATTACCGGCTTCTAAGAATATTTTTCTCTAATTCCTTAGTAGAAAAACCTTTGGTATTCTCCCTATACCCCAATTCCTTAGCGGTATAGCAAGAATACCAAGCACTTATTTTTATCAAAAGCTTTACGGTTACTATACGGTATCCCTATTCCTAGGCGATATCTACTATAGTATTATCATATAAAAAGTGATAACAGTGGTTTGTCCGACCTAAAGTTAACCGTAAATCAAATCCTATTTTCCAATATGGACAAGTATTAAGAACATTATACGATAAACATGATTATGAGAAAGCAGTGAAATTTCTATTACAAAGGGAAAATTATCATTACAGGGAAAATCAGGGACACCCCCCTGGCATTTGGGGGTTTAGCCTCTCATAGTATTAAGAACAAAAACAAAAAGAAAATTAAAGATAGACATTACAATTTGATCGGAGGAAAAATGATTCTTCAATCGCTTCCGCTCATGAACGATCGTCATCTCCAAATCTCCTTGATCGCATAAACTCTAAAGTCAATTCTTCGTCAAAGTAAAAAGTGTCTATCCTTCTTCCAAAAACTAGTCTAAAAAGACACAATTCATCCAGATCGATTGGAAATACCCAAAGTTCCCCCGCAACTTAATATAGGGAGAAAATATGGAAAAATTCAGAAAATCAGCGTCAAAGCTGACACGGGCCGTGTCAGCCAACACTGCCGGGCGTGTCAGCTTGTTGGATTTTATAACCGAAATTGTTTCGATCATAACTTTTGATCCGTAAGTCTGTTTTGGTCCCCATTCGAAGCGTCGAAAAGCTAATGAGGAGAACTACAACATAGTACAGACAAGGAACTTGGTTGCCCAATATTTTTCCCTGTTTGTTGAATTTTAGGTCCAGGCATCCTCTGCTTCATTCTAAAAACTCTTCTAAATCCCCGGAACTTCCATTTTCTTCGCACAAGTCCTTTGGGCTTTTCCACTCAGACCTGAAACCATTGAAAACTGCCAAAACAGAGCATAAAATGCAACATAATTGAAATAAAACAACAAATCATAAATTGCGAGAATAAAATACGACAAGTAAAATTGAATTGAAAAACAATGAAAAGACAAACAAAGTGCTACCGATTTTATGGATTCATGCCAAATAATTGACGGAAAACTAGTAGAAATTGTGACCGATCACAACCCCAAACTTATCTCATTGCTTGTCCTCAAGTAATGCTCGAGACAGTAGAAAGGTCACCCCCGAATTAATCAAAATTTTCTTACCACAACACCGCTGAGATCTTTCGCGACTATCTTTCCACTTTTCTTTCAACATTTCCTTCTTACCTGAATTTTGACGGCCCGCTACACTTCCACATCAAAGTACCTCTTTACCTGTCAGCTTTTCACATTCTCACCAAATCTCTCGGGTTACAGTGTTTACACTCAATAATCATAGCATGCAAAGTCAACTCATAAGCTTGAACAACATCTATTTTCATCTCAAACGCACACAACACACACTTTTTGAGGGCTTTTATGGTTGTAACGGGGCTTAGGGACAAGGTGGGATAAACAAGAAAAAGGGGAAAACGAGTGGTTTTTTGGCTCAGACTAAGTGTCGTCATTCTTATCACTGTGTTATTTGTTCTGTTTCACAATCAAGGATATCAGGCACTATTTTGCTAGGATTCTTTAGTTTCTACTCAATTGTTTCTTTGAGCTTACTTTTTGAATTCTTCAAACTAAATCCTCCTCTAGGTAAATGCTTTCTTCTTTCTTTTCTCTTCTTTTTTTTTTCTTTTTCAAAACTTTTCTTTCTTTTTTTTTCTTTTTGCACTTACCTAGTTCTTATAAGTATCCCAACCCCAAACTTAGAATTTTTCACAGATCAAAAATCAACAACACTTATCTGAGCAGGGTGAGGGAGTGTTTGGGCTCATGGTTTAATTATGTGGTTAATAAACAAATAAAGGGAAGAAGGCTCGAGGGGGTTAACGAAGGATAACATAAAAGGGTAGGCTGGAAAGGCTCAGGGTTAAAAACAAACAAGTGCCTCAGTGTGTATATGTGTGCATTAAAATTCCAACAGACGAGTATGCAAACTAAGAGTGACAGAGACATACCTGACGAACTCTCATGATGATAAGTATTTGGCTTTTTATGATCCTCACCATGTTTCGTATACTGACAAATTCCAAGGTACCTCTAGTGTAATGTCGCTTCACTTCCGTCTCAGGTGCACAGTATTCCCGTATCAGTCCAGTGTTGAAAAGTTGCGTCCAATCATCCACCTCAGCAGCACCAACTTTCGGGGGTTTCCTGGAGAGCAAGTATGGGTTGTGCCTTTTCATCCACTAACTATAAGTCTCCTCATTCATCTGACAGGAATACCTTCAATATGTAACACACGAAATACAAAACACACCAATCAACGATACGAAGATGAAATAACATAAATAAAAATACTGAAAGCAATAAACCCCCCCCCCCCCACACTTGAACTAGGCATGGCAACGGGGCGGGTCGGGGCAGGTTTAGCTAGCCCAGTCGGGGGTGAAAATTTATCACCCAGACCCGCCCCCGATAAAAACGGGTTTCCCGCACCCGCTCCCGCCCCCCACACGCAAAAAAATATTTTTTTAAATAATGATAAAAATTAACAATTTTATTAAAAAGCTTAACCATTTTAATAATAAACTTGTTTCTAAAGATGTGAGTTTGAGTGAACGGTGAGAAATGACTATTGAGGATTTTTAATTACTTCTTCAAAAGTGAATAAATGTGATATAAAATAATTTAAATATGGGTATTAAAGTAAATATTATAAGACCGGACGGGGGTGGGGGCGGGTGCGGGCGGGTAGTAGCATCCCCCCGCCCCCGCACCCGCACCCGCAATTACAAACCGGGTTTTACCCACACCCGCACCCGCACCCGCACCCAATCAAACCGGGTTTCCCCCATTAATTTCGGACCGGGTCCGAGCGGGCCCCGGCGGGCCTGGGTTTTCTTGCCATGCCTAACTTGAACTAAACATTGACCTCAATGTTTTAGAACAAGCTAGAGAGGGGAACTCACAGAGCCTCAATGCGGAGGGACAAAGAAAGAGATTTTTTTTTTTTTTTTAATTTTCTCTACAGTAGGGCTGACACGGGGGGCCGTGTCAGCCTACTGTAAAAAAAAATTATTTTTTATTTTTTAATTTTTTTTTCGCTACAGTAGGGCTGACACGGGCCGTGTCTACTGTAAATTTTTTTTTTACAGTAGAAGACTGTGAGTGTACCTAATTAAACTTGAAACATAACAGAAACTCTAAGAAATAAAACACGTGGGTTGCCTCCCACGAAGCGCTTCGTTTAACGTCGCATGGCTCGACGGGTCACTCCCCAATGCTATGGGGGATGGTTCAGCTTATGCTTTTTGTCGCTTGACCTTTCCGCAACAGAGCTCCTGTCATGTTCAGCAATACGAACTACTTCTTGCCTCAAGTCAACTCCAACTTCCTTATCATTCCTTCTATGTTTCTTTTTCTTTCTTTTCTTGCTCTCACGAATGGATTTTACAGTGTTGACATGTGCACTACATGCCCGAGAGACTTCATCCTTAGATATGATGCCGAAGACTTTTTTCAGAGGGGATTTCTTACTTATGCTTTTTCCCACCATTTCGATCATTCCAAGTGAAGCTTGCTTACCCTTACATTCATTTCGCTTCTTGATATCCAACACTTTTAAAGTGATTTCCTCATCAAAAGATTTAAAAGTCACCGTGTCTTTTTCAATATCGAAATTGCACCGACTAGTGAGCAGGAAAGGCTGACCGAGGATGATAGGGATTTCTTCATCTTCTGAAATATCCATGATCTCAAAGTCAACTGGAAAGACAAATTCACTGATCGTCACCAACACATCTTCAGCTAGCCCATAAGATCTCTCAGTTCTGTTGTTTGCAAATTTTAAATTTGTTCCCGCATCGCTCACCCTTCCAATTCCCAACTTTTTATAAATAGATAATGGCACGAGACTAACACTAGCACCTGAATCAATCAGAACTTTTTTGAAATTTCTATCTTTTATAGTGCACGGTATTGCAACAGATCCAGGATCCTTCTGCTTGGCGGAGATTCTCCTATTTTGTGGTACTTCATTGCACTTCTCATTAACAGTTTTCAGCTCTTCCTCAATAGGTCTCTTTTTAGTGATCACTTCTTTCATGAATTTCTGATACAACGGCATTTGCTCTAGCGCTTCAAAGAATGGCATATTAACCTCCAACTTTTCGAACATTGTGACAAATTTCTCAAAGTCCTTCTCTTTTGGATGCATTTGTCGCACTCTCTGAGGGTAAGGTAACTTAATCGTCAGTTTCTCTTCCTTTTTATTCTTCTTTTCAAGTGGATTTATAGGTGATATGACTTCTTCCTGCGGTTTCTGGTGATTTTTTATTTCCAAGTCCACCTCAATCAAACCTTCATCTTCTTTTCTTTCTTCTTCAGAATTCTCACTTAACTCATCACTTCCATTCATGATGGCATTCACATTCTGATGATCTCTTGGGTTTGTCACCGTTGCACTCGGTAGAGTACTTTGTGCTTGAGAACCTGCTATTTGTTGTGCTATCTGGCTCATCTGTACTTCAAGATTTTTTATGGAAGCACTTGTGTTCCTAAGGTTGCTTCTTGTCTCTTCTTGGAATTGAGAACTTTGAGCTGCCATTTTTCAATGGCAATTTCCCAATCCGCCTTTCATGGTACCTGCTGCTGAAATTGTTGCTGATATTGCTGTGGATACGGCTGCTGAGGGTGTTGTTGTTGAGGATGGTACTGTTGTTGTTGCGGTTGGTTCGGAGGTGGAGCGACCCCTTGCTTTGGAACATTCCCTTGCTGATCTTTCCATGAAAAATTCGGATGATTCCTCCACCCCGGATTATAGGTGTTGGAATAAGGGTTATTCTGCTTCAGAAAATTGATTGCTTCCACTTGTTGCGCGGTAGCAATACAATGCATAGCAAAATGCGGTCCCCCAAAGATTTCACAATTAACTGCTAGAACTGGTTGAACCTGTGCCACGGTCTGAGTATCAAGATTCATCTTTTTAATCCTCCTTTCTACCTCATCCGCAATCTGCTCTTCCATTTTTACCACTTGCTCCGTAAGCTTCATATCAATAATCTTTTCAGGTTGGCTTACACTGCGATCATACAACTCCAAGTGCTCATTTGCTGCAATAGCCTCAATTATTTTTTTAATGCCAGTGGCTGTGGTAAAGTTGGTTGAGCCACCGGCAGCTGTATCGATAAGCTGCTTAGTCTTCATCTTGAGACCATTCACAAAATTCTGCATTTGTTCGGTTGCGTCCATGTTATGAGTGGGACATGCAACCAAATACCTCTTAAACCTCTTATACGCATCTCCAAGTTATTCCCCCTCTTTCTGTTTGAAGTTCACGATGTCGTACCACTTTGGGATGTACACAGAAGCAGGGAAATATTCATTTAGAAATGTCGTTTCCATCTCTTGCCAAGTAGTAATACTCCCAGTAGGTAATGAGTAAAACCACTCTTCGGCTTCATCAGATAGAGTAAACGGGAACATAACCAGCTTCTTCGCTTCTTCAGAGTGTCCCTTAATTTTTAATGACGTACTCATAGTAAGGAACCTTTGTAGATGCTTATTTGCATCTTCATTGATCCTTCCTGAAAAAGGCCTACTCTGAAGCTGTCGGATAGTGGACGGGTGTAGCTGGAATTGCGCAACAGTAACTGGTTGATTAACGATTGTCAACCGCACTGTTGGAGTATTCGCCCTTCAATAATCACCGAGAAGTCTTTCTGCTGGTGGATCTTCCGCCATAATAATAATTTTCGGCTCTGAGTCTGTGCCGGGATCAGTGTGCTCGGAGTGGACTGAAACTGCTTCTTCTTTCTCTATTTCAAAAATAATTAGTCCTGAACAGGGCACTGCCAGTCTTTCTTGCTTGGCTTGACGGTGTCGAGCGTGCAATAATCTCTCTGGTTCTGCGTCAAAAGAAAATACAGCTGAGGCCTTACCTCGCATACACAAGTAAGAAAATAGTAATAATAAACAATAAAAAAAATATAGCAGAAAAATAAAATTAAAAATTTTAGTCACAGAGTGACAAAATTCCAATTGAACTAACACAGGTACTTAAAATTTTGCAGTCCCCGGCAACGGCGCCAAAAACTTGATCGGAAAGATAGCAAGTGTACTATTTTCACCGATGTAGTAATAATATGGGTTATCCCCAGAATCGATCTCTCGAGGACTGCATGTAATTGTAAGTGCATATATTATTTCAATTAAACAAAAGTTCCTTTTGGGGGTTTTGATTTTGAAAATAATTATAATAACAGTCAATGAAATAAGCAGAACGAGTAAAAATGACTTAATCAAATATGAGAAACATGCCAGGGCAAGGTGTATGAAATTTCTTATAATAATAACAATCCTTATTTTTCAAAATCATCGCTTGAACCAATCATTACCGGCTCTTAAGAATATTTTTCTCTAATTCCTTAGTAGAAAAACCTTTGGTATTCTCCCTATACCTCAATTCCTTAGCGGTATAACAAGAATACCAAGCACTTATTTTTATCAAAAGCTTTACGGTTACTATAGGGTATCCTTATTCCTAGGCGATATCTACTATAGTATTATCGTATAAAAAGCGTTAACAGTGGTTTGTCCGACCTAAGGTTAACCGTAAATCAAATCCTATTTTCAAATATGGATAAGCATTAAGAACATTATACGATAAACATGATTATGAGAAAGCAGTGAAATTTCTATTGCAAAGGGAAAATTGTCATTACAGGGAAAATCAGGGACACCCCCCTGGCATTGGGGGGTTTAGCCTCTCATAGTATTAAGAACAAAAAAAAAAACAAAATTAAAGATAGACATTACAATTTGATCGGAGGAAAAATGATTCTTCAATCGCTTCCGCTCATGAACGATCGTCCTCTCCAAATCTCCTTGATCGCATAAACTCTAAAGTCAATTCTTCGTAAAAGTAAAAAGTGTCTATCCTTCTTCCAAAAACTAGTCTAAAAAGTCACAATTCATCCAGATCGATTGGAAATACCCAAAGTGCCCCCACAACTTAATATAGGGAGAAAATATGGAAAAATTCAGAAAATCAGCGTCAAAGCTGACACGGGCCGTGTCAGCCAACACTGCCGGCCGTGTCAGCTTGCTGGATTTTATAACCAAAATTGTTTCGATCATAACTTCTGATCCGTAAGTCTGTTTTGATCCCCGTTCGAAGCGTCGGAAAGCTAATGAGGAGAACTACAACATAGTATAGACAAGGAACTTGGTTTCCCAATATTTTTCCCTGTTTATTGAATATTAGGTCCAGGCATCCTCTGCTTCATTCTAAAAACTCTTCTAAATCCCCGGAACTTCCATTTTCTTCCCACGAGTCCTTTGGGCTTTTCCACTCAGACCTGAAACCATTGAAAACTACCAAACCAAAGCATAAAATGCAACATAATTGAAATAAAACAACAAATCATAAAATGCGAGAATAAAATACGACAAGTAAAATTGAATTGAAAAACAATGAAAATACAAACAAAGTGCTACCGATTTTATGGATTCATGCCGAATAATTGATGGAAAACTAGTAGAAATGGTGACCAATCAATGGTCATCGTAACCATAGCCTGGGTTCGAGAGTCGGTTATGCGAGAGGAAGGTATTAACACCCCCTCGCGTCCATCGTACTCGATGGGATCCACGCTTGTTGTTATCGATCAAAGGGTGTAGGTTATCTAAAGCTCAACTACTAACTGGAAACGGAACGGGAGAAAAGGGAAAGCGAAAACCAAAAGAGGACTTGCAAGGATCATCGCAATCCTGTGCCTACGTATCTTCATGGACGAATGAAGAATCAGAGTCGCCGTAGTTCGACGGACTATGAATTTGTGGGGGAAGTTTACTCGCCAAGACATCACCTTCTAGTGCCTACGTATCCTCAATCGAACGGGAGAGAGGAAATATACTTAAGGCTCATGGCGTATAATACTCGTTGTATTTATTACATGTTTTTTATTTTGTTTTGATATTAGAGGAGAAAGAACTCTAAGTTGAAAGAAAATACTAAGGGAGACTAGGTCCTAATGTTATGATGCAATGGTGGCCCTACGGTTAAGGTTAAGAGGGGACTAACATACTTGTTAGTATGCAAAGGATTGCTTACCTAATGTCTATCCGACTTTGGTCTTAATCAAAAATTAAAACCAAGCTAGGAGTCCTAAGGGATCATGTTATTACACAAGTAAACATTAAGTGGAATCAATCCATAATTCAAAGAAAAAAGAGAAATGAGATGAAAGGGAGGTTGCATAAGAATGTAAACATAAAATTAAAGAGACTTACCTTACACACAAGCTCAACCAATTGATGGTTAAAAGGTTTATACAAGCAAGCTCAACTAATGAATAGTTGAAAGTTTAAGCAAACTATGTCCTAAAACTAATGCAAATGCCCTACAATGGCTCTAGATGCAAGGTCAAACCACAAACAAAGTGAAATAGGTCCTAAGAGGGTAAGATCCTATATAGGTAAATAGCTAAACCAAGTTTAATCCTATCTAAGTTAGTATCCTAAGGAAGATCAAACAATTCCAAGTTGTGTCCTAAGTTAACTCACAAACGCATGTCATTCACAAACTATGCACAATTGGTGTCTAAAAGTCACATGAATTGAATTAAGGCACATATATGAGATGAGTTCAGTAGCGTACACCATGATAAATGAAGTTTAAGATGTGAATAAGTGACCATGACATTCATACCAAACCACATTCAAAAGTTTAGGAAATCTTGCACAAAGATGTTTCACTTAGGATGAATCAATCACTTAAAGTTGTAGGATGCAAAAAAAGTATGAGATGGACATTTAAATGACATGGATCAAAACTTAAAACACGTGTCCAAGGTATGAGAATGACCTTAAGTTGTCATAGAAGTACCATGTTAAAGCATCTTCAAGAGTTACACAAGTCTACACACAAGTAGTACACTTAAGATGCAACAAACATGTTTGATCAAACAAGGCATAAATAATCATGAAAGTATGCATGTGGAATGGTATAGGTCAAAAGTGAATGCATGTTTAGATGTTTAATAATGACCTCAAGTCATCACAAAGGTTATATGCTAATGCACTTGTAGAAGTCAAAACAAGTAATGCACATAACAAGTTTCAAACATTTTCTAAAGACTTGTAACTTGTAAGTCAAATAAAGATGGAACACATGAAACATATACACATGTATGAGTACCTAAGTCAGTAGGTAAGGACTTCTAATGTTGCATGTTTAAGTGTTAAAAGAATGATCACAAGGTATGTACACAAGACCTAAAAAGAATGACCAAAATTAGGGCACATTTGAGGTCATGTTCAAACAAGTTTCAAACCACTTTCAAACATCCAATGATGACCTGTACAATGAAATTACAAGGCTTTACCTCATGTCTTAACAATGTAAACTAATGAACAAAAAATTCCTAATGGATTGCATGAATGCATCCTCAAAATCCAAGCAATTAGGCAAACATTAGACAAGCATCGGGTATGCAACAATGACTTAAGAGTGAACATATGAATCATGGTCCAAACACCCATGTCAAAGCATCATAACTAGGCACAAAAGGTCCTATGGAGTATGCCTAATCATACCAAAGACTTCACTTTAAGGGAAGTCTCATGAAGGTCTCAAAGCCAACCCTAATCCTAAGCATCATCAAAAATTTAGGCAACCAAACAAAATCCAAGGGAAAATAGCTAAAGTCTTCAGAAAAGTATGAACAATCAACCAAGTTATGTTAAGTCCAGTAGGTGATCACATGTAAAAGATTGGATCCAAATCATGCACCAAAAGCACTCAATTAATTGCAAATATCAAGCACATGTCAAGAACGATCACGCAAAGCAATGTTCAAAAGATGGAATTCAAAAGCATTCCAAAATTTATGGAAAATGTACCAACCAAGCATCAACATGTTGAAAATCCAAGGGATAATTACACACCAAAAATCAGGCTCAAAACTTTAGAGGAAAGTCACCTTTTGTGTCTTGTATCACAAGGTATCATATTATGAACACACATCTTTCAAAAATTCAAGAAAAATAGCCAAACAATCCAAAAGTGAGATTAAAAATCTCCAAAAATTAATTAACATGATAAAGGTTATCCATGAATTAATTTTGGATTTTATGATGATTTTTACTATTTTTAATAATTGATTTTCTAACGTGTAAAAAAAAGAAGAAAAAAACACACAATGAGTAAAGGGGTATACGCATAACAATAATCCTATTCAAAAACTTGGGCCCCAGCAATTGGGAGGTGGAAGTAGCAACACGCTGGCCCATATTATCACAAAAAATCTCTGATTATTATAAGAAAAAGAAAAATTAAAGAAAAATAAATGCCAGCAAAACAAACACGTGATTCACATGTTCAACACTTCATTAATGTGTTGGCAAGTTGGTATGCATTGGATTGAAACGAATCGTGCGGATCAGATTAAAACACGCAAGCATCCTCTAATCCACATAGGATCAGAAACAATGTATGGACTAATCATCAGCCTCCACGCAGGCAAGCCCTTTGACCGATCATAGAATACGTAGACGCCGGAGCTAAGCTCCGATCGTCTTCTCCGGTGGATCTCCACATTGGGCAGGGGTCAAAAATCCCAGAAATGAAAACAACCACCACAGTACTGCTTGAAATTCCATGTTGTTCATGAATACGCCCCTAATATTCTCATTTAACACCTCTATAAAGAGAAACGAGCAAGATAACTTATGCCCTAGATTTACGAAACTCCCAGAAAAGCTACAAAATCATCACAACTGTTGCCTACAAGACGTAGGACTTCAACAAAAACGAATCTCCTACCTCCAAACATCATAACTATCTTTAACAAGATGCGAAAAAATTCAAGAAATCTAACCTTAACGAAGCTTCAAAACACATTAATAGAAACCCTGAATACTTCCTGCCAATCTTGAGATCTACTTCCAGAAGCAAAATAAATGCTTCGTGATCTTGAAACTAGCTTGGAATTGAAACTGGAATATGAGCATAAATAAGCTCGTGGGGAGTGCTTCAATGGAGGTTCATACGATGTTCAATGCATACAACTATAAGAGAAACGTTTGGTGATGATGATGATGAAGAAAAAAAACTCTGAAGAACTTGCAAAAATCTTTGGATCCAAGCTCCCAAGTTCAGAGAAAAAAGTGGAGTTCTATGATCTGATTTTTGTGAAGAATGAGTCTCTAACCGTTTATGTTAAGGGTTTGGGGATTATATATGGGTGGTTAAGGGGAACTAATCATGGTTAGATCTTGGTTGTAGTGAGGTTAGGAAAAGTTGATCAAAACTTCAAAAATGAGAGTTGTTTTTATCACACGGGTTTGGCAGGTTTTTAGTGTACATGATATATCATGGTGGTGATGATGATATGTGGTAAAGATCATGTTGACATGAGCTGGTAACCATAATTCTTGCTGGTGAAGTTTATTAAATTTATTCTTTTCACTTTATGACATAAGAGGTAAGGTCAAGGTGGCATGCATGATGTAAGAAAGTGTATGGCTCAATGGAGAAAAAAAATGGAGTAATTAAAGTGACATGAGATGAATGATGCGCATACTGCAACAATGACAAGGTTTTAACTTGGTCTTGGACTAAATTGTGAAGATAAAGTTATGGTTCTTATTACACTTGCATGGCATGAACATTTATCATGAGGCTGAGTTTGATGCGTAATATCTCCATGTCTAGTGAACCAATTCATCCATTTTTTGATTCTTTGGGAAGAGGAAGTTTCTTAGAACACATTTGGTGTTTGTGGCAAGTTGAATCAAGGCCTTTTACATGGGGGAAAATGAGGTTGAACATGATAATCCAAGGGCTTCCATGAATGAAGTTAATATGAACTTTGCATGAACTTCCAAAAGGGTGGTTTTTTCATGACTTTGGAGGGCTAGAACTCCTTGGATTATGATCCAAATGGTATGGTTCTTGTACTTATTTTGAAGAGCACCTTTGATACTCCATCTTTCATGTTGAAGGCAAGTGAAAATGAGGCTTCCATCATAGTGAAAATGAGGATTGAAGATTATCATACACGAGCTGCCATATGCATGAAATTTTTCTAAGTTTTTTGCAATGTTGAGCAACTTGATGATCCCATTTTCAAATAATCATAACTTTTGATTCATAAATCCAAATGGGGAGTTCTTTATATGGTTGGAAAGGTGAGAGATCATACTACAACTTTCATTTGAATTTTTTTTCCAAATGAGGCTTGTATCATGCTCAAATATGGGCTTGAAGATGGCTGAAACTTAAGAAAACTTTCCCAAAATGGAATGTTTCCTTAAAGAACCCTAATTTTCCCAAAATGGAAACTTCCACCATCTTTGATTTTTTCTTGATTCTTTGGACATTTCTTGATCAAATTCCACCCATAGAACATATTTGACATGAAGATCATGATTTTGACTTTAAAATGTCAAAAGTTGACTTTTTCCTTGACCAGTTGACTTTATTTTCAATTCTTCTGATTTTTAATCACATATCCAACTGAAAACCTTGTGAATGACATTGATGGCTCGTATTCCCATCTTAGGAACTTGAGAACATGTGGACTACCATGGAATCAAGTCTTGCCCAAAAAATCAGAAATAAACTGACTTTAGGCAAAACCCTAATTTGGTCCCGAAAAGTCATGAGAAATTGATTGATTCTTCAAACCATAATTCCTCTGACCATGATGTAGATTGCGTTAAACCAAGATGATTCATGTGATGAGAGGTAGCTAAAGCCCCAAGATCCTTGCTTATGAGGGTGTCCCAAGCTCAGATGACCAAAACTTTAGTTGAGGACTTCAAGCTAGGAGAGGGTAATCTTCTTCAATTATCTTGTCCATCTCAACCTCTTGATGACATGGTGAACCATATGAGGTGTCTTGAAGTATGAGAAGCCTATGTGGCTTGATTATTTGAACCCATCCTATTCTCTTTGCTTTGCCCAGTCAATGATAGTGGTACCCTTGATACCATGCCTTATGAAAGCCAATGATGCATATGCAATGCTTATAACCTAAAAGTACATAAAGTGTGAAAGCATACGCCACTAATGAGGGTATAAATAAGAGGGAAAATTTTGGGGTGCTACACTTACTAAAACAACGTTGGATAACGACTTCGTATATCTGGCCTCATAAATAAACTTGGTGTTTAATAAGCCACTAACTATTGTCACACCCTAATTTTAACCCTAAGATCCCACCTCATTTGCATCATTTTTCATAACATACATTATCTCATATGTGTGTTTTTATGTTTTCATTAACCCTTTAAATTCAAGAATATGTTGGTTTGGTTGTGTTTTGGTCCTAGCTAGGGTTTTTATTCTCAAGAAGCTCAAGGGTTGACCAGTAAAGAGATTGTGGTTTCCTCAACCTCTCAAGCCATGACTCATTAACATTGATCAAGGGTTTCTTCTTGTCAATAATCAATTGCAAAGTTTCATTGGATAAGATCAATAAGTCCCAAGTCATCTGGTGCATCCAAATTAGGGTTTTGACTCAATTCAATCCCTGGTTTAACTTTCGAAGCCGTGCATGATCTAACACCTCAAAATATGTTTCAACGACCTTAAATGCATCATATTAGTCCATTCACATGATTGGATTGATCCAAGAAGTTTGATTCATGAGCAATTGAAGAAAATCAGGTTCATTTGAAAAAAAGTCAACTGTGATCAAAACCAAGTTTGACTTTTGAGAATTTTCGTCAAATATGGACTCCTCAAGTTAAGGATCATAAAAATATGTGATTTGGATCATGATCAATCAAGAAAATCAAGGAAAACATCCAAGGATCAAGATTTGGTGGAATTAGGGTTTCATGATTTTTTCTACGTTATGGAAATTCAATGATTTTTGCCTACTTCCCAAGCTCATAACTTCCTTATCAGGTAACCATTTTCTTTGCTCCAAGGACCAAATTGAAGATCTTATTTCATACTCCAACTTTATCCTATGGGATGATTTCCAAAAAGTGCATGGATGAAAATAAATGAGGCCATGAAGTGGAGAGTTCAATACTTTTGGAACAAAAACACTTAGAAACATTTTCAAGTGTAAATCAGTGAAAAGTTTAATCTTTGCAAGCATTTTTCTCCATGATCCAAGATGATTCAAGTCAAGTGTTCAACATCAAAGTTGAATTATGTTCTCCCCTCTATCCGAAGATACCAAGATCAAGAAAATATATGGCTTGGGCATAGAGTTATGATTTTCCAAAGTGGGCATAGTAAGCAGTTTTGGACTTAGGCAGATTGTGCACTATGATTTTCACACGAGTTCATGAATGGTTTTGCCCCTTTTCCAAGCATTTTGTGAGCAAGCTGCCAACTTGAAACTTGTTCCTTTACACAAAATCCTTCAAATGGTACTAAGTTCTGCAAATTGGGATCTTGATTCACCATGGAAAAGCATCAACCAATATGAATACTTAGTTTAACTTGTGGACAATGGACAAAAGGTTACTTTATGCTTCCAACTGCTCTCCTTGATTCAAGGGAAGCTGCAATCTGAGCCCAAATAATTAGTACAAGCTAGGAAAACTCGGAAACAATGTGAGGAAGAGTCAACTTGTAAAAGCAAAACCTACTTTGTACTTGAAACCCCTTTTTTCCAAAAGCGTTTTATCTAACGGATCATGCTTCAAACTTTGTACAAATCCTTTTCCATTGCTTCAAAATCTTTCCCTATAAATACCATTCCAAAAGACAACAAACACACAAGATTTGAGCTAAGAACCTTCTCAAATCAGAACATCAAACCTTGAAGCCCCTTTGTTCATCATTTGCATCTAAACCATCAAACTCCTCAAAACCTTCCATAACCACAAAACAACCAATCCACCCATCCATACACACCATAAATCACATAACAAAGCTACTCAAACCATTACTTTCATAAAAAACACTCAGGTTCTAAAAGTCAACTCTCAAAACCTCATTCTATTGACTTTCTATACAAAACCTCGTAAATCTTCATCCAAGCCTGTTTCAATCCATTCAAGCTTAAATATCATCCATAGGCATTGCACAATCTGTCCAAAACATCATTTCACAACTGTAACAACATTTTCACAAAGATCAAATCCACATTTGGCCATTTTGCAAGAGCGATCGTGCCAAGATTTTGAAGTTGTTTCCATCCAACCTAAGCATCCCAAAAGCATTTTGGAGGTTCATAGATGCTGTTTGGAGCATAAACCATCTTCTGGAAGCTGGATTAAAGGGGCATTGGACCTACTCTAATAGGAAAGTCCATGGCCTCTGCAACTATGTGATTCTAATAACATTTTCATGCATTTGAATTACAAACATGTTTGCCATGATATGAAGATCATTTACCCTATGCTAATTGGTTTCAATCATTGTTGTATGTGATTTCCATTTGAAATTCCACATTAAGGTTCATAATGTTAATGGATTGATTATTTGTGGTATGATGAAAATAAATGTAATCAAATGGTACCATCATGTTCCTTGTGAAAATCCAAGCAGGTTTCATGTTTACATCTTTGCATTTCATTGAGTTTTGAGTAAGATACGATTTTCAGAAAGTTGGAAAATGGAAGAAGAAGATGAAGATGAAGATGACGCCATTTTCATATTTATAAACTGATTTCAATATTTATTTGCATGGTTCCACATTAGTTATTGAATAGGCATTGCGCCATGGTGGTTATTATGTGTGTTTGTGAGTGTTAGCATGCGTGAGGGCTGGGGTTCGAATCCCCCTCGCTCCAGCCCTTTTGGTTTTTTTATTTTTCATGTTTTGCTTGCTTCTTTAATATATTATTTAACACGCGCATTAGATGTCAAGCTAAGTTACGTGGCCTGGTGGTAATGTTTTAAGCAGCGAACCAAGATGACATGGGTTCAAGCCCTAGTGGCAGCAACCCTTCTTTTTTATCACTTGTCATTTTATGACTCTCCCTCATATTCTTTCAAACATATCTCTTGCTCTATTCATCATTTTGAGACAATTTTTTGCACACCTCTTACTTATTTATATATATTGTGAATGCATGAAAAATTCCAAAAATATTAATTATTTTACCCATTTTCATTATGTTGAAAACTTGTCCTTTTGTACGTGCTTTTAGGACTTTTTATGGTGTTTTCTTGGTTTGTTTCTTGACCTAATGATTCATAAACGTGTGTGTGATCATGCTATGTCTTGTGCCATGTTTTAAATGTTGCACCTTTGTTGCTCACCTTGACTAAATGTGCCAAATTATCACCATGTTCAAGTTTTCTTTCATGAACACTTATTTGTCAGAGCATCCTTATTTCTCCCAAGGCTTAGGATTGATCTTGTGCTAACCATGACCTTTGCTTCTATTCTTGTGCACATGTTGTTCCCCTTTAGGGTTTAGTGTTGTTTTCACTTGCGTGCTTATGATCCTTGTGATTTTTGTTCATGTTTGTATACCATGATCCTTGTGGTGTTTACCTTTTTTATAAGTATTTCCTTCATGAACGTCCACATTGTTAAGCATGTTTCTTGTCTTGCATTTTTCCATGAGATGTTTTCTTGTGATGTTATGTGAACCTTTGTCATGTCTTGTTTATGTTCACCATGCTTAAAATCATGTTGATGTTTTGTTCATAATGTTCATCGCCCATGTTTGTTTATCAATCATTGTTATCAATTCCAAGGGAAGGGGTTTGTTGTTAACTTCTTTGTTATTTGCATTTGTATCTTTGAATACTCTTGTATATATCTCTCTTGTAATCCTAGAACTTGATATCCCTTAGGAAGTCTCCCTTCGCATCATCCCAACAAGAAAGACTCCTCGTAGGCGTCAACTACACAACCATCGACATAAGGGTTCTAAAGACAGGTTCTCAGAGTTATAGATCGAGGTTGAAAATATATTTGTCAAGATAATGATACGTTCAAGGGATCTCATCTGATTGGGGCTTTCGTATTAACCCAACGAGTCCAAAGGGCCTCATGAGTCAACAATACCAACCACCATGGATATAACACGTTAAACGTCCTTAGAGTCAACGATTCAGGCTTGAAAACATTATCATCGTGACGAAGGCTCATCAAAATGATAACATCTCCAAGGGAATCTACTTTAAGCGGGGTTTTCGTATCGGCCTCACGCGGAAGATTCCACGCAAGTCTCTACTACACAACCACCATCCTAATCCTATATTTTTCTCAGACTAGGTATAAAGCCATCTCACAAAGCACCCATAATTAGAGAACCCTAACAATAATAAGATACAATAAAGATAAGCAAGCAAGTAGATGACAAATAATCAAACAAGTAAGCAAGCAAATAATAAAAGAAAAACAAGAAGAAACAAACAAGCGGATCTTGAAATTCTGGTATCAGACGTGTGATGTTAAGGTGCGATGTCACAACGTCACACTCTGCACAATGGACAGAATAAACTGCAAAATAACACTAAGAATTGTTGACCCAGTTCGGTTACAACCAACCTACTCTGGGGGCTACCAAGCCAGGGATGGAATTCACTACTTGTAGATATAATTTACAGACTCAACAACCCGTTGACAATCTCCTAAACTTATACTCTACTAATGACTTCCTACCTAAGAAACCACTTAGGTATGAGAACACCACTCAATCCCTTACAAACACTCAAAGAAACCACTTTGAGTAACCTTGATCTTACTTCACAGCTTCGATCAAGCAATCACTCTCTATTGCTTCACAGCTTCTAGAGAGGACAGAAACGCAACACCTATTCAAGCCCTAGAATAGTGTAAATATAAGCACTCTAAACAAACTCTAGATACTAAGCCTCCAGCTCCTGATCTTCTGAATGTTTTCTGTCACCTTTTCCTTTGGTCTTGTGCGCTTTATATAGCTCCTTGAATTGGTCTTGGACTTGCTACAATATCTCCCAGATTTGTTATTTAAAACTGAATATTTTAAAACAAATTTTCTCCTAAAATCTTTTTAAACCTTCACCCTTTTAAATCTCCTACAAATCTGTACCAGATCTCCTATGCAGCAGCAAATATCTATCCCAAGATATTCGCATCCAATGAGACAGCTTGCTCTCCACAATTCCAGCTAACACGCAACCCTAACAACATCACAACCTGATGTTATTAATTCTGCAGATCTAATGTCACAACATCGCCTATGTGACATTAGACATCCAACTTCAGCAATTAATTTCTTAACACAGCCCAGTGTTAAGACTTCAATGTTGCAACATCAGCACCTTGACATCAACATTGAACATACCTTGTTTTACCAAAATTCCAGCCAATCCAAGAACTAACAATCTTCCCCTTTGGCTAATTTTGGCTAAAACAATCTCTGCACTCTGCATCTTCAGAGACTTCAGCAGCGGAAAAACTTTAATTAATCATTTTGAACCTCCAAGCAGCAGCATCAGCAACATCTTCAATTCTGCTGCTCACATAAACACTCCAGCATAAATCAATATGCTTCAAACCAGCTGCACATATTCAACATTAGCAGCATCTTCATATGCTTCAATATCTAGCATAAGAGTCTAGAAAAACTCTGCTGCGGCACCTTTCAGCACCTTCTTCAACAGCAACAATTTTCACCAATATGTTGCCCCCCCTTAATGCAGCAAGCAACAACATTCAACAATGCTGCCCCCCCTCAATCATAAACCAGCATAGCAGCTGCCAATTACCCCCCCTTAATATCTGCAGCATTTGGCAGTAACATCCTTTGATACTCTAGACTCTCTTGGCTATTTTCTCTTGGCTACCATCTCCCCCTTTTTAGCCATAATTAGGCAAGCTTCAATTAGAAGCCCTATTAACTATAGTCAGTACACCCTAGCTTTCATTGTTAGCCTCACAGTTAGCAACCAGGCAAAACAAATCATAGAATGAAAACTAAAAACACAAACAGGTGCATATAGCAGCACAATATTCAAATTACATAACCAGCAAGTGCAAAAACTAAACTATTATCTAATGACAGCATATGGAGGTTAGTCTTCATCCGAGCTGGTACCATCAGCATCTTCATCACCTTCACCTGACCTGGAATCCTCAGTGTCGCCGTTCCCATTATCTTCCCCCTGTTCCAAGTCTTTGATCATCTGCTTAATCTTCATTTTCCTGACAGTGCTGGTTTTGATAACCATATCAAGATCCTTGCAGGTTGCCTTTAATTCTTCAATCAGCTCAGATTTTGTACTGACCTTTTTAACCCCAGAACTTGATGTTGTAACAATGTCTGGAATATGACACCCAACAAATAGTTTGGGATGCAAAGATAGAGCTGACTCCCTCTTGCATGCTACCTCTGTACTGGTTAAGATTTCAGGATGTTGATCTAAGATCATTCCACAGATAAGGGAAGGGAATGATATAGGCATTTTGATAGCATTGGTGGCACCATGCTTCACCACTTGATCAAATATATAGTTTCCATAGTTGAACTTAACCTTTTTCCCCACAGCATAGATGAACCTTCCTAATCCCATAGTTATGGTGGTTTTGTGATTACTAGGTACCCAGTTAGCAGCACCAATTATGTGCAAAATAGCATACTTGATACTGAGTTTGCTAGCTGTCAATTTATTTTTCAGTGGCCACCCCTTAACTTGAGTGGCAGTGATCTCTCTACACACTTCATTATCAGTCACCTCCAGCTCACACTCCTCTTGCTCATCTCTTCCCAGATATTTATTGACAGTACTAGGAGAAAAGTCAATACACTGTCCCCTAACAAACACCTTCATGTAGTTCACACTTCTATTATCAGAAATGTCTATGGGAATGTTGACAATAAATTCCTTAACAAGTCCACTATAGCACTTGGAGAATCTGGTCACAGTCTTTAGAAGTCCAGCTCCATGAATGAGGTCAATAATTTCTTTCATCTCCAAGACATCTTTTCCAAGCTCCCTTTCCAGAGCTAACCTCCTTTGGCACACAAACTTCCACAAGGAAGCACTGCTCGCATAATGAAAGGATATGTTGCCCACTGGCACTTCAGGGACCTTATCAGAGATTCTCTTTAAAATGGTCTTTCTGACTGGTGTGATGTCATGGACATCTTCCTCAACTTCATCCTCTGACTCAGATTCTTCTCTAATCTTTCTCTTTTTGGAGGGTGTGACAACCTTGCTCCAAGGTTTTATGGGACCAACAACAGTTTTCTTCTTTCCTTCAGTAGACTTCTTAGGAGAGGATTCATTAGCCTTTCCTTTCCTAGTCTTTAATCTCTTGGCAATACTTAGAACAGCATTTCCAATGACTTCATTATCAGATAAGTCAACCACATTGATCACGTCTTCATTCTTTTCTTCTTCAGGAGTAGTCTTATCATTAATTTCCTCACGCACGTCTTCTTCTTCCCTTCCTCTTTCAGAATCCTCAATGACAGACACAGCAAGTCTATGAAGATCAGACTCATCTCCTTGCATGTCTACCTTTTCTGCTGGCATCTGATTCAACGGTATAGAAATTCCTTTCACAGGTATTCCTTTGTCCAGTATGTTGGTTGCCAAATTACCCATACTCTTGTCAACTTCAAACTTTTCTACCACAGTTTGAGACGAGGATGACCCAGGTGTTGATTTATCACTAAATAGGATACTGGTAACCAGCTTCTTTGTTTCAGAGTTTTTAAAAATAGTTGCGGCCCTTTTAGAAGTAAGTTTAGATGGTCTAGGTTTACCTGAATCTGGTAGCATTACGGAGATGGGTTGTATATTCAGAGCTTCGTCTTCAGAGTACTCATCTGCAGAAACCCTAACGTTATTCCGCGATGAACTTTTTGAAGGAAAAGATGTCTGCTTTGACATGGTTCCTTTGAGGCAGTATAGATTGAGATGATTCTTCTTGTTGAAGGAGACGAACAGAAGAGGGATATGAGTTTTGATGAACTGTGATTTTGCTATAATAGGAAATAAGGGTCTGAGGTAAGGCGCCAGATTTTGAGTAATCTTTAAAGACCAATTATTAATTTTCTCCCTCCATAAAGACTTTCCTTTTAAGAAATTCACATCAGGACTCATTAACTCTGAGTGACCTTTCAACATCCTGACATCATAGTCTGATGTTATAACATCAACTTGAACATCATTAGTTGAATTTCCTTCAAGAGAACTCCACTGATAGCAGTTATCTTTGGTTCTGGCACCCTTCATAACAACCTGAATATGCTCATCAGATACCACACACTCATCCTTAGTGTAGTTTACCTTGTGACCTTTATCACACAATTGGCTTATGCTGATCAAATTTGCATTTAAACCATTGACAAACAGAACATTGTCAAGTTCAGGTCTACCATCACCTTTCATATTCCCAACTCCTGCAACAACACCTTTTTCTCCATTGCCAAAAATAACTTCAAGAGAGGAGCAAGGTCTAAATTCAGCAAACATGGATCTACATCCAGCATGTGTTTGGAACACCCACTGTCAAAATACCATGTTCCTTCTTTAGCCTCTTTGTCCGCCAAGTGAGCCAATAAGCATTTCACCTTCTCCTTAGGTACCCATTGTTTAACAACTTTGGGCATGTACTCTCTCCATCTGTTTTGAGGCTGAGGGTATCCATGCAGCTTGTAGCACGAGTACTGCATATGTCCAATCCTTCCACAATAATAGCATCTCACCCTTTCATCTCTGAATCTTCTGCCATGATGAGATTGCTTAGGCTGTCATCCATAATGTGGTCTCCTCCTACCATAACTGGCCTGCCTTCTATTATGTTGGTATCTTCTCCCATAAGAAGGCTGAGAATGTTGTTTCCTGGATTGTCTCCCATGATGGTGTGGCTTTCTTCTTCCATAATGATAAGGCACATCATTGTTGTATCCATACCCATAACTATACCAGTTGTCCTGATGTTGAGACACCTGATGTGACATGTCCTGTTTGAGCCTTGCAGCTTGCATGCTCTTGTGATATTGGGGAGGCATATACTGACTAGCTCCTTGAGGCGGCATCTTCCTCTGTTGGGGACCATCCTTTTTCTCACTATTCTGAGGCTGAACAACCTTCTTAGGGGTAGAATCCTGTCTCTTTGTTTGAGACATAGGTTGGGACACCTCCTCCTTTGCTCCTAAGGTGCTTGCCACATATCCTATACCAGACTTATCACCTGCAACCTTTTCTGTCTAAAGGATCTTGTCAAGTGTGTCTGTACCACAGCTCAACATCCTAACAGACTTTTTCATTTGATCAAGGTGAGCTCTAACTAGCACAACTTCATTTTCCAGATCAGTCTTTTCATTCTCTAGCTGAGCAATCTGTTGCTTGTGGCACTTGTTTTCTTGATAAATCTCAGCACTTTTTAAACACAGCTCTTGATAAGTAGATGCTAACTCCTCATAAGTTACTTCTCCATCACTAGAATCATCATCAGAAACAATAGCTCCTGTTAGGGCTCTAACATGCTTTGCTGACTCACCTTCACTTTCACTATCTGAGTCAGACCAGGAAACCGTCATGCCCTTCTTCTGCTTTTTCAAGAAGGTGGGACATTCTTTCTTGACATGTCCATACCCTTCACACTCAAAGCACTGAACTCCTTTATCTTGGGCAGTTTTCTCTTCATCCTTCTTGCTGGTGTCAGAAGTCATGTTCTTGACATTAGGCCTGGAGTTATTATTCATTCTCTTGAATACTTTGGTGAACTGTCTTCCCAACATCACTATGGCCTGAGATAGATCCTCCTGGGATTCAGAACTCTTCCCTTTGTCCTCTTGATCATTTGACACCAGGGCTATAATTTTTGGCTTCTTTTCTGGTTCTTCCTCATTCAACCCAAGCTCAAAGGTTTAAAGAGATCCAATGAGCTCATCTACTCTCATCTTGCTGATGTCTTGTGATTCTTCAATGGCAGTAACATTCATCTTATACTTCTTAGGAAGGGATATAAGGATCTTCCTTACAAGCTTTTTGTAACACCCCAATTCCCATCGAGAATAAATAACACATAATAAATATCAGAGTAACTAAAATTTTATTTCTCCGACAGGAACACGGATGCCACATTTAAAGAAATAAAATACAATCCCTGCTCCACATTTCTGATACATAACACAAAGAGAAACTTTTCCTTACAAAAGGATGGTCAATTATGGAATAAAGCGGAAAGATCCATAACCGACTTGTTTTACAAAATAAACTGTTTTAGAACATCAAAATATAAATACAAAATATATTCAACAATTATATACATATAACAAAACGTTCCCCGACTCCCGTGCTACGTATCAGAGCAGACACCACGAACGACAACGAAACGGAGGACTAATCTCCACAAAAGCCTCCAAGCCTCTAAAGCTGACAATCTGCACTATGCCATAAAAAGCATATTCCAGCAGAAGGGTGAGAAATAACAACTATAGCAAGATTGCATAATAATATGCAAAAACACATAAAATCACATACACAGTTATTCTCACCTCACACATCACACTTAAAAACATAACTACACATTTGCACATAAAGCATACCAAGTCATAGCATGTATCACATATGCACATCCAATTACCAAGGCCATCACAACCTCAACACATAACAAATCAATGCACAATTTCCACACTTAGTCATCAAATCATGATTTTCCACCAATCATGCATCCATTCACAATCACATATGTCAAACAAACATATACCATTCAATACAATTGCACATATTTCATCTCATCAATCACAATCACAATTTCATGCACAAATGACTCATGATTTATGCAATGCACATAGATCGACACTACGACTCTATGCACATGCCATGCGGTACCGACTTCCAACCTTGTAATTCATTAGTTCCCCAGGAACTCTTGGAATCATCGCTCGTTACTGGGACGTAGCCAATAACACCCCGTCGGGTCTACGATGTTCACCCGTCGCTTTAAGTCCTCAGGCAGCGCCTCATATTTTCGAGGCACACGACGTTAAGGATTGCTTTAAGTCTCCAAAGGAGCCCACAATCGTCTATAACCACCGCTTTAAGTCCTCAGGCATCGCCTCATATTTTCGAGGCCCACGGTGTTATAGCAGATTCCCTCTGGAATCAAACCGTCACTCAGGACGTTTCAACAATGCATATTATGATGTTTGGCATACAATGACTCATGACATTCACATTGCATCCACATACACATCCATAATCATGCATATATAACCAAATACCACACATTGCATATTCTTGCCCTTAGGCCACAAATCAACAACATATCATAACCACATCCTTAATCATGCATCGAAGTTTAACCCAAACAATGCACATATTTGCCATAAAGCCACCAAATAACACACATTGAATTTCACATAAACAATGCATTTCACCAACCATAACAATAAACCACAAACCAACACAACATCATAACCACACACATTGATATTCAATCAAACAATGTATTTACCGCACAACAACAACATTATCACAACATCTCATCATGTATATTCACATCATATAACAGCACACAAGCTACACATTACATATCAAAAGCATATAGCATAATAACGCATCAATCGCACACATTGTACGCAACAAAACCCGACAACTCGACTATTTTTCCAAAAACACGAATTAATTAAATCATCTACTGACCTCCAACCTAATTTTAAAAGAAATAACATTTCGTTAGCTTTCCAACGGTATAAAGAACGTCCCAATCCGAGTTACGGATCAAAAGATATGAATTTCCGAAGTTTCCCCGAAAAACAGAATTTCCCAGGATGTATCGATACATAGGCAGCATGGATCGATGCATAAAGCCACATGTATCGATACATGGAAGCATGGATCGATGCATGCTGTAGTGAAATTGCTGTTTTCTTAAAATCCAACAGTATGTATCGATCCCTGGGGCGTATGCATCGATCCCTAACCCTGTTTTTCACAAAAAACCAGATTTTCTCCATTACACCTATGCTGTAATTTTCCCGAATCCCCGAAAACTCGACTAAATCGAACATTTTCACCGAAACGAACATATACGCGCAACCACCAAATACATAAGAACAATTTAGAACACATAAACGAAATTTCTACGACGACCGATTTTTCGATTAAATTTCAACCTTTCAAAAACCAGAATTTTTAAACTTCACCAAATCGAATAAAAAGCACGCTATACGACGACCTAACCTTCCTCGATACAACTACGTAATTTATTTCGAATTCTAACCGTGAAAACATCGTTTTCTATCGATTTCCTACAATCGACCTAAACGGAAACAAACGACGGAACCATAACGAAAACTAACCGAAACCTAACCAAACGTCATAAAACTTTAAACAGCAGCTCCCGTACATATAACCAACCAACACCTGTATTTATACGACTTTTCGACCGTTGAAACATCGGTTTCTATCGATTTCGTCAATTACGGCATAAACGGAAACATATTGAAACCAACCAAAACATTCACACAAAACATACACATATACATACACAAGCGAGATATAATTGAAACTTCTCACCCTTACCCGATTATTCGCGCTTCAAACGGACGAATACTCGATTTTCCTCTTTTTCTCTTTTCTCTCCTCTTCCTCTTCTTTCCTTCTCTTTCTTTCTCTTTTCTTCTCTTTCTATTTTTCTGTTTTCTTTTCTCTCTATTTCTATCTTTCTATTCTATTTAAACAAAATATCTACCCAAATGACCAAAATACCCCTACACTCAAATATCCCGCAAACGCTCTCAAAATGCGATAAAACATAATAACGATGAAAAATAACATTTTTCTAAATAAAAGTCGAAAATAAAATAATATAATAATAAAATAATCAATTAAACTCGATTAAATAAAACGGACCAAAACTGGGGCGTTACAACTCTCCCCCACTTAGACATTTTCGTCCTCGAAAATCTAACCGAGACGAACAACTCCGGACACGACTCTCGCATCCGACGAACAAACCAACATGCCAACAAAAGGCACACCACGAATAACACAACAGACAAACCACCTTGCTAACATCAGATACAACAACACGACAACGACGACAACTACAATGACAAGATGCAAAGCCCATACAATGCACTTGACGACCAACTCACAACTCAAGGAATATACAAAACACAACTCACAGGTTCACTCTTGAACCCAAAACACAACAGGATCGTTACCATCATCGTAGGTAACACTCCCCTAATCCCCCATCATAGGAATTAGCTACACACACTCGAACCATCACCATGGAAACGAGGCAACAACACAATCAAGAACATAAAATTCCACGACACCACAAGGTCTCAACAACATCAACAAAACCAGAACACCAACATCCTTGTCACACAACCATACTACAACAATGCTACGATTCCCCAATCGAACATATAACCGAAACATCCATCTACATAGTAGCCCATGGATAACATTTAAACCTTTCACTTATCACTTCCATTTTGAAACGTCCAATGGTCTCATCAGTCCTACATATTCCCAATGTTCCACCTACGAAATCTTACAAGTCACACACACATATATGAATTGTGCAACACCACGCATCCGCTGCGCACTCTGATTACTCGCAACCATCAAAACTACCAATTTCACGACCAAAGTCTAACTCTTTCTCATATTCACCAAAAATCACTGTTCACTTTTAATATATCCAACCTCACACTCTACTGTGTTATCTCACACACCAGACACCAGTCTCGGAACTGCTCAAATTATTCTAATTCTCTGACCATCAAAACAGACATACCCTGAAACTTTCGACTTAACTTTCCAAGCAAGACCTTACCTTTACCAACAGGATAATTCCAACTAAAGTCATAACTCATCAAAATTCCAACCATCCTCATTGTCTCATACTCTATTCCTTCAAACCAACCAAGTACTCTAGACTCTTGCGATTACCAAACACTTCGAGCCGAGAACCATAAAAATAATACCTCCAAATTTTCCAACACAATACAACCGCGACTAATTCCAAATCCAGAATAGTATAGATCCTTTTATGAATCCTCAATTAAAACCACTACAACTTATCCAATTAAATAGGGAAGATACGATTCATATACTCCACAAACATTACGGACGCATTACTAACACCAAGCAACATCACCGTACTTTGTAATGTCCAACCAAATTCCAAAAGATATAAATTCTTAAAGCTTTTGCAAAACCTTGCACTAGGCAACTGGCTACTCACACACAAGCTTAACCGAGTAATTACCAGTCTATTCCGATGATAACAACATAACCAGTCACATCAAATCGATCAAAGTCTTAACTCACACAATTCACCATTCTTATCAAACACTCCAAACAATTGCAAGTTCACTCAAACTCAACCAAACCATTCCAGTCATCCGCTCATGAAAGTGGACACTTATTCTCTATCGTTACCTTATTCAACTGTCCGTAATCCATACACAATTTCTCCTCTTAACAATCCAAATTCCATAAATCCCAACGTGTAGCAACAACCAATCCAAAAGAACTCTCAAATAGTACATCCACACTTAAGGTTTTCTCAAAATTTCCATTAATGCTCTAAAACTCCAAAGATTCCAAACCTCGTCAGAACTCTAAGTTTCACTTTCCCAAAGTCTCAATACCATTATACACATCATGCTTGTTATTCTGTCCAATCATTCCTCCTTTTTGTTACTAACAACACTGGAGCTCTCCAAGATGACACACTTGGCTTCACAATTCTCCTTTCCAGTAAATCTTCCAACTGCTCTATCAGTTCGGGTACCTCTAACGCTAACATCCAATATTCCATCTGGGAATACATCTAAAAATCACGCACAACCGGTAGCTCATCACTGTGCCCTTCCTGCCAATTTCTAGAAAAAACTATCGGCACAAACATAACAACATCTTAGTTTCACTTCCTAAAAGTTCTCCTGCTTACTTAGCAGATCCAAACCTGAAATCCTTACCTTCGTCCAATTTGAGTTCACACTTTTCTCTCTGAGAACCACCATTAACGATGCCCAATCATTCACTCTCAAAACTTCCCAATTGAACCAACATACCAAAGCCTCTAATCCGTTTCATCTTCCGATATTAGCATCTTCATCGACTCGTCAAAATAATCCGTAATCATTTTCTCAATTCCAAACAATTCATGGCACACACTATCAAAGCCGGAAAGACACGTCTATTCCATCCAACATAATTTTCGTCTGCTATCAACAAGAGATTAAGGGTGATCAGTTCCTCAATTTGTCAATAGACAGCCGACAATCATGATGGGGCATAAACCGTCCTTACCAAACTATAATAACATTTCTTACATCCTGTACACAAAACTACCTAAGGCACAAATCCTTAGTTGACATAAACCTTACCTCCACATCCCCTTCGTAACTGAAAACAACACTGTCCGAACAACACTTACAATCTTGCAATTCACAATACACTGAGCCAACGCTCCACACCTGAAGCAACAGGGAGAAGTACCAACTTCTCCCCCACTTATCTCAAACTCAATCCTGAAAACAAAGGATTAGAAAACCCAGAAAGTACTGACAGTGTTCCACACACCTATCACGTACTAAGGGACAAACAACAACGACAGTATTCAACTGTCACACCAACTGACTCAACAACTTGGCCGGACGGACCGACCTGCTCTGATACCACTTGTAACACCCCAATTCCCATCGAGAATAAATAACACATAATAAATATCAGAGTAACTAAAATTTTATTTCTCCGACAGGAACACGGATGCCACATTTAAAGAAATAAAATACAATCCCTGCTCCACATTTCTGATACATAACACAAAGAGAAACTTTTCCTTACAAAAGGATGGTCAATTATGGAATAAAGCGGAAAGATCCATAACCGACTTGTTTTACAAAATAAACTGTTTTAGAACATCAAAATATAAATACAAAATATATTCAACAATTATATACATATAACAAAACGTTCCCCGACTCCCGTGCTACGTATCAGAGCAGACACCACGAACGACAACGAAACGGAGGACTAATCTCCACAAAAGCCTCCAAGCCTCTAAAGCTGACAATCTGCACTATGCCATAAAAAGCATATTCCAGCAGAAGGGTGGGAAATAACAACTATAGCAAGATTGCATAATAATATGCAAAAACACATAAAATCACATACACAGTTATTCTCACCTCACACATCACACTTAAAAACATAACTACACATTTGCACATAAAGCATACCAAGTCATAGCATGTATCACATATGCACATCCAATTACCAAGGCCATCACAACCTCAACACATAACAAATCAATGCACAATTTCCACACTTAGTCATCAAATCATGATTTTCCACTAATCATGCATCCATTCACAATCACATATGTCAAACAAACATATTCCATTCAATACAATTGCACATATTTCATCTCATCAATCACAATCACAATTTCATGCACAAATGACTCATGATTTATGCAATGCACATAGATCGACACTACGACTCTATGCACATGCCATGCGGTACCGACTTCCAACCTTGTAATTCATTAGTTCCCCAGGAACTCTTGGAATCATCGCTCGTTACTGGGACGTAGCCAATAACACCCCGTCGGGTCTACGATGTTCACCCGTCGCTTTAAGTCCTCAGGCAGCGCCTCATATTTTCGAGGCACACGACGTTAAGGATTGCTTTAAGTCTCCAAAGGAGCCCACAATCGTCTATAACCACCGCTTTAAGTCCTCAGGCAGCGCCTCATATTTTCGAGGCCCACGGTGTTATAGCAGATTCCCTCTGGAATCAAACCGTCACTCAGGACGTTTCAACAATGCATATTATGATGTTTGGCATACAATGACTCATGACATTCACATTGCATCCACATACACATCCATAATCATGCATATATAATCAAATACCACACATTGCATATTCTTGCCCTTAGGCCACAAATCAACAACACATCATAACCACATCCTTAATCATGCATCGAAGTTTAACCCAAACAATGCACATATTTGCCATAAGGCCACCAAATAACACACATTGAATTTCACATAAACAATGCATTTCACCAACCATAACAATAAACCACAAACCAACACAACATCATAACCACACACATTGATATTCAATCAAACAATGTATTTACCGCACAACAACAACATTATCACAACATCTCATCATGTATATTCACATCATATAACAGCACACAAGCTACACATTACATATCAAAAGCATATAGCATAATAACGCATCAATCGCACACATTGTACGCAACAAAACCCGACAACTCGACTATTTTTCCAAAAACACGAATTAATTAAATCATCTACTGACCTCCAACCTAATTTTAAAAGAAAGAACATTTCGTTAGCTTTCCAACGGTATAAAGAACGTCCCAATCCGAGTTACGGATCAAAAGATATGAATTTCCGAAGTTTCCCCGAAAAACAGAATTTCCCAGGATGTATCGATACATAGGCAGCATGGATCGATGCATAAAGCCACATGTATCGATACATGGAAGCATGGATCGATGCATGCTGTAGTGAAATTGCTGTTTTCTTAAAATCCAACAGTATGTATCGATCCCTGGGGCGTATGCATCGATCCCTAACCCTGTTTTTCACAAAAAACCAGATTTTCTCCATTTCACCTATGCTGTAATTTTCCCGAATCCCCGAAAACTCGACTAAATCGAACATTTTCACCGAAACGAACATATACGCGCAACCACCAAATACATAAGAACAATTTAGAACACATAAACGAAATTTCTACGACGACCGATTTTTCGATTAAATTTCAACCTTTCAAAAACCAGAATTTTTAAACTTCACCAAATCGAATAAAAAGCACGCTATACGACGACCTAACCTTCCTCGATACAACTACGTAATTTATTTCGAATTCTAACCGTGAAAACATCGTTTTCTATCGATTTCCTACAATCGACCTAAACGGAAACAAACGACGGAACCATAACGAAAACTAACCGAAACCTAACCAAACGTCATAAAACTTTAAACAGCAGCTCCCGTACATATAACCAACCAACACCTGTATTTATACGACTTTTCGACCGTTGAAACATCGGTTTCTATCGATTTCGTCAATTACGGCATAAACGGAAACATATTGAAACCAACCAAAACATTCACACAAAACATACACATATACATACACAAGCGAGATATAATTGAAACTTCTCACCCTTACCCGATTATTCGCGCTTCAAACGGACGAATACTCGATTTTCCTCTTTTTCTCTTTTCTCTCCTCTTCCTCTTCTTTCCTTCTCTTTCTTTCTCTTTTCTTCTCTTTCTATTTTTCTGTTTTCTTTTCTCTCTATTTCTATCTTTCTATTCTATTTAAACAAAATATCTACCCAAATGACCAAAATACCCCTACACTCAAATATCCCGCAAACGCTCTCAAAATGCGATAAAACATAATAACGATGAAAAATAACATTTTTCTAAATAAAAGTCGAAAATAAAATAATATAATAATAAAATAATCAATTAAACTCGATTAAATAAAACGGACCAAAACTGGGGCGTTACACTTTTCATCTGACATTTTCTCACCAAGAGCACTGGATGCATTAGCCAGCTCCAGAACATTCATGTGGAAGTCATGAATAGTCTCATCGTCCTTCATCTTTAGGCTTTCAAATTTTGATGTTAAAATCTGAAGTCTTGACATCTTGACTCTAGATGTTCCTTCATGTGTAGCCTGCAAAATATCCCACGCTTCCTTAGCAACTTCGCAGGTATTGATTAACCTGAAGATATTCTTATCTACTCCATTGAAGATGGCATTTAGAGCTTTAGAATTTCCAAGGGCAAGCTCATCTTCCTCCTTGGTCTACTCTTCTTCAGGCTTTGGCTTAGAGGTGCCTTCTTTATCTTTGCCAGCATCATCTTTCTCACATATGACAGGTGCTTTCCATTCTTTAATAATAGCCTTCCAAGCCCTGTTGTCCAAGGATTTTAAGAAGGTAGTCATCCTTGGCTTCCAATAATCATAATTGGATCCATCCAAAATAGGGGGTCTGTTGATGAATCCTCCAACTTCTTTATCCATCTTTACACCAGAAAGTAACTTCCCTAGATCTCACCTAGAGACAAACAGGATGCCTGCTCTGATACCAATTGTAATTCTGGTATCAGACGTGTGATGTTAAGGTGCGATGTCACAACGTCACACTCTGCATAATAGACAGAATAAACTGCAAAATAACACCAAGAATTGTTGACCCAGTTCGGTTACAACCAACCTACTCTGGGGGCTACCAAGCCATGGATGGAATTCACTACTTGTAGATATAATTTACAGACTCAACAACCCGTTAACAATCTCCTAAACTTATACTCTACTAATGACTTCCTACCTAAGAAACCACTTAGGTATGAGAACACCACTCAATCCCTTACAAACACTCAAAGAAACCACTTTGAGTAACCTTGATCTTACTTCACAGCTTCGATCAAGCAACCACTCTTTATTGCTTCACAGCTTCTAGAGAGGACAGAAACGCAACACCTATTCAAGCCCTAGAATAGTGTAAATACAAGCGCTCTAAACAAACTCTAGATACTAAGCCTCCAGCTCCTGATCTTCTGAATGTTTTCTGTCACCTTTTCCTTTGGTCTTGTGCGCTTTATATAGCTCCTTGAATTGGTCTTGGACTTGCTACAATATCTCCCAGATTTGTTATTTAAAACTGAATATTTTAAAACATATTTTCTCCTAAAATGTTTTTAAATCTTCACCCTTTTAAATCTCCTACAAATCTGCACCAGATCTCCTATGCAGCAGCAAATATTTATCCCAAGATATTCGCATCCAATGAGACAGCTTGCTCTCCACAATTCCAGCTAACACGCAACCCTAACAACATCACAACCTGATGTTATTAATTCTGCAGATCTAATGTCACAGCATTGCCTATGTGACATCAGACATCCAACTTCAGCAATTAATTTCTTAACACAGCCCAGTGTTAAGACTTTAATGTTGCAACATCTGCACCTTGACATCAACATTGAACATACCTTGTTTTACCAAAATTCCAGCTAATCCAAGAACTAACAGATCTAACTCTTCAAAATCGAGTCAAGTTAGGCTTGACTATCTCTAGCATAGGGAAATGCATGCCCCCAGCAGAGTCGACAGTTGTCGTACCTCGAAAAATACGATCCTCGCGATGGATGCAGAAAAAACGTTCGAATAGAATCGCCACCGAACTTTATTCATTCCAAGGAAGGAATAGGAAAATATCGATAAATTCTTTAAAGATAAGAAAATGGTCATTGCAACCAAATTCTAGGTTCGGGAGTTAATTACGCAAAGGGAAGGTACTATCACCCCTTACATTCATTGTACTCAATGGGAACCTCTTGATTCGATTCGTGAGAAAAGTTATCTACGGTTGTTTATTTTCTTCTAAAGGAAAAATGAGTAAAGGATTTACTTCTAAGGTGGGAAACATGTGGTTTATTAGTAGGGTGCTCGCCAAGGATTGGGGGCCTTGTGCCTACGTATTTTTCACTCGAATGAATGAAAAATCAGAGTGTTCGTAGTTAGTGGAACTATGTGAGGTGAAAAGAAAAAAAAGGTAGCTCTTTAGGATCTCGCAATCCTATGCCCACATATCCTCACTGTGCAATGAGGAAGTCAGAAAAATCATAGTTCAAAGGACTATAATTGGTCGGTGTCTTTTATGAATGAGTGTTTAGGTCGTATTCTAACTGCTAAACATTGGCTTGTCTACTCGCTAGGGGAGGCTGAAGCATTAGTTTATATGCGCGGAAGAAGGAACTAAACAATGTTCTTTTGCAAAAAGTGTTTGAGTTGTGGATCGCACGGGGGCAGGGAATTAGTGTCTTAAGAAGTTTCAATGGCACGGGGGCGAGAAAAGAGAGTTTAATGTGTTGGATGTTTTTAGAGGTGACAATTGTTTACACACGAGTAAGGGAACTCGCACCCAAACAGTCGAAGAGAGGAATCGAAGCCTCCAAACCCCTCATTTTCACCTTTTAATAAATTGTGTTTAAATATGGATTAAGTGTTTTAATGAACAACGAGTGCTTATAAAAATGGTTTGAAACTTGTCGAGTTAAAAGTCTTTTAGAAGTGTCAATTGTACACACACGAGTAAGGGAACTCGCACCCAAACAATCGAAGAGAGGAACCGAAGCCTTCAAACCCCTTCTTTTCACCTTTTAAGAAATAGTGTTTTAAGTATGGTTAAGTATATTAATTTGATTTAAGGAAATACTCTATATGAATCGAGGTTTGAATCTGCGGACAAAACGGTGTAAGGACTTGAACTATCGGAAGGGAGGTACTAATGGGTGTTGGGTAAGGTCGATGGCGATGAACAAGGCAATCGACTTACAAAAGGTAAAGGGATGTGATATGAATCAAGAGATTTAGGGTTTCATAATTGAATTATCATGCAAAGATAACATATAAATAAACAAGGAAAGCAATCAAATTAAATTTTAATCGTGTGCACTAGCAAAGTGGGCTAGTCTTCTAAACGACCAACTAGAAGTAATTGATTGAATAGGTCTCACTGTAAGAAAGCCCAGGAGTAAGCTTTGAATGTTGTGTATGGTGACCAAAAGGTTTATGGCGATGCTTTCAAAGTAATTGACTTACAAGGGTGAAAAATGGCTCGACGTTGAATCGAGAATTTATTTTGAAAAAATGGTTTAATCGGTGCAATGGCAAGACATAAGCAAAGTTAAGGAAAGCGGTAAAGTTATTACATTTCATGGGAATTAGGGTTCATTTTATCGAATCGGGATAGGAGATAATTAAATCGAGCCCAATCAATAAACATAAATGAGTGTAAGTGGACAAGAGAATGGTCTCCTAGTAAGAATGCCCAAGAGTAAGCCATGTGAAAAAGATAGCAACACACAAGTTATATTTACAACACATTCAAAAATTGATCGAAATAAGTAAAATCGAAGCGTGCACAGATTAAAATCGGGAAGTGAGGATGTGAATCAAAGTCACATAACACAAGAACGTGCAAAACAAAGTGAAATTAACCACTCCACCATGTCCATTTAGTTGTCATTTATTTGAACTTATTTAAGATTTTAAATTTGCTTTTAGTTGTTAATTAAGTTATTCATTAATTTTTTCATTACGTTATTTTATATATAACTTAATTAACAACTAAAAGCAAATTAAGATCTTAAACTTTGATTAACTAATCAATTAATAAAAATCAATTAGTTAATTATTAATCTAAATAATTAATCATAAATACAAAAAATTAATGAATAACTTAATTAACAACTAAAAGCAAATTTAAAATCTTAAACTTTGATTAACTAATCAATTAATAAAAATCAATTAGTTAATTATTAATCTAAATAATTAATCATAAATACAAAAAAAAAAGGAAATAATAAGAATTGAGCCCAATAATTAGCAACTTCAATTAACTTGTTAAAAAATAATAATAAAATATGGAAAGAAAAAAAAAAGTAGACAAATTCCAAAAGTAGCATTGGATTCTTTTCAAAGAAGTATAAAAAACGTGTTTTACTATTTACCGTCATGCATAATGTTAAGACCAAACTTAAACAAATAACAATACATGCTAATTTTAAGAAATAAAGAAACAACAATCTCAAAAGTTTCTAATCACACATCATCTCTTTATATGCAGTAAACGATAAAGCTCAGTTTGCTAAAGAAAGAAAACGCTAAAAACTCATGAGATGAAAAGCTTACCGAACAACGACCGTGGTGGTCGGAAAATAGTTCTGCAGCGGCGGGATGAAGGCTTCCTCTCTTTCTCTCTCAGTAGTATTGAAACAAACTCTTTTCAGACTTATGCAAAAATAACTTGTTCGAACTTCTCAACGTATTTTGTTTGCAGAGGATGTCAAGTGGGACATCCACATTAACAACATGAAGATTTGGATCCATCAATCATGATGGAAGCTCCTATCTAACATGTTTGCAAATCTTGAAGGAATGTGTTTCCAGCTACGATGTCAAGCGAGTGAACAGAGATGAAGGTTGTTAGTTGATCTAAAGGTGGGATCTGTTTGTGGGTTGAAGATGAAGAAGCTTAGGGAGAAAACAAAGGGTGAAGTGGAAAGGTGGTGATGTTCACCTGACGTAAAAAATGGCGGAAAGTGAAGCGTTTACTGGCGGCGAAAGTAGCTTGGTTTAGATCGGTGATGACGAAAGTGTTTTGGTTCTGGTGGCTTTGTTAAGGGGTTGTCGTTGTTATACCACTATTTGAGAATGATATGCGGTGTTTTAGTGATATATGAAGGTTACTTTGCGAGAGAAAAATGTTGTAAAAACATTAAGGTTTCGTGTGGTTTAACTGTAGGCGCATGGAAGATCAAAAAGGGTTGAAGTGTGGAGGTTAAATGATAAAGAGTGGAGTGTGAGCTGAAGGTTTAAGTTTTTGAGAGATTTTTTGTTGGAGAAAATAAATATGGTGATGGTTAATAGGTTAGCATGGGGAGGTGATGAATGGTTGAGGAAACTATGAAGAAGTTGTGAGAAAGGATGATGAAGAGTGGTTTTCATAGTGGCGGTATGCTGAAGGTGAAAAAAATGGAAAAGTTCTGTTTTCTTACTACAAGGTGGATGGAGTATGGTGGTGAAATGGCCACTGAGTTTTGTGTGGTGTTTAGGAAAAAATGTGTGTGGTTTTTTTTTAGAAGGTTTTGTCTTGGTGAGAGAGTGAAGATGCAGAGGGAGTACGATTTTTTGTGTGGTCACCTTTCCCTTTTTTTTTTAGTGACTGCCTTTTAACCTGAGAGAGAGGAAGCATTAATAGTTTGTCTTTTTTCCAAGAGAAAATAATGAGAGGAGAGAGTATATACGGTTATGGGAGTGAGAGGAAAGGAATAATTATGATTAAAATACTTTTTTTTTGTCCTTTTGTGCATTAAGGGAGAGAGAATTGTTGAGCGGGTTTAGTGGTGACTGAGTGAGAGAAGAAACAAACTGTGAATGGATTTGTTGTTTCATTAGCAGAGAAATTTGCATGTGGCATGAAAAAAAATACGGAAAGCTGAATGGTGAGTGGTGGGCTGCGTTTTTTGTCCTTAAAGGAAATATTCATCTTCACTCTTATCAGTTATGCAGGACTATTATTGGGAGAGAGGAATGTGTGTTGCGTGTGTGAGTATGAGAATACTGGATCCATTATTTGCTAGCTGGAAATAGCTGGCTGGTAACTTATTTTTTAACCATTTCTACTCTTATTTTGTTAAATTCTAATAATTAAAATAAATACAAGATTAATTCTAAATAATTATGCAGATTATCTCGACTAAAATAAAACTTAAAAGGATTAAAAAACGAATAAAATTCGAGCGCAAAAGTTTTCAATAAAATAAAATGAATGCACTAAAATGATCAACGCGGAATAAATGAATTGGAAAAATACAGCGTTTGGTCAGATTTGAAAATAAATTTTGACCGGTTAGGAGGCTCAGCTGATAAAAAATGTGACCAAAAAATAGTTAAAAAAATTAAAATGAGCACACCAGGTTGAACTACGCGAAACATAGATCAAGAATACTGGCTTCTGCAAGCTCGATTTTAAAACTTTCCGTACACTGATTTTACGGATAGTTTGAGAAACAATTCAACCGATATGTCTGTATATCCAAGAATTCATTCTGGCCAATCATTTTAGGAATTATTTATGACGAAAAACGAGTTAAGCTATGCAAGTGATGCAAATTGAAAATAAAGTCAGACAAATGGAATTTTGAAAAAGGTAGGACAAATTTGGGGTATGACAGATGCCCCTATGTAATTTTCTTGAACCTGAGGGAATGAATTGTTGCATGGCGTTTATTTTAAGGGTGGAAGTCATTTAGATGCAAGAAGACCCCAAAAATTTGTCTTACGCAAAGTAGAAATGCAATGCAAGGATGGAATGTAGGGAGAAAATGCAGTGAGAAATAAATAACATAGTAGAGCATGATTGAAACAAAACACCAGAGATTCTCTGTATCAACGAAGCAGTATCTTATTGATCGAGATATTCCAACTAGGGGGAACGATACCTTAATCACATCTAAGATTCTTTGAGGATATAAGAGCAATATCTAAAGCAAACCTGTTGAGGAAAATAGTTCGACAGAGACTCCCTTTGGAGGAAATAAACTAGCAAAGCTCTGCAGGGGGAAAAGCTCATAAGATACTTTTAAGATAACCTCTACTTAGTGGAGCAACAAGAGCAAAGGTGCTGGGGATTATCAATATCAACTTGAAGTTGAAGAATGACTTGTTGGAGAATAGAAGTTCCATGGGTACTTGCGGAATACTAACTCTTTTCAGAGGAATACTGCAGACTTTGGAGGAGGACTGACCAGGATGATCGCTGATTGATCCCGAATCCTGTTCATGTTATGTACGGTATGATGTTCCACTCAGGGTGGAATTGTATGGAGATGCTTGTATGGATGAAACTGTTGGGAATTTTTAAGTTCATATAGGAATGCAAATGATTTTGTTTATTTTATGAAGTTCCCCGTTTCAACGGGAATGTTATGCATATGTATGATCATGATTGATATGTAATGTATGCGGGAATGAAATTGGGTAATTGGATTTTTGGTAAGGCTTTATTTATGGTTGTTAATGAAAGATTGGTGTTCATTAGATGAAGCAAGGTTAAAATACTCGTTGGGTATATTGACATATCAACTCGGGGGTTGAGAAAAACAATCACATTATCGACTCGGGGGTCGAGAACAAACTAAAATAACAAGTCAACTCGGGGTTGAAGAAACATTAAGATAAATTGTCATCAACTCGGGGGTTGAAAAAAGGTAAAGGCAACAACATCGACTCAGAGGTCGATAAATCCGAAATAAAGGCATCGACTCAGGGGTCAAGAACAATCAAGATAACATATCAACTCGGGGGTTGAAGAAGTAATGACAATGGCATCGACTCAGAGGTCGAGAAAATAACAACAATATATTAACTTAGGGGTTGAAGAGACAATAAAATAAATTTCCATCAACTCGGGGGTTGAAAAAAAGGCAAAGGTAACAACATCGACTCGGGGGTCGAGAAAAACAAAATAAAGGTATCGACTCGGGGGTCGAGAAAATAAAGACAATATCGACTCGGGGGTCAATAAGAAGATATAAAGCAAATATCGACTCGGAGGTTGAGAAAATAAAGACAATATCGACTCGGGGTCGAGGACTATAGCAAGATATCAACTCGGGGGTTGAAGAAAATAAAGATAACAATGACTCGGGGGTCAAGATTTGCAATAAGATGTAAACTCGGGGGGTTAAAGAGGTAATAATAATGACATCGACTCGGGGGTCGAGAAAAAATCAAAATATCAACGCGGGGGTTGAGAAAATTGAAATATCAACTCGGGGGTTGAGGAAGCAACAAATATTAACTCGGGGGTTGAGGAAGGAAATTCACTAAGGAGTGACATTGTCATAGGGTTGATGAAAGTTAATTATGTTATGTATGCATATGGTGCATGTATGTTGTAAGTGATGCACATGTGAATGCAATCAGGGGATTGGTTTCATGAAGGTGCCAACGGGGTGGACTTTTGGTGGTTGCCAATATGAATTGGACTTTAGGAGGTTCCAAGCAAGGTTGGACTTTAGTTTATGATGATGCCAGCAGGGTGGACTTTTGGTGGTTTCCAATAGGGATTGAACTTTTGGTGGTTGCCAAGCAAGGTTGGACTTTAGGAGGTGCCAAGCAGGGTTGGACTTTATTTGGTGAAATGATTTGACTTCCCGACACTCGAAAATGGAAGATATTATGATCAGTGGATAAAGACGGATGCTATTGGTGCCCCAAGTTTGATCTTTTGCAGAAGTTGTGTGCTTGTTCCTGAGAGAACCTCACTTCTAGTTGATGTGCCATGATGACTTACAAATGATAGTGTTATACCCCAAATTTTACCCCTTATATGTCATCACATCTTTGCATTTGCATTAGGGTTCAATCATCTTTGCATAGCTAACCAAATTATCAAGCTTTGTGGTTTTGTTTCTTTTGTGGAATTAGGGTTTTGCACAAAGAGAGGAGAGCTCTGATTAATCAAGATTTGAGAAAAAGATCAACAAAACATGTCCTCATACAATTCAAGGGTTCCTAGGATACTTTTTTGTTCCACGCAACTCATTTCAAGGGCTTCCTAAGTGAAGAGGAGAGGTTTTGAATTCATCTAATAAAAAAGTCAACTGAGGCTCCAAAAAGTCAACCTTTGAGTTTTTTGGTCAACCATGAACATTTCAAGTCATATGCCATGATCTCATGTATTTGGATCAAGAAAAATCAAGGTGGCACAATAAAATAAGAGGATTTGAAAAATTAGGGTTTTGGAGGAATTTCACTAAGAGTGGAAATCATGGTTTTTAGCTATCTTGCAATGACCATATCTCTCTCATTATTAATCCAAATGCAGTAAACTTGTACTCATTTTAAAGGTGACATTCCATATTACAAATTTGTAGAAAGAATCAAGCTCAAAAAATGTAAGGATTTAAAGTCATGTTTGGTCAAAGTTGGAGGAAGTTATGACTTGGTTTTCCATACTTAGAAATTTTCTAAGTACCAAAATTCAGCATGTTTGAATCATTTTCATGGCCATTTTTCTTAAGGTTACAAGTTTAGTTTGACTTTTCCATCCACATGAAAGCTATTCCTTGTTCTTCAAGCTTTCCAAGCATATGTAGAACTCTCCAATTGGATTAAGGAATCAAATGTTATGGTGTCTCAAAGTTGGAAGTTTTTAAGCCCAAGTTGCCAAGACATTTCAAGTCATATTTTTGCTCAACTTGCAAGCCATTTTTCTCAATGTTCCAAGATTCAAAGTCAAAATTTTTTAACATGAAAGTTATTCTCCTCCATCTCAACTTTCCAAGCATAGGTAGAACTCTTTATTTGAAGTTGTGTAGCTCAAGTTATGATAGGTTAAACATGAGTGCCAAGCTATGTCCAAACACTTGCCAAGGCACGACCAAGCCAGCCCTAAGCCGTGTTTTTGGGTCCATTATCATGGCTATTTTCATCTTGCTTCAATCCTGATCTCATTAATCCTTGAACATGAAATTTACACACTTGTATGCCCTCTTTCCTAAGGGGCAAGAATCATTCCAATTGATCCATTAACCATAGAGTTATGGCATGATAAAGTGGGCACCATGGCCATGTTTGCACTATACCAAACCATGCCAATTCCACGATCAACTTGCTGAATCAAAACACAATAATCTTGTAGCATCCAAGACAGATTTCCTTGCTCTAAAACCTGTCAAAGAAGATCTCTAAACATGTTATTTTTGACTCTTTGGAATGGACATGTAAGAACTATATTTGGAAAAAGTAATGGACCATGTTGTAAAGCCTTTACATATGCCATGATCTTTAGGTTCTTCTCATCTCACCTCTGACCTTAACCTAAACACAAGTAAGATGGTACATCACTTGGCTCAAGGCTGATCAGAGGGAGGGCCATGCGTGTAGGTTTAGGGGTCACTTCAACTTTTGTACCAAAAAAACAAGCAACTGAGTTTTTGAATGGGAGAGAGGTTCTGGCTATTAAAACAGGCAAGATAAATTGGCAATAGGGAGAAGAAAAAATAGAAAGAGAGCAGCAAAAAAGAGAGGAAGGGAACAACATCTTTTTTTGAAAGAAATTCCAAACTTTTGAACCTCTTGGTCTTGGAGATTCTGACTCGTTTGCTTGATCCTTTCATCAGCCTGGGAGTATAAAGGAGTCATTGGAACACACGAAGCAACCATCTTGAACTCAACTCGTGTTGTTAAAGCTCCATATTTGGTAACTTTCTCTCAGCCTTTTTCTTTCTGTTTTTACGTTTAAGCATCCTTATTTTATGTGTATTTGAATGTATGATGGGTGTAGAAACGTTTCTGGGTAGTTTGTTTAAGGTTCCTTGAAGCTTCAGTTTTGACACTTTTTCTTCGTGGCCATATTTTAGAGTGTTTAAGGGTTGAAATGACAAAAATGAGGATAGAAATGTATTCTACGTGGAGAGACGGAGAGAACGGCACCAGGTTCGACTGGTTTTGTTGAGGTCTGGACACTGCAACTCTGACAAGGGTGCCTGAGAAGACGGTCGGAGCCCTAGCTTCGGCATCTGTGTGTCACTTATTTTTATTTTCTTTTTTGACCGTTAGACTATGCCATGTAAGCGCCAACTGGGCGCCGCGTCATTGAAAATTACTACCTGGCCTTGCTCACGTGTGTTCCTTTTTTTTTGTTTATTCTGATGTTTTCTTTGGACTGGGCCTTGCCATTTCTTGCTAATAACACCTCCCTTTTGGAGGCCCACGCGCGTGGTTGAAGGTTCTCTTTAGAACCAGACTTGCTGGACACACCCCCAGCCTTTCCTTGTTTCTTTTTTTTTTCTTTCTTTTATTTCTTTAAACTTCTTATTTTATTTTTAATAATTTGAACATCTAAAAATCCTAAAAAAATTTTTTTGACTTTTTAATATCTTAACTAGTTTTTGATATTTTTTATTTATTTTATTTATTTATTTTCGTATTTTATTTAAATATTTTGTTTAAACATATTCATTAAAACACCCTTGTTTTAGGGTTTGCCTTTTGACTGACTTCCTCAAATCTTTTTGACCTAATTTTTTTTCAAGTTTCTACATGTAATGTAAAGAGTCTAAAATATTTTTGGTGGCCACAAATGAAATTGTTAAGTTGACTTTTGGTTTGATTTTTGAGGCCACGATTCCTTTAAGCACTATAAGTTTGTTGGTAACATTTGAGGTGGTCTTGGTACCAATCTTGTTATGAGCTTTTGCACATATCTTCTTGTCTATTTTAACAGAACTTAAGGCATTGAGATGGATTTTATTTGACCTTTTTCCTATTTTTGATTTGGACTTGAAGTTAGGGTTCATTTTGGGTTTGTTTTGGTGGGTGCCTTAACCTAGTTTCTAAGCATGGTTCTTTAAGTGGTTCCCTTGATGTCAAGGAAGGAAATATGAGTTGTATATCATTTATATGGTACTTCCCCATGTGAACTTTGAGTTGAAACTAAATGTTTGTTTCATTTTTTTGCATATCCTTTTGTTTAAGTTTGTAATAAATGTGTTTTTGTTGCCTTGGTATGTGTTTGATTTTGTTCTTGACCACTTGAAAGGTTGAAAGTAATATGATATGGTTGCTGCCCCTCTTGGTTACCACCTCATTTGAACCTTTTGGTTTCCACACTTTGGTTATTATCATCCTTACCTCTAATTTCATCCTCTCAATACTTGTTATTACAAGTAGTTTGTCCCTCATTCCAAAGGAAAGTCTCTCTATTGACTTTAATGGCATAGATAGTTCATGACCTCTTGGCCTCATTAGAACCATTCTTTTCCCTTGACCTTATTAGGATCAATATCTTGGCCTCATTAGAGCCACTTTTCCTTGACCTAGTTTAGGTTAGGATCCTTACCTTCTCATGTAAGCACTATCATCATAGTTGTTTACTTCCCTCTTTGGCCTTATTAGAGCCATTTACCATACAACTTAGAATTAGGGTAGAGTTCTTAAACTCTATGTGATTCTCATCATAATGAGTATTCACTTCCCTTTTGACTTTGTTTAAAGTCAATCTCCTTAGACTAGACATTCAACTTAGACTTAGAGAGTTCTTTAACTCTATATGAGTATCATACTCATTCCCCTTGGAACTTTGACCATAGTCAATGGTTCCTCACCCTTGTTGAGGTGAACTACAAATGCTCTATTCCATCCTAGTCAGGATACGTAGGCACGAGATGCGACGTCTTGGCGAGCATACTTAGTGTATATACCCCTAGGTCTTTACCATAGGTCTTTATATTAACCTTAGCACATTACCCTTAGCAAGCAAACATAACATAACATAAATACAAACAAGGGGTTCCTGTAGAATACTATAGATACTTAGGATGCTAACACCTTCCCTAGGTATAATAAACCCCCAAACCTTAGATCTCTTAGATGTGTCTTCACATAGCGCAATTAGGGTTTTCTTCGATCTTTACCCTTTCCTTTGGATAAATCAAAGCTCGATGGTGAATTTCAAAGATGTGTGATTCAAGTTAATTAATAGCTTGATATTCGATTCTCACTGCAATAGATAGTATGAGCGTAGCGACTTAACCAATGCCTGTTGATTATGTTTTTGCTCTTCCCTAAGCCTTTTTTACACTTGTTGAACTCAAAGGTTGCTTAGTGTCTGACATGGTCAGCTTAACCAACTTGAAAGTATGAAGGTAATCTGCCCCTTTGCAACCTGTTTTCCCCAGTTTGTTGGGTATTCTAATGAATCCTCTTCGAAAGGAAACCTTAAGAGTGATTACACCATGACACGGTCTAAGATGATTTACCCCGGTGTTTGAATCCTTCAGTGGTCTGCCTCTATTTGAACCTCGAAAGGACTTGCCCCAGATTGACTGAGTATCGCTTTGAAGGACTTGCCCCAGATTCACAAGGTTATGAGGTAGTCTTGATTCGAGTCAGTGCCATCAAATGTTCAAGTTCCTCTTTGATCGCTACTTGTTGAAATTTCCATAATGTCAAGTACTGATTTGCAGTTAAAATTGTTAATTCAAAAATGGTAATTTTAATGCGACATTCATGCAAGTTTTGAAAAATCATTTATTAGGAATGATGTGACAGTGTGTGACGAGTGGACCATTAGTCCAAACGCAATATTGATTTACTGGTGTGTGAAAGATATAGTAAGAATATGACACCAATAAAGGTGATTAGCAAATCTCTAGGAGTGAGTTTACGCAACCTTGATGTAGTATTCTTTCAGAATAAACCCCGCCTTAATTAGGTTTTTTTAGGGTTGTATCGCAGTCTGGTTCATGGTTTTTGAAACAAAGGATATAAGGCTCAAAATTTGATTTTAACCCACCCTTTCTTCGTGATGGTCTCCGGTCCTACGTTCAGTTAATTCGACACACATTCGTCTAGAGTTTGATGGTGCAAGAGTGATGATGATCTAAGATTTTATTGAAATGACAGTAACCTTGTTTTTTATTTTTGATTTTTTTTTGTTTGAGGATTTGCCGACCTCTTTTCTAATTCTTGTTTTGCTTTTTGATCCCTAATTTTTGCCTGGAACGCTTTTATTTTTTAAGTCCACCGGGATTGCCCAAATTTTTGTCTAAGTCACCTATTTGGGGTTTGACCTAGTGGGCTTTATTTTTTTATTTTTTTAAAGGTTGTGACTGCCAAGTCATTGGTCATTAAAGAACAACCGTCATAACTTCTGAATTTTGCATGGTTCCTTCGACACTTCAAGACGTGTACGAAGAATGCGAAGTCAGATTAACTGAACACTACCCTACCTCAGGTTAAGCGTAAGGGTTTGTAGATAAAAAAAACACATACTTCTAGTCTCAAAGTGGTTAACTAGGGATTAACTCCCTATCTCTCCAGTGTTTGGGGATTTGAAACAATGCATGTATATCATCATCATGATTTTATTTGGAAGCATACCAGCAACACTTATGGGTATTTAGTTTTTGTCATCCTCCCTCAAAGCTTCGGTAAAGAAACAATGTGATAAAGGGAGTGCAATGAAGAAATATTTTTGTGACTTTTGCAATAAATGATAAAAGATGAGTGAATACGAATGGACTTGTTCAAAACATGCATGATAATTACATTAACAATACCATTAATAAACAACAATGTCTAAAAGTAAATAACATTTACAGGAAAGAAACTACAATTATCAGAATGAGAAGTTCCTGGTCTGCTTTTCTTTTGATGAGATTGACCAACAACAGTTTCTGATTGAGTTGTTTCTGAGTTTTTAGTTTCAGCAACTGTGTTTTTATCTCTAGAGTCTTTATCCTTAGGTTCTGAAAAAGGTGATTTCTAAATCTGCAAGTTTCTCAACAAACTTTGATTTTTTAGGGTCAAGCTTATCATCAAATCTAACATGAATTGATTCTTTAATAATTCGTGTTTCTGCGTTATAGATTCTGTAGCCTTTTGAGCGTTCAGAATATCCTAACAACAAACACTTTTGAGCCTTAGAATCAAACTTGCCAAGATTCTCCTTAGTGTTTAACATAAAACATGTACAACCAAAATGATGAAAATAAGATATGTTGGGCTTTTTGTTCTTCCACAATTCATAAGGAGTCTTACCCCGAATAGGTATAACAGAAACTTTGTTCTCAATGTAATATACTGTGTTTACTGCCTCTGCCCAGAAATGCTTAGCCATATTAGTTTCTTAGATCATGGTACTAGCCATTTCTTGCAAAGCCCTATTCTTCCTTTCTACAACTCCATTTTGTTGTGGAGTTCTAGGACAATAGAAATCATGGTAAATGCCATGAGAATCAAATAGATCCTTAAAGTATCTATTCTCAAATTCTCCGCCATGATCGCTTCTGACTTTGACTATTTTGTAATCTTCTCTATTTGCACATGAGTGCAAAAGGTAGAGAACACATAATGTGACTCATCTTGTGTTTCAAGAACTTTACCCATGTCCAACGACTATAGTCATCAACGATAACTAATCCATACTTCTTCCACTGATTGAAGTTGTTTTCACTGGTCCAAACAAATAAATGTGTAGAAGTGTTGGATTTATTAATCCAGTGTCACCCTTCGTATTCATTGGGCTTAACATCCCAACCCATATCGCTTAACAGGCGCAGACTCTAGAGGTCTCTATACTATAAGGAAATAAAGTTGTGTCTTCACTAATAACAATTGCTTTTGGCGCAGTGGTAAGTGCTTGATCTTAATGAGTGGTATCAGAGCCATGTCATGGGTTTGAATCCCCCAGCTGACACTGGGGGGAAGATTGTTGGATTTATTAATCCAGTGTCACCCTTCGGATTCATTGGGCTTAACATCCCAACCCATTGCGCTTAACAGGCGCAAATTCTAGAGGTCTCTAGACTATGAGGAGATAAAGTTGCGCCTTCACTAATAGCAATTGCTTTTAGTGCAGAGGTAAACACTTGATCCTAATGAGATTGTGAGAGCAAGAATTGTCTCTACAAGTCAATCTATGTTTTGATGATAACAATAAGTATTTGTGAAAGAACCATTTTATGGTCTAACGTGTGTTGTGTGCAGATCATAAGAACTAAAGACATCATAACCAACATACACCAGCTAGATGTACGATGATTGAATATATACATATGCGAAGTTACTATGTGTGACTAAAGTCGCGAGAAGCAAGAACGCTTCTTTATCTAGTCATGATCAGCCAGATCCAAGGATGCCAAGATTGTTGTTGCAATGCTCTTGTGGATGCTCTCTGAAAGTGATTGAGATTCTGAAGATAGCGAAGCTTCTGAAGAAGTACACTCTGAAATAACCAAAGTACGGAAGGCTCCTATAACTTGAAGTTCTGATAGCTGAAGGCGCTGAAGACAAAGTGCAGAAAGAATCTGAAGACTGATGAGTTCTGAAGATCAAGGTTTCAAATAAGAAGTTCTGAAGACTCTGAAGATAGGCTCTGAAGATTCGGAAGACTTGAAGCAGAAAATGATAACGTTCTTAAAGACCAAGTGCTGAAGTTCTGAAGACTGATTCCTAATGGACTTCTTCAATCTACGGAGGACTTGAAGCATCAGATATTCTGCTATGAAGACTCTACTCATGCTTCATCAAATTAACATCAGAAGCCACTGAAATTTTGAAGTCTAAATATTACCGTTGTGAGTTAAATGTACACACTACCCAAGACATCTATATCACAACGTCTCTTTTCCAAACAGCCAACAGTATTCTCTAACGGCTATATTTCTACTGGCTATTTAATGGAAAGAGTTTTTGCTTCTGATGTGTCGATCACTTGTAGAATCACGAACTGAATGTTCATCTACAAAATTAACCAAGTCATTATGAAGATAGCAACAACGATGAGTTCTCGTTGTAACACTTAACATATTCAGAGCTATCATTATTTCACTAATGGCGATTGTTGTTTAAACTCAAGAAGACAAATCAACACAACAACAACAATCAAACAGAAGCTGTTGATGAAGAAGACAACATTGAAGATATAAAGCAAGGAGTTGTTGCTTAAAGCTTGCTCAACCAGAAGACGAAGAAGAAGAAGATCTACAAGATGTCAACAATTGTAATATCTAAATACATCTTCATAGTTTCTTAGGAAAGCAATGAGCTGATTGCTCAAAACTTGCTTGAACACAAGTGTGTGTTCTTTGTACTTAAACTTAGGAGAAACTTGCTTATTAAGAAGCATAATTTGTAATCTCCAGTTTACCAATTCAACTAAATGAATTAAGACTCCTTAAGTGAACGTTATATCCTGATGGGATCCCTGAACGGTTCAACTGTGAGTTGAGGCCCTTGAGTATATCACGCGGTGATCAGATACTTGAGATGACAATGGCTGGGTGTCATTGTGGAAAATCCTGAAATAGGGTCAATAGCGTTATATTCATTAAGTTGAATCCCTGAACGTCTAGCTGCGAAAGCCTAGCAGTAGATCTTAGAGAGATTAGAACTTGTAGGTCAATGTTCGTTATATTCATTAAGTTGAATTCCTGAATGGTTCATTGTGTTGTTAGTCACAGTGCGGTTGTGCAAGTTGTTAGTCACCGGCGTGGCCCGTGCAAGTGTAATCATGATTTGATTATAGTGGATTAAGTCCTTGTGTTCAAGGCGAAATCACCTGAGGAGGGTGGACTGGATTAGCCCGCCTAGTGAACCAGGATATATCGTGTGTCCTTTACTCTCTTGCTTAGTATCTCTATTTATGTTTCTGCATTGTCTATCAGAACCTCATATTAAGCAAAGTCAGAACCTTGCAGCCTATCTCTGATAAGCTTCCGCACTGCATGTTCTGAGTATCGTATCCCATGATCAGAACCTGTATGGTTCTCATGTTCCATAGTTAAGAGATCAGAATATCTCAACGAACATTGAAGGTTCTTGAGAGTCTCTTTAACAAGATGCGAAAAGTTACAAAAAGAGTAAATACACAATTCAAACCCCCCATTTCTTGTGTCTTTCTCGCACCTTCAATTGGCAACAGAGCTCTGGTTCTGTTATTAATTTACATCAAACACTTAACAGTGTCAGAAAAAGATCCAGATGTGGTGCGTAGAAGTACTCTTGGTGAGATTGAAATCCACTTACAATTTCTGTAACAGTTCAGCGGTTGACTGTATACAAAATTGTAATCAATTTGATTACTTCGTGAGCAATTCACTGATTCTAGATGAAGCCTCACTAAAATTGAAGAACCAGTTGATAAGATAAATTCATCAGATAAAAGGCAGTATCTGTTGAATGCTCATCCTGGAAATTACGTGTGGATAAAACCACGTATATGCTTAAAAGATGAATCATCAGAAAGCAAGAAATCTTGTTTGCTGAAGATTAATTCTTTATGAGTTTTTGAGATGTTTTTAAGAAACGAATTAGGTCCACCCTTGACTTTCTCGTTTAAAACTCATTCTGAATCTCTTCACGTAAAGAAGAAAGATTGTTGTTCTAAGACTTTGAATTTCAGAAAGAAATCTGTTAAAATCAGAATCTGAAAATTCAAATTATTAGAATTGATTCAATGTTAGAATCTGGAATGATCAAAAGATTCAATGAAGAACTGAATCCCAAAGATTCAGTAAATACTTGATTCTGAACGAACTCTTAAGCTTTAACTGGTTCAGTGATCAAGCTCCAACAACTTGAAATCATCCTAGTAAAAATCAAATGTTGATAATCTGATTTTCATCAGATCAAGTGTTCTCAGAACCATTTGAGCTATGAAATTAGATGTTATCATTCCAGGTATCTAGGTTCTCCAACTGATGTCTTAAAAGATGAGTTAATGATGTTCTTTTAAATAAATCAGTTAACTCATAGATATGTGTGAACAACTCCAAATAAGTTGATCATCATTGTGAGAACAAGAAGGCTCATGCAAACCATGTCTAGTAATGTACACATGGGGCGTGATGACGTTTTGGTTCTGAACAAGTTCTGAAACAACCTTGAGGAACAAAGTCAGATGTTGATATGTTAATTCCTCCTTGAATAACCTCTCAAAGGTTCTCACTAATCTTGTGAAATTAACCATCTTTCAAAGAAAAGAAACTCTCACAAACGCAGACTGAATTCAGGCTATGAAAGGAGAACTCAACCAATTTTCAAAGTTTGTTGTTTAAGATTCAGATCCATATCTTAAGAACTGTATCGAAACTAAACAGGTTCTATGGATCAAGGAAATAAGAAGTGAGAAGCGATCAAAAATAGATGTAATCTGTTGTTTATGAATGGGGTCATCAAATGGAATTTTACTGTTCACCCAGTACTGCTCCCACGCATACGAGTGTCAATTTTTCCTTCAGAACATTCGTTACATCGCCTTACCAAAAAGATAGTGCATGTAATTGCCTAAGTTCAGATGGAGTGGTCACTCTGATAATGCTAAGTCTTAATCTCGGTCATTATAACCTAGAGAACTGACGGACAAGGTTGAACAGGAAAAGAGAGAAAGCTGTAATTTAACCAGGATCACTTTCCAAGAAAATATTCTTTTTCTTCAGAAGTCAGAAGACAAACGTATCTTGAAGAACCCAAGAAACATCTGCAGCTTACTCGAAAATAGGCAGAATCAGAAAGATGCTCAAAGGAATGCTTTCACGAAAAGTTTTAGCCAAAAGATTCTCTTCAAAAGTTCAGAATCCCTAAGGTACACTTTTTCTTCTTCTCTGTTAACCCATAAAATAATTCTTTTTTATGACTAGTTAAAAGTTTAGGATTCACTAGGAAAATTATTTGAATATCTGTTAAAACTTAGCTATAAGAAATTGCTAGATAAAAGAAAATCCTTTAACGAAATCTACACGCAAAGGGAACACCATAATAAATGCGAATCTTTTGAAAACATAACATATCTCTGACAACGTAATAAAGCTTGAGATCTTATGTGTGCATATGTCCTCCAAAAGACTACTTCCATCAGCGTCTAGTCATATCCTATAACACATAGGTATAATTCAGCCAACACCTCTCTAGAACTTAATCTCTCCTCTCTCTCTTTTTTAGAGTCTCTTAGACAATCCAACGACTATTAAAAAAAATTAGAATAAATGACACTCATTAGCTCATCCCATAGAGACAGTTGCGTACGAAAAAGTTTTTTTTTTCTTACTAGAAACGTCCTAGTCGTAAAACACGTATGTTAGAGGTCAGCCACTTGATTGATAAGCATCATAGAAACATGATCTCTCAACTAAAACAATTCACTAAGAAGATTTGGTCATTAATTTTGAATTATATAAACAGTAAAATCCTTGCACTACAATCTGTGCTTAGTCAAACTTTATATATATATGGTCTAGGATAAAAACTAAACTGCAAACCGTATCCCTTTTTACCCTCTCTGTAACAAAAAAGGTATTTGTTCATCTTAGCTACCCCTACTCATCAATAATATAAGTCTTATTCTATATGTATATTATCCTCAGTTTCTAACTTATTAAAACTCACACTTATCTAACTCCTGGTTTAATCTCCTCAAAAGACTTCCTCACCATTTTCATGGCAAACATATCCTTGACTCCAAGAACCTTCTTTGGCGACGACAACTCTCTTGAAATCATTAGTGAAAAACAACCTAAGCTAATGGATGTTGATCATAATTTTCATCTGGGCATTCATTCACAAAATTAGAATGGGTACATTCATATACTTAGAGGTCCCATTTATCCAAACATCGTAAAAACCTTTTGGATCAACGCTGCTGTCAGCCATGATGGTCTGACCATTTCTTCAAACATCTATGGTATCCCTCTCTCCTTCAATGCTTCAAAAATCGCTGAAGCCATTGAATGTCCACTAGAAGGCATCACTCCCAATCATGCATCCATTCGATGCACTCCTTATGCAAAATTACACTACTTGTTTAATAAAGGTTCTGCCTTCGAACCAACTAATCCTGAGAAACTCCTGCCCCATGCCAAAGGCTGGTTTAAATTTATTCTGACAAACATCAAACCTCGAAGCACATACAAAAACTTTTTGTATCATGATGACATGCTCCTAATCATGTGTCTTCTTAAGCAAGCTCGTATAAATCTGCCCCAAATTATATTTGACCATCTCAAGGACACCATTCTCATGTCAAGAACTACACTTGAAACTACAATCCCTTACGAAAGAGTCTTAACTGAAGTATTTTTCAAAACAGGAGTTCTGCAGACAATTAGCAGGATTAGATGCAGTCTTGATAATGCCTTTGTTGAAAATTCTTGTGAAACTTTTGACAGTACCTGGCTCTCAGAAAACAAATTAGTTGACAATCTGAAATAGATTAGGATACTAGATATTTAAGTGCATCTATGTTATTAGATAATAGTATATATATATATATATATATATATATATATATATATATATATATATATATATATATATATATATATATATATATATGTTATCTTCTGTCTTGCGATATTTATGTTGTCTGGCAACCACTAATAAAAATCTTAATAAACCATTAAAATATTGCATAAAATGTCATGTCACTACTATTAAAATAAGTTTTCTTGGGCTCAAGAAATCTTCATTAATATCATGAATCCAAACGCTGTTACTAACTCCTTACACTTCCCAATAAATCAGTAACTACTCCGCGTTCTTATCAAACACGATTACAACCCTTAGTATACCCAAGTAATTGTAACCCTTCTAGAAAATAGTTAACTAGATCTGTTAAACTAAGATCCATCATCCCAATTAATCTATAAATACTAGGATTGTCCGTCTCTTCACATCACACTAAAAAATCCATTTAAGTTCTCCCTTCACTAAAACAATGAACTTCCAAAGAAACGGTCAAACCTTCCTTGGCAATAAAGAAAACCTTCACCTTATCTCTGAGAAAAGACCCAACATTAGTCGTCTTAAAGATGATGGTCTAGAATTCATTAGAAGCATGCAAGTTCAATCCTGGCAATGCTATTATGCATTACTGAACGGTCCCATCTATCCCGACCTAGTGAAGGAATTCTGGTACTATGCAAAAATAAGCAGTGACGGCAACACTATCTGGTCTGAAGTATACTGTCACCCCATTGTCATTTCTATTGCCTCAATAGATAATATCATTGGATGCGTCTCTGACGGGGTCACAATTGAAGACTTTCAATCAGATCTAAGTATGGTGAAAAGATGCAGAATCCTATTCGATGATTCGGATACATATGATCCAAATGATCCTGAGAAACTTCTCTTTACACCAAAAATGTGGTTCAAATTTTCAGTGACCAATCTCCTCCCTCATGCGTCTGCAAGACACACTGTGACACATGATGACAGGATCCTCACTTTTCTTCTAACTCACCACGTTAGAATTAACCTTCCCAAAACCATTTTCAACCACATGAGACATGCTATCAAAACTTCAAGAAATCAGATACAGGCCTACATTCCTTACGGAAGGATAATATCTGAAATATTGTTTAAAGAAAAAGCCTGGGGATTAATTAGCAAACTCGGACCAGGACCATCGCCTGTAGTAAACAGATGTGATAGGGTAGACAGAATTGAAGACCTTGATGATTAGATAAGCAATCCTTTAGGACCAAGTCAGTTTAGATTACCCTATGATTAACTAGTAACTCTGTATTCTGTGTTGGGTACTTAAACCTTTATTATGACTGTATGCTATCCATGTTTAAATGCATTTAATATTTAAATGAGCTCATTGTTGGTTATTTTTAACTGTTCTTCAGATTAATTATGCCATAACGAAAAATTAGTAAACCTAATGGCCTTTAATATACCTGAACACTAGTTTAACATTTGGCTTCCATTACCTTCAGCTAATATCATTCATATTCTTGATTTTAATTGATTGATAGATATATGCTTAATTGCTCATATGCCCTGACACTTTTTGATGATGTCAAAAAGGGGGAGAAATAAATATAATGATGATTTTGACTGAAAGAAGGAAATCTGAAAACTCAAACAAGAACTCACATATAAAATGCGTTGCTACTAACGGTTGTTGTTTGATGTTATCCAAGGAACTCTAAACAAGTTCACTAGGCATTCTAAGAAACAGGTTAAGCTGGAATAATCAGATTTATCGTAATCCTTATCTCACTTAGCTCAGAAAAGAAGTAAGAAAACTCTAAAAGCAGTCAAGACTAAGCATACAATTCAAGATGCTCACTCAGAAGATCTGTGCAAATCAGAAGTCAAGAACTGTCTGAAGATCCGGATTGAAGATCCAAGAAGAAGTTGTTCTAATGTTTACCAAGAACCATTGGAAATGAAAACGATCTGGTATCAGACTAAATCAACAATTGGTAATCAGACTCAGTACACAAAGATCAGTATCAGACTCATCAATCAGAGCAAAGTTATGGATTACTGTCAAAAATACCTTCATTAGTATCAATATCAGCACTCTAATGAATTACCTCTCAAGCGTATGAGAAGAAATTCTTCACTTGGTATCGGACTCAACATACTCTAGTATAAGACTCAGCACATCACATGGTAACAGATCAAAATTAAATCATGAGTATCAGAATCAAGCGTTGATTGATCACTTTAATTAAAACCTTCAATTGGTATCTGATCAGAAATCAAGCTTTGATAAACTACTAAGTATGACTTTAACAAGGTTCTGAGATGAAGACCTGTGTTCAAAAGTCAAAACAGTCATGATCTACATTGGTGCTTAAAATCTTATCATCCAGAATTATAATTCTGAAGATCCCAATATCTGACGTATAAGAATTAGGGGGAGACTGCCCTGAAGATCAAAATTGCAATGAAGAAATATTTTGGTGATTTTTGCAATAAATGATAAAAGATGAGTGAATACGAATAGACTTGTTCAAAACATGCATGATAATTACATTAACAATACCATTAATAAACAACAATGTCTAAAAGTAAATAACATTTATAGGAAAGAAACTACAATTATCAGAATGAGAAGTTCATGGTCTGCTTTTCTTCGGATGAGATTGACCAACAACAGTTTCTGATTGAGTTGTTTCGGAGTCTTTAGTTTCAGCAACTGTGTTTTTATCTCCAGAGTCTTTATCCTTAGGTTCTGAAAAGGTGATTTCTAAATCTGCAAGTTTCTCAACTAACTTTGATTTTTCAGGGTCAAGCTTATCATCAAATCTAACATGAATTGATTCTTCAATAATTCATGTTTCTGCGTTATAGATTATGTAGCCTTTTGAGCGTTCAGAATATCCTAACAACAAACACTTTTGAGCCTTAGAATCAAACTTGCCAAGATTCTCCTTAGTGTTTAACATAAAACATGTACAACTAAAATGATGAAAATAAGATATGTTGGGCTTTCTATTCTTCCACAATTCATAAGGAGTCTTACCCAGAATAGGTATAACAGAAACTCTGTTCTCAATGTAATATACTGTGTTTACTGCCTCTGCCCAGAAATGCTTAGCCATATTAGTTTCTTAGATCATGGTACTAGCCATTTCTTGCAAAGTCTTATTCTTCCTTTCTACAACTCCATTTTGTTGTGGAGTTCTAGGACAATAGAAATCATGGGAAATGCCATGAGAATCAAATAGATCCTTAAAGTATCTGTTCTCAAATTCTCCGCCATGGTCGCTTCTGACTTTGACTATTTTGTAATCTTCTCTGTTTGCACTTGAGAGCAAAAGGTAGAGAACACATAATGCGACTCATCTTGTGTTTCAAGAACTTTACCCATGTCCAACGACTATAGTTATCAACGATAACTAATCCATACTTCTTCCACTGATTGAAGCTGTTTTCACTGGTCCAAAAAAATCAATGTGTAAAAGTGTTGGATTTATTAATCCAGTGTCACCCTTCGGATTCATTGGGCTTAACATCCCAACCCATAGCGCTTAACAAGCGCAAACTCTAAAGGTCTCTATACTACGAGGAAATAAAGTTGCGCCTTCACTAATAGTAATTGCTTTTAGCGCAGTGGTAAGTGCTTGATCCTAATGAGTGGTATCAGAGCCAAGTCATGGGTTCGAATCCCCCGGCTGACACTGGGGGGGGAGATTGTTGGATTTATTAATCCAGTGTCACCCTTCGGATTCATTGGGCTTAACATCCCAACCATAGCGCTTAACAGGCGCAGACTCTAGAGGTCTCTATACTATGAGGAAATAATGTTGTGCCTTCACTAATAGCAGTTACTTTTAGTGCAGTGGTAAGCGCTTGATCCTAATGAGACTGTGAGAGCAAGAATTGTCTCTACAAGTTAATCTATGTTTTGATGATAACAATAAGTATTTGTGAAAGAACCATTTTATGGTCTAACGTGTGTTGTGTGCAGATCTTAAGAACTAAAGACATCATAACCAACATACACCAGCTATATGTATTATGAATGAATATATACATATGCGAAGTTACTATGTGTGACTAAAGTCGCGAGAAGCAAGAACGCTTCTTTATCTAGTCATGATCGGCCAGATCCAAGGATGCCAAGATTGCTGTTGCAATGCTCTTGTGGATGCTCTCTGAAAGTGATTGAGATTTTAAAGATATCGAAGCTTCTGAAGAAGTACACTCTGAAAGAACCAAAGTACGGAAGATTCCTATGACTTGAAGTTCTGATAGCTGAAGGCGCTGAAGACCAAATGTAGAAAGAATCTGAAGACTGATGAGTTTTGAAGATCAAGGTTTCAAATAAGAAGTTCTGAAGACTCTGAAGACAGGCTCTGAAGATTCGGAAGACTTGAAGCAGAAAAGGATAACGTTCTTAAAGACCAAGTGCTGAAGTTCTGAAAACTGATTCCTAATGGACTTCTTCAATCTACGGAAGACTTAAAGCATAAGATATTCTGCTATGAAGACTCTACTCATGTATCATCAAATTAACATCAGAAGCCACTGAAGTTTTGAAGTTTAAATATTACCGTTGTGAGTTAAATGTACACACTGCCCAAGAAAAGATGTCCGGTCACTTCTTCCTATGCAAAAAGAAGATGTGTCAGTACAACTCATTATATCACAACGTCTCTTTTCCAAACAGCCAACAGTATTCTCTAACGGCTATATTTCTACTGGCTATTTAATGGAAAGAGTTTTTGCTTCTGATACGTCGATCAGTTGTAGAATCACGAACTAAATGTTCATCTACAAAATTGACCAAGTCATTATGAAGATAGCAACAACGATGAGTTCTCGTTGTAACACTTAACATATTTAGAGCTATCATTATTTCACTAATGGCGATTGTTGTTGAAACTCAAGAAGATAAATCAACACAACAACAACAATCAAACAGAAGTTGTTGATGAAGAAGACAACATTGAAGATCTGTTAAGTCATCAACCTACCTTCTCGTCAGGACTACATTGAAGATCTGAAGCAAGGAGTTGCTGCTCAAAGCTTACTCAACCAGAAGACGAAGAAGAATAAGATCTACAAGATGTCAACAATTGTAATATCTAAATACATCTTTGTAGTTTCTTAGGAAAGCAAGGAGTTGATTTCTCAAAACTTGCTTGAACACAAGTGTGTGTTCTTCGTACTTAAACTTAGGAGAAACTTGATTATTAAGAAGCACAATTTGTAATCTCCAGTTTGCCAATTCAACTAAATGAATTAAGACTCCTCAAGTGAACGTTATATCCTGATGGGATCCCTGAACGGTTCAGCTGTGAGTTGAGGCCCTTGAGTAGATCATGTGGTGATCAGATACTTGAGATGACAATGGCTGGGTGTCATTGTGGAAAATCCTAAAATAGGGTCAGTAGCATTATATTCATTAAGTTGAATCCCTGGACGTCTAGCTGCGAAAGCCTAGCAGTAGATCTTAGAGAGATTGGAACCTGCAGGTCAATGTTCATTATATTCATTAAGTTGAATCCCTGAACGGTTCATTGTGTTGTTAGTCACAGTGCGGTTGTGCAAGTTATTAGTCACCAGCGTGGCCCGTGCAAGTGTAATCATGATTTGATTATAGTGGATTAAGTCCTTGTGTTCAAGGCGAAATCACCTGAGAAGGGTGGACTGGATTAGCCCGCATGGTGAACCAGAATATATCGTGTGTCCTTTACTCTCTTGCTTAGTATCTCTATTTATGTTTCTGCATTGTCTATCAGAACCTCATATTAAGCAAAGTCAGAACCTTGCAGCGTATCTCTGATAAGCTTCCGCACTGCATGTTTTGAGTATCGTATCCCATGATCAGAACCTGTATGGTTCTCATGTTCCATAGTTAAGAGATCAGAATCTCTCAACGAACATTGAAGGTTCTTGAGAGTCTTTTTAACAAGATGCAAAAAGTTACAAAAAGAGTAAATACACAATTCAAACCCCCCTTTCTTGTGTCTTTCTCACACCTTCAAGAAGTTCTAACGGTCTAGAGGTAGAAACTATATTTTTTGCTTTGAAGGAAGTTTTAGAGAACTTGCCTTTCTGACAAGCTTCACAAAGAGCATCTGAAGCAAACTTCAAGATTGGTAAGCCTCTGACCAGTTCAAGCTTATTTTACTGAGAAATCCTCATCATGCTAATATGGCCCAAACGTCTATCCCATACCCATTGTTTTTCATTAACATTCGTTGAGCATTTGAAATTCTATTCACTGAGATCAGAAAGTCTAATCTTGTAAATGTTATTTTTCCTCTTTCCGGTAAAGAGGATTGAGCCATCTTTCTGACTGACAGCCTTACAGGACTTTTGATTAAAGATAATATCATAACCATTGTCACTAAGCTGACTGATAGACAATAAGTTATGCATCAAACCATCGACCAGAAAAACATTAGTAATAGAGGGAAGTTTACCATTACTGATAGTTCCAGAGCCAATGATTTTTCCTTCCTGGTTTCCTCCAAAACCAACGAAGCCTTCAGGCTTAAGTTCCAAACTTTGGAACATATGACTTATTCCCGTCATGTGTCGTGAGCAACCACTGTCCAGGTACCATGATTGGTGTTTCAATTGAGTTGCTAAGGATGTTTGCAACATAAACTATCTTTTCCTTAGGTACCCACTTTCTGGGTCCTTTTTTGTTAGTTTTCCCATAGTGTTTAACAACTTTGGGTTTATGTGCAACAAGATAATCAAGTGGAATTTGTGCATGATATTTAGATTTAGAAACAAATTTATGTGTTGGTGGAGGTTTCTGTGCAAGCTCAAAATAAACAGGTTTTGTACCAGTAGGTACAAAGTGCTTATAGAGAGGTTTTGGTTTTACCATGATACTTTCATCAATCTTAGAGGTATCTCTACAACCTAAACCTGTCTTTCCATTTCTACTAACTCCATAGATTAAGGAAGCAATTTTGCTTCTATCTATGCTTTTAGTCAGAAAGTGCTGAAAAGCTCTGTCATATCTAAATGCAGGATTGGTACCGGAAGTATCTGGACCTATTTCTTCTTCTAATTTTGAGATTTAACTTCTCAAAGTAAAGTTTGTAGTTTTTAAAGAAAATATTTTTTCATTTAAAGAAGAAATATTGTCTTCATGCTTCTCACGAGTTTTAGAAGTAATTACTTGGACTTGTTTAAGGTCTTTGTATTTGCTTTGATACTTCTCCAGTATTTTAGAAAGACATGATTCTAAATCAGAACGAGAGAGATTAGAAAATATCTCTTCAGAATCATGACCAGATTCTGCTTTTGTGTTTGATGATACTTTGTCTTCAGGTTCTCTAGAGACTTCAGCATCAGAGGTTATTGCCATCAATGCAACATTAGCTTGTTCTTCTTCGGAATCTTCTTCTTCTGAATCAGAGTCGTCCCAGGTAGCCATGAGTCCTTTCTTACCTTTGACATAATTCTTTTTATGCTTTTTGTCTTTCTTGAGCATGGGACATTCATTCTTGTAATGAACTGGCTCTTTGCATTCATAGCAAATAACTACTTTTCAAGAACTCGACTTCCTTTGTCCAGATGTTGAGTCAGAACGACCGGCAGTCCTTCTAGCTCCTTTGAACTTTCCTTGACCATTTTGTCTGTTCTTCCAGAGTCTGTTGACTCTTTTGGAATTAATGAAAGTTCATCATCTTCTGAGTCTTCATCAGAATCTTCTGAGATTTCCTTAGCTTGATAAGCTCTTGACTTTTCAGAGTTGGATTTCAAAGCAACTGACTTTCCTTTCCTTTAAGGTTCATCTTTCTCAAGCTCTATCTCATGATTTCTTAAAGAGCTAACGAGTTCTTCAAGTCTGATACTGTTAAGATATTTAGATAGTTTCAAGGCAGTTACCATAGGTCTCAACTTCTTATGAAGGCTTCTGATGATCTTTTTGACGTGGTCAGTAGTTGAGTATCCTTTGTCCAGAACCTTGAGTCCCGCGACTAACATTTGAAACCTTGAAAACATAGTTTCAACTGTTTCATCATCCTTCATTCTGAATGTCTCATATTTCTAGATTAGGGCAAGCTCCCTTGTCTCCTTAACTTGAGTGTTTCCTTCTTGAGTCATTCTTAGAGAATCACAAATGGACTTGGCAGTATCTCTGTTTGTTATCTTCTCATACTTAGTATAAGAGATAGCATTTAGCAGTATAGTTCTTGCCTTGTGATGATTCTTATAATCTTTCTTTTGTTGATCAGTCATAGCATTTCTTGACACTTTTTCTCCTGCAGCATTAACAAGATGACTGTAGACATCAACAACAAGATCCCAAAGATCTACATCATAGCCAAGAAAGAAACGTTTGATTTTATCTTTCCAATAGTCAAACTTGTCACCATCAAAGACTGGTGGTTTGGCATTGTAGTGATCTTTCTCTACTGGAATAGCGGCAACCCCCATTGTTTCTCACACACACACTGGATCGGTATTCAACACGGTTAAGGGTTTGATAAACTTTTATCACAATCAGAACGGAGCTCTGATGCCAATTGAAGGTGAAAAAAACACAAGAAATTGGGGGTTTGAATTGGGGTTTTCAAAAACAAAGGCTTTTTACTCACTCAATAAAAATCACCGCTAATGAACAACAAAGAGAAATACACTTTGATTTTTATACTGGTTCACTTGAAAATCTCAAAGTTAATCCAGTCCACCCACCAAGGTGATTTTGCCTTATACCTAAGGACTTAATCCACTATAATCAACTGATTACAACTACACTAGCAACTGCTGGTGACTGACAAACCACAAACACACACAGTCCATGTCTTCTAAAGGATTCTGACCTAACTGGTCCCTTAAGAAAATACAAACAACAGTTTGATTAGGACTGCACTAGCAACCACTGGTGATTCACAAACCACAAAGAAACTCAGTCTATGTCTTCTCAAGGATTCTGACCTAACTGGTCGCTTAAGGAAATACAAACAACAGTTTGATTACAATGAGTGTTTACAAAGATTGCTTTTACACAAGCAGGTATAAACAACTTAAAAGAACAATACACTTAAAGAAAATTTTGCATAAATTTAGACAATTGCATTGCTTGCATTTCTTCGTTATTTCACTTACTTACTTCATGCTACAATTCTTCAAGTCTTCAAGTCTTTATATAGCCAGTAAAAAAAGATCCGTTGAAGGGTAGATCTGGTATTCTTCATGAATGAGTTAGCAACTTGAGTAACGGTTTGATACGGAGGGGACAAGAATCGTATTACCTCAATTTCCTTACTCCACGAAATCCGCTTAGTGGAAGGAATATTGGTTTGTACCATGTACTATTTTTCCAACGTATAAACTCGTTCTTATCTTCTATTCTTCAATGGTTTATGGATAAATAGTTGTTTGAAGCATGAGTTAGAAGAGTTAATTTTGCTTGAGTTCAGAAACTTCAATCATCAATCAGAATCTTGATGACTTCAATATCTGACTTGAGATTCTTTAGAGTTTTTAGAACCTTCAGCATTTAATCTTTGGAAGCTTGAGTAGTCTTCAAAAGTGAATTGATCAGAGTCACACGTCAGAAGCAAGAGCTAAGAGAACATTGTAGCAGTAACATACAATTTTCTTAGAAGCTCCTCATCCGTGAGTTTGAGCAGAAACGATTTAGATCAATATATTCATAAACTTGTAACGTTTCACGTTCAAGAGTCAGAATCAAAGTTGTTTGCTAAAGATACACAATAACAAATCGTTAGGGTACCAAAATTGTTCTCACACAAATACTGGCTTGTTATCATCAAAACTTAGAGATATAAATGCAGAAACAAATCTTGTTCTAACAATCTCCCTCTTTTTGATGATGTTAAAACACTGTATTTTGGTGAACAATTTTTGTCAGGTAATAACTAAAACATATATCAGAAAGAAGCACAAAACTCCCCCTGAGATGAGCAACTCTAAAAAGATAATAAGAATGAAAGAACATTTCCCCGATTAACCTTTTTGTTGGAGTAGATGAACCTTATGTTCAAAAGAACTGGTTTATCTTTCAGAAGTTTCTTGAACTTGTCCTTACCGTTGTTAAGCATTTTAACGTACAACAACGCTTATCAACTTCTGATGAGTTTTACTTCTGATCAGTTGGATAAACTTGAATAATCTTTGAAGTATTTTCTCACTCAAGATGATTCAGAACTTTAAGAAGGTAGCATATCTTCAGAGTTTGGGCTTCATACGTTCTATTATGATTTTTCAGGTGTTTCTGATATATAGTAAGTTTTTCGTGAAAGAAAACAACTAACATAATATCCTTTTAAACAAAGGTTAATGCAAACATTTGAAATGTTTGGGTTTGATTCAAGAGAAATTAGGTATATCAAAATCAATACTTTCTCCCCCTTTTTGTCAGCAATAAAAAAATGCAGTAACATGCAATCAGATGCAACAAAAAGATAATATGTGGGTCTAAAGATTCTGAGACTTAGTGTATCATAAGCCACATCAATCATATCCAACCGAAAAGAAGTTCATTTAAGATTAACGAAGTTCAACCGAGTTACAAAGACATGATCAAACAAAAGACAGACAAGACACAGAAGCAAGATGGTTAACAAAACACATAAACTGAGAGAACATATTCTGATACACCAACAATGACGCTCACCCAGAAAGCATAAAAAATCCTACACCTTATCAACTCTTTCACATATGTCTTCAATCGCATCATTGTATAGTCTAAGCCTTTTGGCTAATCCAATGATTTCAGCCTTGAAGAACAGCTCAGACAAAATTCTTCCATAAGGAATGAAGGACTTATATTGAATTTTGGAAACTTCAATATAATACTTCAGATGATTGAAGATAGTTTGAGGCAGGTTGACCCGGACGTTGTACACCACAAAGTAGATAAAGAGTCTATCATCATGAGACAGAACATCTTTGGCCACTCCTCGAGGACGAAAGTTGGTTAGCATGAGTTGAAACCACACTTTAGCAATGGGAAGGAGCCCTTTAGGATTGTTGGGTTCATACCTGGGAAGAGAATCATCATGAATGACAATGAGTTTCTCAACAAAGGTGTAATTCAGATGAAAATTTTCTATGGTGACTCCAGTTTGGACATAGTTGATGGCTTCAACAATGGAGGTAGGTGTTATGATGAAAGGAACTCCATAAACAGAAGACCATATAGTGTTGTCATCTTCTCCAACCCCTGCATATTTCCAAAACTCCTTCACAAGGTTAGGATAGACGGTTCCGTGCAAGATTGCATAGTAACCAGACCATCCTTGAATCTTCATGCTTCTAGTTATGTTCAAACCCGAGTCTCTGAGTCTAGGAAAGTTAGGCCTTTTCTCAGTGATTACTTCGAAGACGTCTTCATTTCCATAAAACATTTTGAGAGACATATTGACAAAAACAGGATAAGGAAGATTTGAGAGACTAGGGAAGAGAAATGAGGAAGAACTTTATATATATATATATATATATATATATATATATATATATATATATATATATATATATATATATATATATAAAAGTAATGGATCAACAATAAATGGCAATAAAGTTTAGATGAATTGAAACAAAAATTCATCATTTCCCAGACAAGTGACGCAAGACATAAGCAGAGTAAGAGACAAAGATATCAAAGAATATGAAAGGAGTGTAGCAGTCTCTTATTAAAAAGAATATCCAAAAGGTCACAGAATAAGTATACCTTATTCAAGTCTTGACATCAGTCAATAAATACGAATATATGTATACTTAAGGTGGCAAAAGAAATCCGACATTTAATAAAGATTGAGAAGAGAAATACTTAGTCTCAAGAAATATTTAACTCACATAAGTCTAATGAATGCACAGTTATAGGGGGAGGCGTAAAGATTTAACCTATTCTCAAGAAGGTTACGAAACCCAATGCGTCAAATCATGATTACGCATGTTTATCAAATGGGACAGTTGTCACCACTAGCGTTCACACGTTCTCAGATGAAAGGACAACAATTAATGTTGTAACTGTTTACAATCCAGAAGACAAACCAAAGGATTTCCTTCTGAAAAGAAACGTTCTAATTCATGAGACTCCCTTACCTCAGAAAGCTCATGTTTCAGAATCAAACGCGTAATTTAAAAATAAATAAACAAATAAATAAACAAGTAAATTCATTAGAATTTTATTTCAGAAATTTTGGTAATTTGACACATTGAAATTTCATCAACTCATTCTGGACACGGTTTTATAAATACATTTTTCAGAATGAATACGAATCTATCCTCGGCAAGGGGTTTTGTGAAAATATCAACCTACTGGTGGTATGTATCCACAAATTTTAAATGAAAAATGCCCTTTTGAACATAGTCACGTAAAAAGTGATGCTTTATTTTAATATGTTTAGCCATAGAATGTAGAATATGATTCTTGGATAGACAAATAAAAGAAGTATTATCACAGAAGATAGGAATGTTACTCTTAGAAATCTGATAATCTTTTATTTGACTTTTCATCCAAAGAATCTGTGTGCTACATCCGGAAGGTGCAATATATTCAGCTTCAACAGTTGATAAAGCAATTGTGGACTGTCTTTTGCTGGACCATGAGATCAAATTGTCTCCCAGAAATTGACAACTTCCATAAGTACTTTTTCTTTTTATTCTGTGTCCATCACAATAGCCTACCAGTTTGTACTTAGATGATTTTCTATAGAATAACCCAAGGTTAGAAGTACCTTTCAGATACTTAAAGATTCTCTTAACATCCGTTAAGTGAGTTTTTATAGGATCTAATTTGAAATGATCACATAGGCACACGTTGAAGAGGATGTATGGTCTAGAAGCAGTCAGATAAGGGAGAGATCCAATCATACATATTAATAGCTTATGTTCTACCTTACCACTTAACTATTATTTCTCCATAATACGTGTAGGATGCATTGGAGTTTTTGACATTCTGACATGTTGAACTTATTTAGAATTTCCATGGTATATTTGTTTTGATGAATATATGTTCCTTCAGTTCATTGATCAATTTAAATTCTCAGAAAGAACTTCAATTCTCCCATCAAGCTCATTTCAAAATCAGCTTACATTAACTTAGAAAATTCCTTGCACAAGAAAGTATTAGCAGAACCAAATATAACATCATCAACGTAAATTTGCACAACCAGAATGTCATTTTTATAGGTTTTTCAAAAGAATGTTGTATCCATTTTTCCTCCGGTAAAGTTATTTTCCAAAAGAAAGTTAATTAGCCTTTCATACCAAGCTCTAGGAGCCTGTTTCAGACCGTATAACGATTTCTTACGTTTGAAAACAAAATCTGGGTTTTCAGAACTTTCAAAACCAGGAGGTTGGTACACATATACTTCTTCAGAAATATACTCGTTTAAGAATGCACTCTTTATATCCATCTGATATAAAGTGATGTCATGATTTACAGCAAAAGAAACTAAGAGACGAATAGATTCTAACCTGGAAACCAGTGCAAAGGTTTCTGTATAGTCTATTCCTTCTTGCTGACTATAACCTTGTGATAACAGTCGTGCTTTGTTTCTTACGACCTCACCTTTTTCATTGAGCTTGTTTCTGAATACCTATCTGGTTCCAATGACGTGGTCACCTTCTGGTTTCTGAACAAGATTCCAAACATCATTTCTAGTGAATTGATTTAGTTCTTATTCCATAGCCATAATCCAATCTGTGTCTTGAAGTGCTTCATCTATAGAGGTTAGTTCGATGAGAGAGACTAAGCCAAGAAGATTCTTCAGAAGGTTTGAATGATGATCTGGTTCTGATTGGTGCGTCTTTATCTCCCAAAATCAATTCTTTAGAATGAGAAGTTCTTGGTCTACCTTTCTTCTAATGAGATTGACCAACAATAGTTTCTGATTGAGTTATTTTTGAGTCTTTAGTTTCAGCAGCTGTGTCTTTATCTCCAGAGTCTTTATCCTTAGGTTCTGAAAAGGTGATTTCTAAATCTACAAGTTTCTCGACTAGCTTTGAATTTTCAGGGTCAAGCTTATCATCAAATCTAACATGAATTGATTCTTCAAAAATTCGTGTTTCTGTGTTATAGGTTTTGTAGCCTTTTGAGCGTTCAGAATATCCTAACAACAAACACTTTTGAGCCTTAGAATCAAACTTGCCAAGATTCTCCTTAGTGTTTAACATAAAACATGTACAACCAAAAGGATGAAAATAAGATATGTTGGGCTTTTTGTTCTTCCACAATTCATAAGGAGTCTTACCTAGAATAGGTCTAACAGAAACTTTGTTCTGAATGTAACATGCTGTGTTTATTGCCTCTGCCCAGAAATACTTAGCCATATCAGTTTCTTGGATCATGGTACGAGCCATTTCTTGCAAAGTCCTATTCTTCCTTTCTACAAACCCGTTTTGTTGTGGAGTTCTAGTACATGAGAAATGCCATGAGAATCAAATAGATCCTTAAAGTATATATTCTCAAATTCTCCGCCATGATCGCTTCTAACTTTGACTATTTTGCAATTCTTCTTTATTTGCACTTAAAGGCAAAAGGTAGATGACACAGAATGCGACTCATCCTTGTGTTTCAAGAGCTTTACCATGTTCAACGACTATAGTCATCAACGATAACTAATCCATACTTATTTCCACTAATTGAAGTAGTTTTCACTGGTCCAAATAAATCAATGTGTAGAAGTTCTAACGGTATAGAGGTGGAAACAATATTTTTTGCTTTGAAGGAAGTTTTAGAGAATTTGCCTTTCTGACATGCTTCACAAAGAGCATCTGAAGCAAACTTTAGGTTTGGTAAGTCTCTGACCAGTTCAAGCTTATTTAGCTGAGAAATCCTCCTCATGCTAACATGGCCCAAACGTCTATGCCATACCCATTACTCTTCATTAACAGTCATTAAGCATTTGACATTCTGTTCACTTAGATCAGAAAGTCTAATCTTGTAAATGTTGTTTCTCCTCTTTCCGGTAAAAAGGATTGAGCCATCTTTCTGACTGACAGCCTTACAGGACCTTTGATTAAAGATAATATCATAACCATTGTCACTAAGATGATTGATAGATAATAAGTTATGCATCAAACCACCGAACAGAAGAACATTAGTAATAGAGGGAAGTTTACCATTACCGATAGTTCCAAAGCCAATGCTTTTTCCTTTCTGGTTTCCTCCGAAACCAACGAAGCCTCCAGGCTTAAGTTCCAAACATTGGAACATATGCCTTCTTCCTGTCATGTGCCGCGAGTAACTACTGTCTAGGTACCATGATTGGTGTTTCAATTGAGCTGCTAAGGATGTCTGCAACATAAACTATCTTTTCCTTAGGTACCCACTTTCTGGGTCCTTTTTTGTTAGTTTTCCCAGAGTGTTTAACAACTTTGGGTGTATGTCCAACAGGATAATCAAGTGGAATTTGTGCATGATATTTAGATTTAGAAACACATTTCTGTGTCGGTGGAGGTTTCTATGCAAGCTCAAAATAAATAGGTTATGTAACAGCAGGTACAAAGTGCTTATAGAGAGGATTTGGTTTTACCACGATACTATCATCAATCTTAGAGGTATCTGTACAACCTAAACCTTTCTTGCCATTTCTACTAACTCCATAGATTAAGGAAGCAATTTTGCTTATATTTATGCTTTTAGTCAGAAAGTGTTGAAAAACTCTCTCATATCTAAATACAAAGTTGGTACTGAAAGCATGTGAACCTATTTCTTTTTCTAATTTTGAGATTTGACTTCTCAAAGTAGAGTTTGTACTTTCTAAAGAAAAGATTTTTTCATTTAAAGAATAAATATTTTATTCATGTTTCTCACAAGTTTTATAATCAATTACTTTGACTTGTTTAAAGTCTTTGTATTTGCTTTGAAGGCTTTGATACTTCTCCAATATTTCAGAAAAACATGATTCTAAATCAGAACGAGAGAGATTAGAAAATACCTCTTCAAAATCATGATCAAATTCTGCTTCTGAGTCTCATGATACTTTGTCTTCGGGTTCTCCAGAGACTTCAACATTAGAGGTTGTTGCCATCAATTCAACATTAGCTTGTTCTTCTTCAGAATCTTCTTCTTCTAAATCAGAGTCGTCCCAGGTAGACATGAGTCATTTCTTACCTTTGACATAATTCGTTTTATTCTTTCTGTCTTTATTGAACAAGGGACATTCATTCTTGTAATGACATGGCTCTTTGTATTCATAGCAAATAACTTCTTTTCCATAACTCGACTTCCATTGTCCAGATGTTGAGTCAGAACGGCCGGCAGTTCTTCTAGCTTATTTGAACTTTCCTTGACCATTTTGTCTGTTCTTCCAGAGTCTGTTGACCCTTGTGGAAATTAATGAAAGTTCATCATCTTCTGAGTCTTCATCAGAATCTTCTGAGATTTCCCCAGCTTGACAAGCCTTTGACTTTGCAGAGTTGGATTTCAAAGCAACTGACTTTTCTTTCCTTTGAGGTTCATCTCCCTCAAGCTCTATCTCATGAATTCTTAAAGAACTAACAAGTTCTTCAAGACCGGTACTATTCAAATCTTTAGATAGTTCCAAGGCAGTTACCATAGGTTTCCACTTCTTATGAAGGCTTTTCATGAACTTTTTGACATAGTCAGCAGTTGAGTATCCTTTGTCTAGAACCTTGAGTCCCACGACTAGCATTTGAAACCTTGAAAACATATTTTCAACTGTTTCATCATCCTCCATTATGAATGTCTCATATTTCTGGATTAGGGCAAGCGTCATTGTCTCCTTAACTTAAGTGTTTCCTTCATGAGTCATTCTTAGAGAATAAAAAATGGACTTGGCAGTATCTCTGTTTGTTATCTTCTCATACTCAGTATAAAAGATAATATTTAGAAGTATAGTTATTGCCTTGTGATGATTCTTATAATCTTTCTTTTGTTGATCAGTCATAGCATTTCTTGACACTTTTTCTCCTGCAGCATTAACAGGATGACTGTAGCCATGAACAACAAGATCCCAAAGATCTACATCATAGCTAAGAAAGAAACTTTTGATTCTATCTTTCCAATAGTCAAACTTGTCACCATCAAAGACTGGTGGTTTGGCACTGTAGTTATTTTTCTCTACTGGAATAGCGGCAGCCGCCATTGTTTCTCACACACACACACACACACACTAGATCGGTATTGAACACGGTTAAGTGTTTGATAAACTTTTATCACAATCAGAATCAGAGCTCTGATGCCAATTGAAGGTGAGAAAACATAAGAAAGGGGGTTTGAATTGGGATTTTCAAAAACAAAAAGCTTTTTACCCACTCAATAAAAATCACTGCTAATGAACAACAAAGAGAAATACACTTCGATTTTTATACTGGTTCACTTGAAAATCTCAAAGTTAATCCAGTTCACCCGCCAAGGTGATTTCACCTTATACCGAAGGACTTAATCCACTATAATCACCTATTACAACTGCATTAGCAACCGCTGGTGACTAACAAACCACAAAGACACACAGTCTACGTCTTCTCAAGGATTCTCACCTAACTGGTCCCTTAAGGAAATACAAATAACAGTTTGATTATAATTGCACTAGCAACCGCTGGTAACTGACAAACCTCAAAGACACTCAGTCTATGTCTTCTCGAGGATTATGACCTAACTGGTCCCTTAAGGAAATACAAACAACAGTTTGATTACAAAGAGTGTTTACAAAGATTGCTTTTACATAAGCAGGTATAAACAAGTTAAAAGCACAATACACTTAAAGAAAATTCTGCACAAATTTAGACAATTGCATTGCTTGCATTTCTTCTTTATTTCGCTTACTTTCCTGCTTGCTTCATGCTATAATTCTTCAAGTCTTCAAGTCTTTATATAGCCAGTAAAAAAAGATCCGTTGAAGGGTAGATCTGGTATTCTTCATGAATGAGCTGGCGACTTGAGTAACGGTTTGATACAGAGGGGACAAGAATTGTACTACCTCAATTTCCTTACTCCACGAAATCTGCTTAGTGGAAGGAATATTGGTTTGTACCATGTACTATTTTTCCCACGTATAAACTAATTCTTATCTTCTATTCTTTAGTGGCTTTTGGATAAATAGTTGTTTGAAGCATGAGTTAGAAGAGTTGATTTTGCTTGAGTTCAGAAACTTCAATCACCAATCAGAAGCTTGATCACATAAATATCTGACTTGAGATTCTTCAGAGTTTTTAGAACTTTCAGCGTTTAATCATTGGAAGCTTGAGCAGTCTCCAGAAGTGAATTGATCAGAGTCACACGTCAGAAGAAAGAGCCAAGAGAACGTTGCAGCAACACCATACAATTTTTTTAGAAGCTTCTCATCTGTGAGTTTGAGCAAAAACGATTTATATCAATATATTCAGAAACTTGTAACGTTTCATTTTCAAGAGTCAAAATCAAAGTTGTTTGCTAAGATACACAATAACAAACCTTTATGGTACCAAAATTATTCTCACACAAATACTGAATTGTTATCATCAAAACTTAGAGATACAAATGTAGAACCAAATCTTGTTCTAACACTAGGCACTGTTGGTTGCCCTTTTATGACCCAAAGGTTGATGTCTTCATTGTCATTAATACTAGTGGAATGCTCCCTAAAGTCTTCTTTTCGAGGCCTCTTCACAAAATACATCCCTTTTGGATTTCTCTTTCAGTTCTCCTCTTGAGGCGGTGACATCCCAAGCCATGGTTTCAACATTATTATTAGAGAATAAAGACGTCTCATCTGCCATAAGCTTGACCTTTTCCTTGTGGTACATGATTCTGAGTGGTCCACAAAACTCTTGTATTTTCTCTTTGCCAGATCTTTGGATTAAACCATTCATTCTAGGGTCTTTTTTTCTAGTAAGTTGTTGCAATTTGTTTCGAAAGCTTTCACATTCTTTGAAAGCATTCCTTATAGTTCTAGTGTGATACTCACACTCCTCCCCTGGGTTGTCTTCCTCAAATACTAAGCGTGTATTGTTAATTAGCTCTTAACTTTATTCTTGAATGACCAGCAGTCTTCAATAAAGTGCCCCATCGCCCCTTTATGGTATTCACAATGCGCATTAGGATCGTATCCACGTAAAAAAGGGGTACGAGACGGCCCGAGGGACATGGGTACCACCAATAAACTCTGAATCAGGTATGATAGTAGTTGTCCACATGGTATACGAATAGGGTTGAGAATAGAGCGCGACTTAGACTTCTTACGGCCTCTCTGATTTAAATTCTCGTGCCCTTGAGACATAACGGGTGATAACCACTAATTTTGAGGCTTTGAAAGGATTGGTTGGGGACAAAACCCAGAAGGAACAACACACAATGGGTTATTCACTACAGGCTGCGAAGTTTAAGGAACCACAGGAGTAACAATCCTAGTTGTGGCACCTTCTCGAAGCTTTTTCTTTCTTCTCCCCATAGTTAATATAGCTTATGGAGTCTGCTTCATCTTGCCTTTTATGTTGTTCACGTCTTTTCTCAGCCTAACTTGATTATGCTTCAAGCGTTCCATGGTCTTCCCAGAGCTACCTCAAGTTTAATACGGGTGTCGGGAAACCAGCTGCGGGTTATGGAGAAATGATGGATGATTTTTTTTTGGAAACTGAAATGAAATGCTGATGAATGCAAATGCAATGGTATGTGAATCAATGTAATGTGATGCTCAGGATCACAGGTTCATCATGTTCTTAGGTCAGTTAGAACAACGGGTAAATAACAGATATCTCTGATTATCGGAACCCTGTGGGTAAGTTCTACAACGAGTAGGTGCCTAGAGTCATGGGTCCCTATCAAAGACATTATTACCATAATGGAGGCCCATCAGACAATAATATCTTTGAAACGACCTCTTCTAGGTGAGGCCTTCGTATCGTCCCAACAAGGAAGACTCCTCGTAGGCGTCAACTACACAACATCAACATAAGGGTTCTAAAGACAGGTTCTCAGAGTCATAGATCGAGGTTGAAAATATCATTGTCAAGATAACGATACATTCATGGGATCTCATCTTATTGGGGCTTTCATATTAACCCAACGAGTCCAAAGGGCCTCATGAGTCAACAATACCAACCACCATGGATATAACACGTTAAACGTCCTTAGAGTCAACGATTCAGGCTTTAAAACATTATCATCGTGACGAAGGCTCATCAAAACGATAACATCTCTAAGGGAATATACTCTAAGCGAGGTTTTCATATCGGCCTCACGCGGAAGATTCCACGCAAGTCTCTACTACACAACCACCATCATAATCCTATATTTTTCTCAGACTCGGGTATAGAGCCATTTCATAAAGCACCCATAATCAGAGAACCCCAACAATAATAAGATACAATAAAGATAAGCAAGCAAGTAGATGACAAATAATCAAACAAGCAAGCAAGCAATAAGAGGAAGCAAGAAGAAAAAACAAGCGGATCTAACTCTCACGAATCGAGTCAAGTTAGGACTGACTCTCTCTAGCATAGGGCAATGCATGTCCTCAATAGAGTCAGCAACTTTCGTACCTCAAAAATTACGATCCTCGCGATGGACGCGGAAAAAACGTTCGAATAGAGTCGCCACCGAACTTTATTCATTCCAAGGAAGGAATAGGAAAATATCGATAAAACCTTTAAAGATAAGAAAATGGCCATCGCAACCAAATTCTAGGTTCGGGAGTCGATTACACAAAGGGAAGGTACTAGCACCCCTTACATTCGTTGTACTCAACAAAAACCTCTTGATTCGATTCGTGAGAAAAGTTAGTTACGATTGTTTGTTTTCTTCTAAGGGAAAAACAAGTAAAGGATTTACTTCTAATGAGGGAAATAAGTGGTTTTTTATTAGGGTGCTCGCCAAGGATTGGGGCCCCTGTGCCTACGTATCTTTCACTCAAATGAATGAAGAATCAAAGCATCCGTAGTTCGTGGGACTACGGGAAAAGGTTTGAGGTGAAAAGAAAAAAAGGTAGCACGCTAGGATCTCGCAATCCTATGCCTACGTACCCTCACTATGCAATGAGGAAGTCAGAGCAATCGTAGTTCGGAGGACTACGGTTGGTTGGTGTCTTTTATGAACAAGTGTTTAGGTCGCATTTTAACTACTAAACGTTGGCTTGTCTGCTCGCTAGGGGAGGCTGAATCACTAGTTTATATGCGCAGAAGAAGAGACTAAACAATGTTCTTTTGCTAAAAGTGTTTGAGTTGTGGATCACACGGGGGTGAGGAATTAATGTATTGAGATGTTTCAATCGCACAGGGACGAGAAAAGAGAGTTTAATGTGTTGAATATTTTAAGAGGTGACAATTGTTTACACACGAGTAAGGGAACTCGCACCCAAACAATCGAAGAGAGGAATCGAAGCCTCCAAACCCCTCATTTTCACCTTTTAAGAAATTGTGTTTAAATATGGATTAAGTGTTTTAATGAACGACGAGTGCTTATAAAAATGGTTTGAATCTTATCGAGTTAAAAGTCTTTTAGAGGTGTCAATTATTCACACACGAGTAAGGGAACTCGCACCCAAACAATCGAAGAGAGGAATCGAAGCCTCCAAACCCCCTTTTCCACCTTTTAAGAAATAGTGTTTAAGTATGATTAAGTATATTGATTTGATTTATGGAAAATACTCGATGTGAATCGAGGTTTGAATCTGCGCATGAAACGGTGTAAGGACTTGAACTATTGGAAGGGAGGTCCTAATGGGTGTTGGGTAAGGTCGATGGCGATGCACAAGGCAATCGACTTAAAAAAGGTAAAGGGATCTTATATGAATCAAGAGCTTTAGGGTTTCAGAATTGAATTATCATGCAAAGACAACATATAAATAAACAAGTAAAGGAAAACAATCAAATTGAATTTTAATCGTGTGCACTAGCAAAGTGGGCTAGTCTTCTAAACAACCAACTAGAAGTAATTGATCGAATAAGTCTCACTGTAAGAAAGCCCAGGAGTAAGCTTTGAATGTTGTGTATGGTGACCAAAAGGTTGATGGCGATGCTTTGAAAGCAATCGACTTACAAGGGTGAAAAATGGCTCTACGTTGAATCAAGAATTAATTTTTAAAAAGTGGTTTAATCGGTGCAATGGCAAGATATAAGCAAAGTTAAGGAAAGCGGTAAAGTTATTACACTTCATGGGAATTGGGATACATTTTATCGCATGGGGATAGGAGATAATTAAATCGAGCCCAATCAACAAACATAAATGAGTGTAAGTGCACAAGAGAATTGTCTCCTTGTAAGAAGACCCAAGAGTAAGCCATGTGAAAAAATAGCAACACACAAGTTATATTTACAACATATTAAAAAATGGATCGAAATAAGTAAAATCGAAGGTGCACGAATTAAAATCGAAAAGTGAGGATGTGAATCAAAGTCATATAACACAAGAACGTGTAAAAGAAAGTTAAATTAACCACTCCACCATGTTCATTTAGTTGTCATTTATTTGAACTTATTAATATATATAAAATAAAATAACGTAATGAAAAAACTAATGAATAACTTAATTAACAACTAAAAGCAAATTCAAAATCTTAAACTTTGATTAACTAATAATTAATAAAAATCAATTAGTTAATTATTAATCTAATCTAAATAATTAATCATAAATACAAAAAAAAGGAAATAATAAGAATTGAGCCCAATAATTAGCAACATCAATTAACTTGTTAAAAAAAGAATAAAATATGAAAAAGAAAGAGTAGACAAATTCCAAAAGCAACATTGAATTCTTTTCAAAGAAGTGTCAAAAACATGTTTTACTATTTACCACCATGCATACATGTTAAGACAAAACTTAAACAAACAATAATACATGCTAATTTTTAGAAATAAAGAAACAACAATCTCAAAAGTTTCTAATCACACATCATCTCTTTATATGCAGTAAACAAAAAAACTCAGTTTGCTAAAGAAAGAAAACGCTAAAAACTCATGAGATGAAGAGCTTACCGAACGACGACCATGGTGGTCGGAAAATAGTTCTGCTGCGGCGGGATGAAGGTTTCCTCTCTTTCTCTCGCGGTAGTATTGAAACAAACTCTTTTCAGACTTATGCGAAAATAACTTGTTCGAACTTCTCAACGCTTTTTTTTTGCAGAGGATGTCAAGTGGGACATCCACATTAACAACATGAAGATTTGGATCCATCAATCATGAGGGAAGCTCTTGTCCAACGTGTTTGCATATCTTGAAGCAATGTGTTTCCGGCTACGATGTCAAGCGAGTGAACAAAGATGGAGGTTGTTAGTTGATCTAAAGGTGGGAGCTGTTTGTGGGTTAAAGATGAAGAAACTTATGGAGAAAATGAAGGGTGAAGTGGGATTGTGGTGATGTTGAGCTGATGGAATGAGATTAAAGGCTAGTTATGGTATTTTGTGTCGGAAGGTTGAATGAAAGATGACGAAAAGGTGAAGGTTAGAGGAAATTTGAGGTGTTAACCATTTTATTCTATGCAATGTGAGGTTGCTTGTGTTGGTTGTGACAGAAGGATTTGGTTTGAAGGTGACAACAAAATGTTTTATTATGTGGTGAAGATGATGGCGGAGTTACAACGTAAACAATGGCGGCAAGTGAAGCGTTTATTGGCAACGGAAGTAGCTTGGTTTAGATCGGTGATGACAAAAGTGTTTTGGTCTCAGTGGCTTTGTTAAGGGTTTGTCATTGTTATACCGATGTTTGAGAACACTGTGTAGTGTTTTAGTGATATATGGAGGTTACTTTGTGAGAGCAAAATGTTGGAAAAACGTTAAGGTTTCATGTGGTTTAACTGTAGGTGCGTGGAAGATCAAAGAGGGTTGAAGCATGGAGGGTAAATGATAAAGAGTGGAGTGCGAGCTAAAGGTTTAAGTTTTTGAGAGATTTTTTGTTGGAGAAAACAAATATGGTGATGGTTAATAGGTTAGCATGGATAGGTGATAAATGGTTGAGGAAACTATGAAGAATGTGTGATAAAGGATGATGAAGAGTGGTCTTCACAGTGGAGGTACGATGAAGGTGAAAAAAATATGAAAAAGTTGTGTTTTCTTACCGCAAGGTGGATGAAATATGGTGGAGAAATGGCCACTGAGTTTTGTGTGGTGTTCAGAAAAAAATGTGTGTGGTTTTTTTTAGAAGGTTTTGTCTTGGTGAGAGAGTGAACATGCAGAGGGAGTATGATTTTTTGTGTGGTCACCTTTCCTCTTTTTTTTTAGTGACCGCCTTTTAACCTGAGAGAGAGAGAGAAAACATTAATAGTTTGTCTTTTTTCCAAGAGAAAATAATGAGAGGAGAAAGTATATCCGTTTATGGGAGTGAGAGGAAAGGAATAATTATAATTAAAATGTTTTTTTGTCCTTTTGTGCATTAAGGGAGATAAAATTGTTGAACGGGTTTAGTGGAAAGTGAGTGAGAGAAGAAACAAAATGTGAGTGGATTTGTTGTTTCATTAGCAGAGAAATTTGCATGTGGCATGAAAAAAAATACGGAGAGTTGAATGGTGAGCGGTGGTTTGCGTTTTTTGTCTTGAAAGGGAATATTCCTCTTCACTCTTATCCGTTAAGCATGACTATTGCTGAGAGAGAGGAATGTGAGATGCGTGTGAGGGTATGAGAATACTGGATCCATTATTTGCTAGCTGGAAATAGCTGGCTGGTAACTTGGTTTTTTTAACCATTTCTACTCTTATTCTGTTAAATTCTAATAATTAAAATAAAATAAATTTAAATTAAATACAAGATTAATTCTAAATAATTATGCTGATTATCTCAACTAAAAATAAAAATTAAAAGGATTAAAAAATGAATAAAAGTCGAGCGCAAAAGTGTTCAATAAAATAAAATGAATGCACTAAAATAATCAGTGCGGAATAAATGAATCAGAAAAATACAGTGTTTGGTCAGATTTGAAGATAAATTTTGACCGGTTAGGAGGCTCTGCTGAAAAAAATAGTCAAAAAATTAAAATGAGCGCACCAGGTCGAACTATGCGAAACATAGATCAAGGATACTAGCTTATGCAAGCTCAATTTTAAAAGTTTTTGTACACTGATTTTACGCACAGTTTGAGAAACAATTCAACTGGTCTGTCTGTATATCCAAGAATTCATTCTGGCCAATCATTTTAGGAATTATTCATGATGAAAAAAGAGTTATGCTATGCAAGCGATGCAAATTGAAAATAAAGTCAGACAAATGAAATTTTGAAAAAAGTAGGACAAATTTGGGGTATGACACTAGGAGCCTGCGAAACTGAGGACCTTAGTTACCTCTTACCCCACTTGGCCTAATTAGGATGTAGTGCGGTGGCTATGAAGGTGTAAACCTGAATTAGTTGATTCACGATACTACGCTAAAATGAGATTCTCTTGAGAACATTATTGATTTCCAAGTAATTGGTGTGTTAATAATATTCATCATCAATAAGGTCATCATGTGCATCATCATTCATCAAAATCTCATATTCGTCATATCGTCATTTATTCATCAAAACATCATGCATCATCATCTTATCATCATCAACATAGCTCATGCTAATTCACGTTAGTATTTAATCATCAAACATCAGGTATAAACAACTCATAATCATCAATACCCTCGTGGTAATTCATATCATCACTTAAATCATCAAATATCATATATAACAGCTCATAATCATTAATATATCTCACAGTAATTCATCAGAAAAGTCACAACATCAAAACATCAAAACAACTCAAGAAACATAAAATAATTCGCGAACAGCAGACGTTTGCTACCACGTTCACCTTGCAAACATGTTCGCTAGGACGTTCACTTTGCGAACTCCAGCGAACCCCAATATCCCACACAAAAACCAAAGAGTTCCCCGTTCTGCCTCTCCTCGCTATCTCTATTCGCTTGGCGAAGCCCTTCGCTGGGACGTTCGCTTCGCGAGCCCCAAAAGTCACCTCCCAGAGTTCATCTCAGTATCATCATACAATCATCGCGCATTCACTGCACTGCTCGCTTTGCGAGTCTGGGCGAGTGTTCGCCTTGTGAAGGAATGGTTCTCTTTGCAAACCCGCGACTTCAGGAAATCGCTGCTACACATCAGTAGCATAACAATCCAAAACACCTTACGAATTCAACCTCAGTTCACCCAAAACATCCCCAAAACATTTCCAAGGCATCATGGCAAATCAAAGGCATAAAACCTACGACATTGAGGTCGATTAATTCCACTATTCTAACTCAAAATCACCTAAACCTTCACAAACTCTCAAGGTTCCCATAAACCCCATAAATCCCTTTCTCATACAAGATCCCACATATCATAAAAAAGGTTTAGCCTCGAAGGCTTATTTTTAGCCGAATCAATTCAACCCTTAACAATCCATCGTCGATCCTCAGAAACTACCCCTAAATCATCAATAACTCATAAACCCTTCAAAAACCCCAAAAACCTCAAAATCCACTTTAAACACATCACTTCCTATATTAAAAACAATGAAAGGCAATACTCCACATACCTTAGACTGTCGATTCAGAGCTTTCTCTACCGATTCTTCGGAAACCTTCTCGAATCCCCGCCTTTCCTTCTTTCCTCAGAGCTTTGCACTTTTCCCTTCTTTTCACGATCTAACCAAATGAATCCTATTCTTCCCAATTCCTTTTTGTTAAACCCTTGGGCTTCCAAAATGGGATTTCCCAATAATACCCTCACTAATCCTCCTCAAAAGTCCATCTTACCCTTAATTCCTCTAATATTATTTAAATTAATAATAATACTAATATATTCATATTATATACTATTATTTAATTAAATAACCAAAACTCCACAAAATTCCACACAATGCCCAAAACACCAAAATTCACCAAACATCGCGAATATTATATTTAAATAAATTAAATAAATATTCTTACAAATTTGGGGTGTTACACACATGACCACTAAGGGAGGACTTCTTGGATTTCCAGCCAAGTTTTTGATGGAGAAAGCTCATTACTATGCTGACATGAAGAATGTAGATACTTTTGAAGCTATTCTTGCTTTACTAATCTATGGATTTTTCCTCTTTCCCAATGTTGACGACTTTGTTGACATTTATGCCATTAAGATCTTTTTGCTTGGAAATCTAGTTCCAACATTGCTTGCAAATGCCTATCATTCCGTTCATCTAAGGAACTCTCATGGTGGGGGAATGATTACTTGTTGCACCTCTTTGCTCTATAAGTGGTTTATTTCGCACTTGCCTCGGTCAGCTACTTTTTGGGATCTCAAGGATGGTCTTCTTTGGTCACAAAAGATTATGCCACTAACTCATTCTGACCTTGAGTGGTATAATCCTGTTTTTGGATGAGTGGTATAATTCTGACATTAAGTGATAAATCACATTGAGGTGGACCGAGGATGCCAGTACATCTAGTCCTGTTAGGAAATATCTCCATAGGATATCTCTAAAGGCGCTCTGACACGGTATTACCAGGAAGTTGAGAATTATCTTTCTTTCATCAGCTATTTCTCTAATAATCACCATCAAATCCTTAGTTCATTGAGGACGAGTTATTAAATCATTGAATGCTAACAGATCTCCTCCACTATACAGACTCATATCCGTTTGTTGGATATCTAACATATCCATTATCTCTACATATAGGATGTTACAAAAGCTTTTGTTGTCTATGAGGAATTCAGTAAAGTTGTGATCAATGATTGAAATTGCAAGAATAAGAGGTAGGTCGAAGTTTGGAACTCCAATATCCTTTTCACGGTCCAAAAATCCTAATTCTAATCGATTGTTACTTCGTTGAACGTCAGCGTCAACTACAAGTACGAAATAATCTGTCGAAGGACGTGTGCTAGAAGACAGGATATCACAAAATTTGTCTATCAGTGATATACGATAATCATTAGATTTAGGAGATGTGTTGAAGGCCTTGAACATGGCTATTAGAGTTACCTTCCCTTGCTTCTTCTATTGCTGTTACGTATCTGATTTTAGAGCAAGATTTGATCTGAAGATGAAAATTTGCAGGAATTATAAGTCGTTTCACACAAACTATAACACTTTTACGTTATAGGAACCATAAATAGATGCAGTTGAATAACTGATGATCTTGACGGTGGTGCTGATCTCCTTTATGACAACATGAGGTGAACTTGCATGGTTAGCACCCTAACGCTCAAGCCAGTTTAAGATTCAAGATCAATGTGGTGAAAAGTGAAAATCAAAGAATATACATTACTATTTACCTTGAATCAAGTAGAATAAATTTGAGATAAATTGAGCCTTAGTCATTTGGGCTTTGACCAACGCAAAACAAATATATATTTTTCTTTATAAAACGACTTAAAATAACAAATATACTTATATATTTTTTACACTATAGATGGCAAATGAACCACATTATTTATTATTATTATTATCTCGTAATAACTATTTCATAATATCAATCTCCAAGAATTGATTTAGTGGCAGAGACTTAGGTCTTGAGAGTATACTCCTCTTAAAGTCTTGAATTCGAATCCTATTAGGTGCTAACAATCCTTGTGTTGGACCAGTTCATACAAAGTTTTACTTTGACTTTAAACGAGAGCTCTCGATAGTGAACCGTGAGATTGATTATCTTGAATGAGTCGGTCACAAGGTATTAAAAAAAAACTATATCATAATATCTTATTAAAAAATGAAAATAATTATAAGGGTTTTATGGCGATGCACTGACAATGTAAAAAAGTTTTACACTGTCATTCAATAAAAATATATAATGTTATGTCATATAATTAGTTAAAAATTTTCAGTTTGATTTGGCGGAATGCATAGTTGTAGGGGTGGCAAACGGGCATGCCCGCCCCGTTTAGGCCCGCTCCGCAAAAGCCCGCAAAAAAATGGGGCGGGGCGGGGCGGTCAAAGGTGGAGATGCGGGCTCATTTTCTAGGCCCGCGCCATTTAATGACGGGCCCGCGGGCATGCCCGCCATTCTCTTTAATTTTTTTTAATAATAATATATTAATTAAAATAATTTATATTAATAATAATATGTTAAATTTAGTTAATTTATATATTAATAATAATATATTAATAATAATATGTTCAATTCAGTTAATTTATATTAATTAAAATAATTTATATTAATTAAAAATGATATCGTTTTCTTCCAAGTGCTGGGTTGAAAAATGAGAATGCCTATTAAATTCTAATATTAAAAAAAAAAAATAATAATATAAGATATGAACATCCATGAAACCACTTAGATACTATACTGATGTTATGTATTCGTTATTAGCTGTAAGATTGTTTAAAAGTGATGTTAAATTCAAACTATAATAATAATATAAGATATAATAATAATAATAATAATAATAATAATAATAATAATAATAATAATAATAATAATAATAATATAAGATAAAATTGATTGTTTTTACCCGCGGGCATACCCGCCCCGTTTAGGCCCGCATCGCAAAAGCCCGCAAAAAAATGGGGCGGGGCGGGGCGGGCATACTTAAATATGCGGGTTCAAAATTCAGGTCCGTCCCGCAAAAAATGACGGGTAAAACGGGCTTTCTCCGCGGGCCGGGCCCGTTTTGCCACCCCTACATAGTTGTGATTGATTAAAAGTATAATTTTTTTTGGCTTAAATAGTCTATTGGTCTCGGTAAGTTTGTGAGTTTTTGAGTTTGATCTCTATAATTTATTTATTTTTGGTCCGAGTCCCTATATCTCACTTTTTGCGCGTGGTTTAGTTCCTAAAGCCAAAATTCACATTTTTCTTCATATTTTGGCTTTAAAACTACAACGCACGCAAAAAATGAGATATACGGACTCAGAAAAAAAAAAATTACAAAAACTAAACTAAAAAACTAGTTAAGAAAAAAAAATGTATACATCACCCATTTTTACTAATTAATATAATATAGTTTGTATTTGTTTTTATTATAACATAATAAATGATAATTTTAATAACATGATTGAAAATTGTTAAAAATAAAAAAAACAAATAATAATGAATTAATACTCAGATACCAAAGCCCAACCATTATTTGCTGTGACATGCGCACATCAAAATAGAGAGAGCGAAAGCGAGTGAAAATCTTTGGAATCCGTTTTGAACTCGCCGTCATAACTCATTCCAGTGCTCACTGATCGGTTTCATCGATCTCCACCGCTTCATCCTGTTCATCAAATTCTCGGCCTTCAACCCATAAATTGATTTTTTAATTCAAGTAAAGTAATGATTTTTATTTTGGTTTATATGCTCCATCATCCATGAATGATTGTCCTATGGCATGATCATCGTGCGTTTTTGCGGATTTCTCTTCTGGGTTTTTCAGGGTTTCGTCTTTTCTTTTGTGGGTCGGTGTTTTTTTTTCTCGAAATAAAAATATAATTTTTTAATTTGGGTTTTTGGGGTTTTTTTAACCAATTTCATTGGGGGTTTCATTGAAGTGATGCTGGACTTCAGAGAAGGTTCCAATGTGTAAGGGCTACTATTTGGATTCTGGAGTTTGGTCTAGGGTTTGAAAATTGTTGGTGTGTGTGGGTGAACATGGAAGATAATACCGAGCTTGAAGAAGGAGAGGCTTGCTATTATAAGGATGATGATGAAGACAACACTGACCTTGATTCCCTCTCTTACATTGTAAGGGCTTACTCTAATATAGTTTTAAACAAGTTCTATCTTTTTTCACTTTTGAATTTGCTCTGGTTTAGTACTTTGGATGATGATAATGATGATGATGAATGCAATTTTGATCACTGTATTGTCATTGACTATGGTCTTTCAATGTATCAGTGTATTTGTATCACAGGAAACAATAATGATTGGAAAGGTTATAGAATTTCTCATAATTAAACTTCTGTTTAAAGGGAGTAAAATCGGCTAATCGTTGTAATTCAATCTGAAGACAACTTTTGACTATTGGCCTTAATGGTCATACCCACATAGTTTGTTATTGGCTTGTAAGTTCAGCATTGGTGTAATGCTTTGGAGACATAGTAGAATGTCTTCACTTTCTTGTCAACTGACAAAAGGTGAATTGGCATTTCGAACTTAACCCCAAAGGGTTGATCAGTTGGTGAAGACTTGAGTTCTGAGAGTGTGCTCCTCTCAAGGTCTTAGGTTCAAATCCCGCTAGGTGCTAACAATTCCTTGTTGGGCCGGTCCATACATAGCTTAACTTTGGCTTTAAATGGCCCCCCCACAAGTGGACGGTGGGATTGATCCTCTTGGATTAGTCGATCGCAAGGCTGGATACTAAGCTTTCAAGAAAAATAAAGTCTTTGGAAACTGCCAACACAGATTATGAGTTGGTCTTGTTGGCCTTTTTAAATTGTAATGCTTTAGATGCTTGTTCTCTGCCACATCACGAATATAAGCATAGTTTATTGGTTACCTGTCTCTGCCAACTATCTTCGTTATAAGTTTTTGTGCTACATCCTTCCTTTTTGTTTATTAGGTGGGTCTTGATGCATGCTAATCTTGTAGATGATTCTTTGATTGTTTATAATATGCTACTGTGCATTTGTATTTAGGCCCTTTGAGTAGGTTTGTGCCAACAAATCGATAATAGAACACTTGGTAATCCTTACGTACTTGTTGATCTTCACAATGTCTTTTATTTTTATGGTTAATATTCCTGTGATTATGATGTTCATTGAAAGTCCTATTGGTTAAATTCTATCACGAAAATATTAGGACTAATATGATGTTTCCTGATTCTCGAAGGACGAGAGGATTCAACATGTTTTGGGCCATTTTCAAAAGGATTTTGAAGGTGGTGTTTCTGCTGAAAATTTGGGTAAGTGGCATACTAAAAGTCATAACTTGTAGTGAGAAATGAACGATCCGTCTTTGCGTCCACAAGGCGATGTTATCAGAAATGAATGATATTTTTCAGGTTCAAAATTTGGTGGCTATGGTTCCTTTCTACCTACCTATGAACGCTCTCATCCAAAGACTCCACAAGGAAACCAAAGCTCACCACAATCTCCTATTGTGCTCCACAAGGAGGTGGGACTATAGATTTTAGTTTATTATTTTGCTGTTTGTTAGAGATAGTTTACTGATTCAAGAAATTACAGACGAATTCAAAATTTTCTCTCTATCTTTTTTAACGTTGTTTTATAGAAATGTATTAAATGCTGCCAACATAGATGGCATAGAGGGAATGCAGTTTAATTGAGTATATTATGGGGTTATATTGTTGTTCAGGCTGTGCCTGATAACAGAAAAGCACCCTCAAATATGGCTCCTGCTGCGAGGATTGGAAATGCTTCTCATAGTTCAAATTCGTTTCGTGATGTAAGGGCAGCTTCGATAGATGTCTCAGTAAAGAAAGACAGTGGAATTTCTTCCAATGATGTAGCTGGAAGGTGCACTTTGAAAGATGACACTCCAATTAAGAAGGGAAATTCAACTGACAAAAGAACGCTGAAGTTCAGACTCAAAATGAATTCCAACTTCTTAGCGCAAAAGAGTGCAGAAATTTATAGTGGCCTTGGGCTTGATGACTCCCCGACGTCCTCAATGGAGAACAGCCCTGTGGAAAGTGAAGGCACTCCTCCACCCCCACCTCCACCTCCACCTCCACCTGTATCTAAAGCCAAAGCTGAAGATTCTGCAATTGAAATTATTAAGGTAGAAGACCTTTTCTATTTTTCTACACTATATAGTTCTGTTAGAAAAATTAAATTTTTTACTATTCATTAAATGATGATGTAGGCTATGACTTCCTGTGCGATCCCTGGAGGTGTCTTACTATCACCTCTACCTGAAAGTTTGCTCTTCTCAGTGAAAAACGAAAAAGTTCATGGAGATGTCAGATATATGTCTTCTCGTGAACCTCGTTCCATGTCTACTGATGAGTCAGATTCTTTTGTTGCGGACGGGAATTTGAAGAAGAGGATAGTGAGAATAGTTAGACAAAAGGAAAAGAAGTTGGAAGCGAAGCAAATAAATGACACCCTTTCTGGGAGTGATATGTCATTGCATGTGAAGAAAAGGTTGGGAAATAGGACACCAGATTGCAATGAACTTCTCGCTATTGACATGAAATCAACACCTCTGTCAAGTTCAATTTGTGATGCTGGTGAAACTGCAGTGGCCACTGCTAAAGCGTCTAATGTCTCTAAAAAGTTTAGTGAGAATGGTGTTCAAGGCAGAATGGTGTCTGTGGAACCATTGAAGGAGGAGTCATTGGAGTCTATATCTGGTCAGGATTTTAAAAAGATTGAAAAGCAAAGTTTGGGAAATGGTTTTAGGAAAAATGTTTTAGACGAAAAACTGAAAAATTCCCTAAAGGATAGTTCTGCTGACCCTAAGAATGACAGCAAGTGTAATGCTTACACGATTTCCAAAAATGTTGAACGCGATGCAGGCAAGCGTAAGATTGACAAAAGGTATGAGACCCCTCAGAGGGTGAAGGTTGTATCTGAAGGGAGGAACAAGTCAAAAGGTGATGAAAGTCCCGGGAAACCTGAGTCTGTTGGCAGAAAAGATAGCTTTGGTGGTGCTAATAATGCAATGGTAAGTGATAAAGGGAGTGCTGGCTTTGGCACGGCTAGTAGAAATAAAATGAGCAAAACAAAGGTACAGAAGGATAGTAAGGTCAGAGACAGTACCAAAGTATCATTGAAAGAAAAAAACTCAGATCAGAAAGTTGATGATTTTCCTGGTAATAGTGCTGTTAAGACTTATAAGTCTAACAATAATAATGAAAAACAGACTGCATTTGGCGCTAAAGTAAAGGAAAAATCAAGTGGCAATAAAGTGGTTAACCACTCGCTAGCCGGGCCACGCAAAACAGATGATCTGGGTTCATTTCCAATGGCTGAAAATAATGCTGCTCTGGAGATGATTCCAACAGCAGTAGCAGCACCTCAACTTATTGCAGAAGATTGGGTAGCTTGCGACAGTTGCCAGAAATGGCGGCTTCTACCTACTGGCTTAAAGCCTGAGCAACTTCCAGAGAAATGGTTGTGTGTCATGCTTAATTGGCTGTAAGTTGCTTGTACATATTGGTTGTAAGTTGCTTGTTCATATTGGCTGTAAGTTGTTTGTTCATATTGGCTGTAAGTTACTTGTTTGTATGCACGATCATATTATGCTAGTTGTAGACTTAGTTTGTGCATGCTTTTTTGTGCGCTGTGTTTTATTGCCTCATTGCTCTTCTGAATTTGTTGTTAGGCCTGGGATGAATTCTTGTGAATTCAGTGAGGATGAGACAACAAAGGCATTGTATGCTTCATATCAAATGCCGATTTCTGAGGGTCAAAATAACTTGCAAACGCTTGCCTCTGAAACTGCATTTGGAGTGAGCTCTGCTGATGCTTCACAGTTTGGTCTGAATCACAAAAAGTCCAATTCTAATGTGTTGCATGACCAAGGAAAGAAGAAACCTGTTTTTAAGGAAAAGATAATGTCAGGAAAGCTCAGTGCTCAAGCATCAGGAAAAAATAGAAACTTGAATCAACATCCTACTGATTCAAAACCAATGAAGATGAAACATCCCAGCAGATCTAACAACACGATAGAAGAGAAACGTGCGTCTGAAGAGAGAGAAAAGCAAACAAGTGAAGGTACCTCATTCTGATATGTTGCTATTAGAGATTATTTTTATTTGCAAATTGAAATTCATAATTAAATATGTCAGTATTTTGTTTACACATGTGCAGGTACCAGAAAGTATATTAAGTTAAAACGTAAGGTGGATGCTGATCAATCTAGTTCAGGAACTCCTAAGAAATCAAAAACTGAACATGTTCCTTATGCTGATAAACAACCGAATCCTGGCACGGGCCTTGGGAAGGTGGTTCTAAATGCAAGAGGCAGTTTACCAACAAAAGCTAGCAGAAAGGAGGTGAGGAAGTATGATGAGTTTGGTTTACCCGAAGATGATGAGGATAGCTTACTAGTCCCTGAAAAGAAAGAGGGAGATCAGGCTGAAGTCACTTCTGGTGTTGGCTCCTTGAATGTTAAGAGTAGCAGCAAAAATGGCAGTTTAAGGAAGAAACAGAAATTCAATGACTGGCCAGATGATGAGACTGAGAAGCATAACAGCTCATCCTCTTTGCATGGTAATAAACAGTGCGGCGAGATGGGAAGCACAAGTAAACTTCGGAAGGAAAATCAGTATAAAATTTTGAATAAAGAGGAAAATTTCGATGCTGATGGTGATGATAAATTGAGGAAAGGTAGGGTGAGGCGAGTTTCCTTGCCAGGAAGTCGGGACCAAACGGCTGTTGAGACAGAAGGAAGATATGTTGATAAAGACTATCAGCCAATGAAGCGCAGAAAAAGTATTGCTTCTCATCAAGCTTTGGATGGTATTGCTCCATTGGGCTCTGGACGACAACTAGCATTTGCAGCAACTTCAAGCTCTTCAAAGGTTTCAGGCTCTCATAAAGTTAGAACCAACTTTGATGACGTGAAAGGTTCTCCTGTGGAATCTGTTACTTCGTCACCGTTGAGGTCGTCTAACCTAGATAAACATGTTTCGACAGCAAGGCACATTTCAGTGAAGGATGATGCTGTAAAAGTCAGCCTCTCTTCAAAAAGAGGCGCGAACAATGGGAAGGGGAAGTTATCATTAAAATTGAAGGGGGACAAGATTTCATATAATGCACATCCTGCACCCAACAAATTAACTTCAGCAGAGTGCCAAGTTAAGGAAGCTAAAGACAAAGTCAGGGTCCAAGCAAAAACTTCTGAAATTAAGAGTAATCGTTTGCTTGGTGTTCCTGTTGAAGAACATGACAATAATGGCATGCGTCATGAGGAGAAAGTGAACAAGAACAAACGGGAGGAACTGCATGGGAAGAAACCCGACAAGGTGACATCATTGCAAAGCATGGAAAAGAACAGAAGGTCTGGTTCTCAGGTTGGTACGGATAAGATGAAGGTTTTGAATTCAGAGAGTTGTTTTTCTAAAAATGGTGAAAGGCATGATTCACAAGTCGACCCTATTGGTACCGAGACAAGTTATGATGCTAAATACCGTTCTCCTATGTCTAAATGTGATATTGACAGTGTTAGTCAGAAGAGTGCTTTAAGACACGGGTCAACTGAAACTGGAAAGCAAACTGAGCTGAAACAAAATGATTTTGAGAAATCTGTTATGAAGATGGATACTCAACGTTGTACTGGTAGTAAGAGAAAGGGTACATTCCAGCAAAATGTGACTCAGGATGCCGAGGAAGAAAACAAAGCTAATCACGTATGCACGGAATCAAGAGATAGGAAATCCAAAGTTCTCTTATCTGCTGATGGTGAAATAAAAAGGGAAACATTTGCTGTACCACGGTATCAAAAGGGAGATATCTCTAATGAACATCCAGCTTCTGCCGGCAACAGTGGTTTGACCAAGTTAGTGAGAAATTCTGCTGATTCTAGCGGCAATGTCTTAGTTAATTGTAGTTCTGGAAGTGTTGCACCTGGCCAACAACTCACCGTGTCAAGTCCTGTGAGAACAAGTGCTGAGCAAACTGCCGTTGGCACCCTGGACGATGCCACAAGACTAAAAGAAAGTGCAGATCACTATAAGGTTAATTGATCATTTCAAGATTTGACTCCACGTTGTTTGAAATTTCCACCTTTTTTTTTTCTAACTGATGATGTAATACTGTTTATTTCATAGACTTCTGGATTTGATTTTGAAAGCAATGAGGTCTACTTTGATGCTGGTTTGAAGTTTCTGCATGGAGGATCTCTCTTAGAAAGTTGTCACAATGAGACTAGCAAGTACGGGGAGATGAGTCAAATGCAAATTTATGCCACGGCAGCCAAACTTTTCAAGTATGTGAAAATATTATGGAGCTATCAGTGAATTTATTATTCTTTAGGATCTTAGATTTGTTGTTATTTCAATTATTGGTCAAAGTACATTTTGAGAAAGAAAATTGTAGGTTTGTGCACCGACTTTGCCTTGTTGTTACAATTTCATTGAGTGTGAAACTAGATTGTTTGCTTGTGCATGTGCAATTGTAGTTATCATTTTCCTTGGGATGCACTTCTCAACTTTTTTGGAACTCTTTGCCTAAATCAATTGTTTTTTCTGTTTTGTACTTCTCGCCGTTATTTAATTTGTTTGTTTTTACAACTTTTAGTATAGAGTTGTTTCATTTATGACATAAAAGTTTGGTTGGAGTTGGAACTATTGTTTTCGCATGCCTTCAATTGTAAAATACCTTGAAATGTTTTTCAGGTCATGTGCCCATGAATATGAAAGTCGTCAAGAAATGGCAGCAGCTGCTTTGGCATATAAATGCATGGAGGTGGCATACATGAGAGTGGTTTACTGTAAACATTCTAGTACAAACCGAGATCGGTGTGAGTTGCAATCAACTCTTCAAGTGGTTTCTCAAGGTAACAAAACACAGTTTGATGTCAATATTTACATCTGGAGGCTTATCAGGCAGCATTGTGTTTGGTCATCTTCTATATTCTTCCACACTTCTTCAAGCAATGAATAAACAAAATTAGTGCACTGATTTTTTTATAGGTGAATCTCCTTCATCTTCAGCATCTGATGTTGATAACTTAAACAATCAAGTGGCAATGGATAAGGCTACTTTGCCCAAGGTTACTAATGCTCATGTTGCTGGTAACCACGTCATATCTGTTCGAACTCGTCCAAGTTTGGTCAGGCTTCTCGATTTTGTAAGTTTTAAGTGTTTATGAACCTTGTATTTAATTTGGAAGGTATCTAATTGTGTTGATCCTCTGAAGTTCTTGCTTCAGTTATTGTGTCATCATAGACACAAAACACGGAAGGCGAATCTTAACAAGGACTTATTGTGTATGTCTATTATTTTATGGAATTTTGGGTGATAGTTTCTGTGATATTGCAGACTCAGGATATAAATTTTGCAATGGAGGCTGCTACAAAATGTCACAGCACTTTCTCCGCTGCCAATGCGACAATGGAAGAAACACGGAATAGGGACTGTATAACTTCAATTAAGAGGGTTATTGATTTCAGCTTCCAGGATGTAGATGAACTTGTACGCCTGGTTCAGAATGCAACAAAGGCAATAAGTGGTGCTGGTCTTGGTGGTGCAAGAGATTAACTCGTCGTCATCATGTATATATTGTATTTTTCCTCTCCACTAAAGATAGCAGCATTCTGAAAGGAAGAAGATTGACACATGGAAATCTGCAAAGTTAGCATATGTTACTCTTGTGTACATTTGTACAAAAAATATGATTGCTCAGAAAATTTTGTAAGGAGATTTTAATTAAGGGTTCTTCTTAGTAGGGGCATAACACACACCCTTATTATATTATGAGTTAGAAAAGAGGGAAGGGATATTGCATTAGAGTTCAGTGCTACATTCTTTGCTCCACTTAATTGGAGCCCTAGAAAAAAAAAAGAATAGGGTATGGAGATGTTAGGCAGCGGCCATTTTTGAGGGCTTTGAATACTGATATAGTTATATTAGGTACATTTTTTTATGACATAAAATTCTCCTTTGGTGTTGTTACCTTATCTCAAATTTTGAATGAATTGAAATCCTTGCAGAAAATTAATTTACTTGTGTGCTGTGTATGTCATCAATGGTAAACTTATAAAATAAAATAATGAGAAAAACCAATTGATTCTATGAGGCTTAAATTTCAAGACTTTTGCTTTTTAAATTTCAGTTGGTAGGATAAGCACTTATAGGTAGCATCTCTAGTTAGCAACATACCTTATTTATTTAGATATAGAAAACAAAATAAATAACTTCACTTTCAAAAGTTTTAATTTTAAGCTACATTTATTTAAACTTGACAACTAAGTTTTATTTCAGGGTCCTACACTTTCACATGTTCAGAACCATGTTTTTATATAGGGTCCTACACTTTCACATTCTAAACCATGTTTCTATATACTCCTTCCGTTTCAAAATGATTGTCGCTTTAGAAAATAAAATTTTTAGAAAATAAAATTTGTGAATGATTGTCGTTTTAAAAAATAAAATTTGTTTTAAAATGACTGTCGTTCTCACTTTTCATTATAGCAATGATTACAAAATTTTAAATTGTGTCATTTAAGTATTACTTCCTCCGTCTCACAATGAGTGACCAATTTGAAATATTAATTTATCAAAAAATAAATGAATCATTTCAATTTCCGATGCAAATTACTCCCTCCGTTCCTTTATAAGTGTCATTTTTGGAATAATTTTTTGTTCCTTTTTAAGTGTTACTTGTAAAGTTCAAGATAATATTAAATGTAGCTTTGCCAAAATTACCCCTAAATAATTATTATAGAAAAAGAAAAAGTAAAATGAATGTAATAAATAATTAGAGGTATTATAGGTAAAAGAAAAATGATTGTATGAAAAGTAACAATATTGATTAATATTCTTGGTATGTGTGAAAAATAAAAAGGTGACACTTAAAAAGGAACTGAGGGAGTAATTTATTTTTAGTTGTACCCTTTAATTATTACCACTCTCATCACTCCCAATACGTGATAAAGGGTATTTTAGTAAAAATTTCATTCTCTCTCTTTAATTATTACGTTTTTTAATATGCGTGAAATGACCAACTGAGTCACTCATTATCAGACGGAGAGAGTACTCAATACATTATTTTCAATACTTTAATAAAGTTAATTTAATAAAAATGTGACATCTTATAACAATATTATTGCATTTCTTAATTTGTAACAAAAATCTTAAACGACAATCATTTTGAAATAGATGGAATAACTTGTAAATCTCATGATCTTTTTAGTAATTTTTCTTATAGTTTTTTTTTATTTATCTTTATTTCTAGTCGTTATCTTTATCACAAAATTTAGATGTTCTTTTTTTTTTTTCTTGATTAAATTACCTAAGTCTATTTTCCACCAACTTTTATTCTATAGATATTATTTCAGCTGTTATTTTTAATCTTATCACATTTAGTCTTACCACATATTTAAGAAAACATTTTTATCACTAGTACATTTATTTTATTCTCGTATTGATTTCTTAATTGTATAACATTATGTTTTGTACAACATCATAGATCTTACTTTAGTCCAATAAATATTTTTCTTTCAGTCTGATTGTTACCTTTCATATCACATAAAATCTCTCCTCCACTGATGAAATGTAAATTTGAACATGCAATATCTCTCTTACTAGATATTATCAATATTTGTTGTGTGAAGAAAAAATATATTCAAGTTCTAGATAAAAAGTCTCTTCTTTGAGTGCTTGCTTTGGTCGTAATGAAGTTTAAACTAACAAGATTCCACGACCAATAACACATGACAAATAATAACCAATATGCATTGTTTTAAAATTAATAGATATTCCACACCTATAACATGATTATAAAAAGGGTATAAAACTAGTGTGATTTTTCTATAAATCCCAATGCGGTGGGAATTTCATGACATACTGTTATCTTCTTTTTTCCTTCTCTTTTGTAGCTCAACACACTTTTACAATCGGCCTAGTTAAAAACAAAAGGCACATATTCTATGATTTTAACACTAAATTATTTTTGACCTAATTGACATTCTCTTTAGCTAAATTATTAGAGAATTTTTTAACACACCACCCAACCTTCTTATACATCATGTGCGCTGACGAAAATACCCATGCGTTCCGGATGTGCAAATCCGGACGCACCCTTTTTTTAAATTTTTTTAGTTTTTACCGGATGTGCACATCCGGAAGAAATTCGTATTTGCAAATCCGAAATAAATCCTGATACAGAACACCAAAAATCCAGCAATGTTTCTCACATTCATAAAATAAAATCGGGATTACATTCAGAAAATCGCCATTACATCGACAGAAATTTAAATATTACAAGATCAATAGTCTGGTGGATGCTTGCACATCTCTAAGATGTCATCGTCCGTTCTTCGAATTTTGACGGTTGCCTCGACTCGAGCGGGAATCGTTCTTCGCAACCGAAAAAAGTTTGCCACATCGCTCTAACATCCTCTTGATTCTTGAGCTCAACAAGGCTGTAAGTGACGTTCCCTTCGTTGTCAACCGAAGGTAAACGATACTGAAGCTTCGCAACCTTCTGTTTGTCTCCGTAAGGTAGGAGATGTTCGATGTCATCAATGATCTCGCCGATGGAGATGTCCCTCATTACCTTAAACGTGCGACCGCGTGTTTTACCGTCGGTGTAGGAGACACTTGCGACATACCAAAGAAACTTGATATCATACAATTGAGACATTTAGGGTTTGTGTGAATGATATCAAATGAAACCCCTAATTTATGGAAAAGTTAGGGTAAAGTTATTTCTGCCTAAGTTTGTTCCGGATGTGCAGATCTGGACAAACCCTACAAATATTGGTTCCGGATGTGCACATCAGAAAATTTCCCGGATCTGCAAATCAGAATATTTTACTGATACATTTCTCAAACAGAATTGACTATGTTATGCAACCAATTGGAATGCTTTCATTGCAATAAAATTCATAAGTCTATTAAAAAGGCATATGAATAAAAATTCAATATATTTCACTTCAAAAATGTACATTTTGTCGTATGATTATACAAAAGAGTTAAAACAAAAATCTCTGTCTAAATCTATCGGAGCTTGACCTTTCGACTTTTTTCGTATTTGATGCCTTTTCAATTGCGTTCAATCTTTCGAATTGCCCTCAAACCTGTGGAATATATGCATAGGCTGATGTGGAAGATGCAGCAGGATCCCAACTTTAACCACCATGCTAAGTGTGAGAAGTTAGGCATAACCAATCTTATGTTTGCAGATGATGTTCTTCTCTTTTGCAGGGGGATGAGATGTCTGTGTCCATGATGATGAAGACTTTCCAGCTTTTCACCAATTCCACAGGTTTGAGGCCCAACCCTAACAAAAGAAAGATCTTCTTCGGTGGTATTAATACTGTGGATAAAGACAGATTTAGAGACATAATTGAGTTTCAGAATGGCTCCCTCCCAGTCAGATATCTTGGAGTTCCTCTAACTTGTAAGAAACTCAACATCAATGCTTATTTGCCTTTGATTGAGAAAATTACAAATAGGATGACACATTGGACTACTAGGCTGCTAAGCTATGCAGGCAGGATTCAATTGGTCAAGAGCATCTCTTGTGCTATTGCACAATATTGGATGCAATGCTTTCCCCTTCCAAAGTTTGTCATCAATAAAATTGATGCTTTATGCAGAAGCTTTATCTGGACTGGCAGGAATGAGGTTAGCAGAAAAAGCCCAGTGGCTTGGAAGAGAGTTTGTAGCACAGCCAAACAGGGTGGTATGCAAGTTCTTAACTTGACTGTGTGGAATGATGTTCTACTGCTTAAGTGTCTGTGGAATTTGAGCAGAAAAGAAGACACATTATGGGTAAAGTGGGTTAATAACTACTACTTAAAAGGGTAACCTATTATGGAGTATGAGATAAAGAATCAGGTGTCTTGGATTTTCAAAGGAGTTATGAGACAAAGAGAAAGGGTTAGTAGCATTCAACAAATTTGGAATCAAATACTGATGCAGCAGAAATTTAAGCTTACTTCCCTCTATAACAGTCTGAATGATGATGGTAACAGAGTTGATTGGCATGGGTTGGTTAGATTCAACAAGGCAAGGCCTAAAGCAGTTGTATGTCTTTGGATGGCATGTCATGGGAAATTGCCAACTAAGATCGGCTGAAGAGGTTTGGGATGCTTCAGGATAGTTTATGCTCTTTGTGCAAGCAGAAAGAGGAGACTTTGATCCATCTGTTCTTTGATTGTAGGGTGATGAGAGATGCTTGGACTAAAATCCTGAATTGGCTGGACATCCTCCACATACCAGCAGATTGGGAGAATGAAGTCAAGTGGGTTGGAAATAGGACTAAAGGAAAGGGATGGAGGTCAACCATTCTGAAAATGGCTTTTACGGAAATGATATACACGTTATGGAATTATAGAAACAAAATTTGCTTTGATAGGAATGTAGATAATATGAATATAGAAAAGGAAATAATAGATAGTGTGGTGTATAGAGGGTGGAACAATGTCAAATTGAGGAAACACATTGCTAGTAGGTTGATGTAGAGCCTTTGTTGGCCCTTAGTCTTGTTTGGTTGGTTGGAACCTAGCGATTACCTAGCTTTGTATTTGTTTTTTGAATTAATAAAATTTATCTTGATTCAAAAAAAAAATCTTTCGAATTCAAGCATCATTTCAACAAAACTATGCGGCCACGACTCGGCAATTGCGGTTGCATGCGTCGCCCATTGCGGTGATTTAGGTGGTATAGGGCATCAGAGTTTCAAGATAACTTGTATAAAATGTCTTGATTTCGCAAGCCATCCGATACACATGATACGATCATTTGGATTGGACGGTGGTGCGGAGTGGAGTGGAAAAAAGGTTTCCGAAAAACCATATCGCGTCAAGTCAATACACACCATATCGTAGGCGCATGCGATAAGATAACCCATATCGGGGAAGCTCATCTATTTCGATAGGGGCCGGACCACTCAACCACGGAACAAGTGACTCGTAAACCTTGTCGTATTTTTATTGATTTTAATAGAGACACAAGTATGCTTCTCTATGCGTCTCCAACTCTAGGATAAGTTGATGACGGACAAGTTCATGACCTTCCTCTCCTTTACCGAGTAGAGCCGACACGACTCGGTAACCGCAATTACCATCCCCTACAACATCGATGATACCGTCGATATGCTTGTGCATAAAAACCGGCATCTCATCGATAAAGGAAATTATACGTGGAGTCGGTGTCGGAAGCGGTGCATTCAGAGTCGGAACCGGTGTCGGAGTCGGTTTGGTAATGCGAGCTCCTTTCATGACACTTTGTAGATATTTAGGAATCGGTGAGTCCGGAAAGAGTTTGTCAACGTGCTCATAATATGAAGGAGACCGAGTTGTCGAGTTTTTGTTCGGTGTAGGCTTCAACTTCTTCGGAGCACCCTTTGTCTTAACCGGTTGAGATGGGGGTATGTCATACCCCAAATTTGTCCTACCCTCTCATTTTTTATGCCAAGCATGTGGTTGCTTTCTGGACTTTTCTCAAGACCAACTCAAGTCAAGTTTTTCTCAATTTATTACAAGAATGCTCAAAGCCAAGAATAGGCCAAATACATTGAGTTATTTCATTAACCAAATCTTGTGCTACTACTTATTCCAAGGAAGACCGTGTGATTGCATGAAGCCATTTTACAAAATTAATCACACAATCACAAACCATGATCCATATTCAGTCAATATCCATTTTCAAGTATCCTACCAACACAAATAGAAGTTTCAAAAGGATTGAAGGTGTAGATGCATTGAATAAGCAAAAGGTCACTAATTTTACTTGGAAGTCTTGTCATGAATGAAATTTCACAAAGTCTTCAAGCTGATGATTAAAGGCCTAAAGACTTTCCAAATCATGTTTTACTTTTGCAAGTCATGGTGGGATTAGTTTCAAGTTGGGTGAGAATTGTCGCAAACCTCAATGTGGTTATGGGTGCAAAATGATGAGGTTATTTTTATTTCAAACCTATCGCAAGATCAGAATCCTTGTGTGCATAACACTGCCAATTTCTTGGAGCCATAAGCTGAATGGTACTAATTATTTGGTGTTTTATTACAAGTTACACATGAGTAAACACTATCATCCATGTTTAGTTTACAAAGACACAACAAGTCTCCTGCTTACAATCAAGACAACACAAAATGTCCAAAACCACAACGATAAAGCATACAAGTTGTTGTTTTTAATAACACAACACCAAGGTGATGTTAAATACAAGTTTCTCTCCTTTTACATGTTGATGCACATAAAATTTTCCAATTTCTAAATTCATAACGATGGAAAAAGAAATACATGGCAGCATATTGCAAACCAAAAAGCCAGCTGCAGCCAATTCTTCAATACCACTCACAACATGCCTTGAATTGCTACAACCATGCCAAGACTTGAGAACCGTACCACTTGCAACAGTCCAAAATGACCTGCTCACAACGTACCACGCCTGTGCATCTGCTATGCTGCACCAATTGCACAAGCATCCAAAACCAAACCTGTAAGAAGAAGACAAACCACTGCTGAACTTGCACCAACGTAAACCTGCTATGACCCTGTACCATCTGCTCATAGCCTACGTATTCTACATCAACCAACAACCTGTATAATAACCTGAACAATGAAGGCAACGTCAGAGGACATTACAAGACAAAATTCAACACTTAATCAATAAGTTGGGCGAGGCTTTAAAAAGGCGGAGAAAAAATCGTGAAAGGGGGGGACCTGAGGAGAACGGCGAAAAAAAACCTAATTTCTGGAGCCTCCAAAAACCGGAGAATCATTTGGAAAGAAAAACCCTTGAAATCAATCCCTCTGCAGGAATTCCCTAACAACAAATCACCAAAGCTCTAGAAAAAAAAAAAAAAAAAATTACTCAGAGTTTCACATTGAAACTCTGAGCTAATTAGAGCTAAACTCCTCACCATTTCAACACAACAACAATTATAGAAGCAAACAGAAATATAAAGAAGAAGAGAAGAAGAAGATACACAAGTTAAAAAACCTCACCTTCGCCGGAAAAGCTTCAGATCGGAATTACTCCGATCTAGGTATCATTCGTTTCTTCTTTACTCCTTGATGCTTGATTAGTAATCTCCATGCGATTGTGTGTTGAACCCCTCTGTTAATTGTTTCGTTTTGTTTATTTTTGACGAATCTAGGGTTTTCTGAGTGGTTTCGATTAAGAGATTTGGGGTGAGTTTTTGGGTAATCTGACGTTGGATTTGAAATCTACAGGTTTTATTTATGTAGTTTAGGTTTGTTTTGGGTGGTTGCCGGAGAAGGACGGCGGCGGCCACCGCGTGCCACCGTCTTCTCCGGTGGTTTTAGGGTTGCGTTTGGGTTGTTGATGAGAAGAAGAGAGCTATTTTGAGAGAGAGAGAGAGAAGCGTGGAGAGCGAAGTGAGAGAAAGCTGAGTGCCAAATGAATTCCATTTCATCCGTTCCCTTGTTTATTGCGTTTGTGATGGGCTGCCATGGTGGAGCCTTTCACCGGTGACAAGTGTCACCGGCCCCTGTACACTCCTTAATCCCACGCGCTCACTTGTTGCAGCCCCACAGTGGCCTTTACGTCACAGACCGTTAGATCTAGGTTTTGATTGATCCAACGCTCCAGCTTTCTCCATTAGTCAACCAGGGTTGACTAAGGCCCTTGGTAGACTCTCATCCCAGCGTGGGCTTCTGGGTGTTGGGCCTAGGAGATTTTCTTAACCACATCCCCCCTTTTTTGCTAACGTTTTGACCCACTATTTTTTTGTTTTTAAAACTTAACTTTAATTATTGATAAAAATCTAAAATTATTTTATTTTATTTCATTTTAAAAACAGAATTTATAACAATATTATTTCCAAACCATTTCGTTGATTTTATTAAAATTTTTTATTTAATATTAATTAATCTACCTATGATTAATTTTATTAAATATTGAATTTTAATTTGATTAATTATTAATTTGGTCTTAATTTAAAAAAAAATCTAAGAAATACTTTTTCTAATTAATTCCTAATTCTTATTTAATTAATTTAATTAAATTATTTTATTTAATATTAATTAATTTTTGATAATTAATTTTATTAAATATTTTGATTTAATCTAATTAATTATTGGAATTTTATTCTAAAAAACCCTAGAACTTAATAATTAGTTTAGGATTTCCCCTCCTTAGATTAATCTTAGGAATTTAGGATACTAACTAACTAACATGCTTGATTATATTTATCCACCCACTTTGTTTGATTTATAATCTTTGTATGGTGTGTATAATTTTCTCTTGTTGATTTATTTCATACCTTGATTATATGTATGCTATTCATATTACACTTGTCCAAACCAAAAATCTTTTTCAAACTAATACCTTGACTTAATGTCAAGCCATTTTCATACCTTGTAAGTCGATCGTTTTCACGATCGCAATCGACCTCACAATGCCTCCTCTTGGGCTTTATACAACGATAATTGTTGTACATTTCACTTTGGTTTGTATGCGTGTATGTGATTGACTCACTTTAATCATGGCTCGATTATTCCCACTTGATTGATTACACCCCTCTCCCATAAGATTAAAACCAACCCTTTTTACAACAATAAACAAGCTTGATCCAACGTCAAGTATTTTTCAAATCAAATCAATACATTTAAAACACACTTAAATACTATTTCATAAAAGAAGAAAAGGGAGTATAATGGAATCTTTGATTCTTCTCCTCAATTGTTTGGGCCCGAGGAATCTTTCTTAAGTTCAAGCAGTTGTCTTCTTTAAAAGATCCATAACACGATTACATATCAAACCCTTTTTTACAATAAATCAAATCAAATCTTCTTTTCTTAAACACTTGGATGAAAAAGAGAGAGAGCCGGTTCTTCGACTCGCTTTCCCGATTACTTGGGCCCGAGGAATCTTTCTTAAGTTCAAGTAATTGTCATCTATTCAACATACTCTAACCATATTAAGACTTTTTCATATTAAGGGCGAAAAAGAGAGAGAGTCGGTTCTTCGACTCGCTTTCCCGATTACTTGGGTCCGAGGAATCTTTCTTAAGTTCGAGTAATCGTCACCCAATCAAAATACGAACACATTAATCCAACTCCTCGCCGCGGTGCGATTCAAACAACTTTTCACAAAAAGAACATTGTTTAATCCATTCTTCCGCGCATATGAACTAGTGCTTCTGCCTCCCTTGACGAGCAGACAAGCCAACATTTAGCAGTTAGAATGCGAATTAAACTCTCGTTCACCTAAAAAACACCAACCAACCGTAGTCCCACGAACTACGAATGCTCTGACTTTCCCATTGCACGAGGGAATACGTAGGCACAAGGGTTCTCAATCCTTGCCGAGCACACTAATAAAAAACCACCCATCTTCCCCTTAGAAAACAATACTCCCTTAGAATATAAACAAACAAACCTAACTAACTTTCTCACGAATCGAATCAAGAGGTTCCCGTTGAGTACAACGGACGTAGAGGGTGCTAATACCTTCCCTTTGCGTAACCGACTCCCGAACCTGAATTTGGTTGCGACGACCATGTTCTTATCTCCCTTTAAAGGTTTTATCGATATTTTCCTTTCCCTCTTTTGGGATAAATAAAGTTCGGTGGCGACTCTGTTTCGAACAGTTTTTTCCGCGTCCATCGCGAGGATTGTATTTTTTGAGGTACGACAGGGTATCATTGCGGTTGTTTCGGGGAAGGAAATCTTCCTCAACTCTTCTTTGATGTGTAGCTTCATGTTGTCACCGGCCTTCGAGAATCTCGCTTGAATCCCTTCTAATTCGGCCAAAATAGAGATATCCAGTTTATCTCCTTCCTTACAACCATCATCATCAAAACTAAGTCTCATCCAATGAGGGCAAACTTCGTCAATTTGTATTGTCTCACCTAGTTTCAACTTTGTCGCAATAACACAAACACACGGAAGACCGTAGGTTTTCACAATAGTGCAACCACACTTTCCGCTATCGGAACCTACCGTTTCGACTCGGTTGGCCTCGTGAAAAATATAGCCTAACCCTGCCCGAGACATGTTGCCGATCAATTGAGAGTAAAGAAAGTTACCTTTAAACCGATGTTCCAAAACCGTAATGCTCCGACCAAAAGTGGTTTGTATGTCGTTGTGTTGGTTTTTAATCATGAGATGCATGAAGTCCCAATCTCGACATAAATCCCCCTTGCTATTACCCAACCAATTCTTCAAAGTAGCATGTGCCGACTCAACTCTATTGGTGGTAGTGTTTCTAAGATGTTGTACATTATCGGTCCACGCACACACAATCTTTTCTTTCACTTGATCAAGAATGGTGGATTCAACATATTTCAACAAAGCGGGGTACTTTTTGCACACTTTCCGGAATTTCATGACCGAATCAACATATAATTCCTTTGTGGAAGAATTTAGAATATGAGTCCATGCATCCATTATTTTTCTACAATGACACCCGACTTGACAACTTTTCCATCTTCCGACTACACTTGTTTCGCACCCACCGCAGTCTTAACCCGACTTCACACATTCTTTGTTATATGAAATCGACAAAGTAGTGCATTAGAAGAAGGAAAAACTTTTGCAACCGCATTCATCAAAGCGTTATCGCGGTCCTTAACAATTGCTTTTGGCATTTGAACATGTTTCTTCAAAAGTGACTGACACGTCTCCAATGCCCACGAAAAATTGTCCTATTTTTCGCACTCCAAAAAGGCAAAACCAACGGCATATGTCTTATCCATAGACGTAACACCAACCATCTCAAATAATGAAAGTCGATACTTGTTCGTCTTGTAGGTACTATCGAGAATGAGCACTGTCGAGAACGTGTTGAAAAACTTTATGGAATCCAGATGAGTCCAAAAAATATCTCGGACCGTAATTCCATTATTGCGATATCTGTACCGAGACACATAATCGTTATCATCCAACAATTTCAACAGTTGTTGCATCTCACTTCTATCTCCCCTAATTGCCTTGTTCGTCTGATACCAAATGTTTTACACTTGCTTTATATTTGCTACATTGTCGGCTTCCTTCCGTTTCAACGTGGCAAGTATATTTTTCGGTTGGACAAGATTCAAGGTCATGTCGGCAATACATGTCTTCTCTTCCGCCTTGAGCCGACATACACTTGGATGGCCTTGAAACTTTGAGCATATTTCGTGATTATGTATACCACAACGAAAGCTAAATCTCCATTTCTTGGAAGCTAACATGTAAACACCAATCTTAAAAGGGCACTCACATTTTCTAGTACCGGTCTCGTCTTTTTTTAACTTCCATAGAGGTACTTGATATTTACCGCTTCTTTCGCACCCCAAAATTACAAAAGCCTTTCTTCTTTCTGAACCATTATCCAATCTTTCGATATTTACACCGAAGCCAAGCTCAATATCCGTCCTACGAATGTATGCGAGCATGCTTTCACGATAATCAAACTCTTTCTTGTTATTAAAGTCACCGCCGACATCAACCGACTTAACGATAATCCCTTCATCTTTCGGGGAAATCGGCGAAACTAATTCTTTTGACATGTTATCGGGGTGCACCATATCTATTTATAAATAATAATAGAACAATAAGTATGTATAAATAAAACATATTAAAAATTGCTCAAAATTAAAATTAATTAGTTCCAGGCACTTTTCTGGATGTGCACATCCGGAAATGTTCATGCTCAATTCGTTCCGGATGTGCACATCCGGAAGTAGCATAACTTGTTTTTTCCAAAAAAGTAGATTGATAATGTGAGCAATGTAGTGGATGAAGTTGAATATTTACCTGAAATTCAATCTTCTCTTGCTCCCTTTGATTTGTTGCACCAAAAAGTTGAAGTTTTTGAGTGAGAAATGATATTGATGAGGTAGGATTTTTTGGGTTGGTGAGGGTGAGTATGGAAGAAAAAAGATTGATAATGGGAAGGGGGAAGTGATCATGCAGGTTCAAATATATCAGCAATTATTCCGAATATGCAGATCCGGAGGCCTTCCGGATATGCACATCCGGAACAATTTTTTTTTAAGGTCACGGTGCGTCCGGATGTGCACATTCGGAATCAGGGGGCATAAGAGGAATTTCACGCGGTGTCTAAGAAAGTTGGGTGATGCATTAAGAAACTCCCAATTATTAAGTATATGTAAAATTGTCATTCTCTTCGCAACTAGGATTCTTTTAGTGGAATTATTTTCATAATCAATTCATTTTCAATTTAGGTAAAATATATATTTTTTCTTTAACTTTACCTCGAGATCCATTTTGAATCTCTAATTTTAAAAAGTTTCAAATTGATCGATTAATTGCTCAAATCAAGTGCAAAGCTAGCCCAACCTTTTAGTGAAAGTCTTCAAAGTCCTGAAGAAGAAATTTAATACAACATCATACAACGCACGCTACAGACTTTGAACCTTGACATTTCAAAAAGAAGTTACGCTGTCAAATTTGCTAGACTTATAATATCTTAACACTTGTATATTTTAGAAGTTCTCAAGTCTCAAAATCTTTCTAAGTTGTATTCTATTTACACCTCTGATTGTATATCATGTGTAGTTATTACCCAAATCTCTTAACAGTTTGCTACAGAGTCACAAGTCTCTTGCTTTAGTGCTTAAGCATTTGAAGTCTCTTGCCTATGTGCTTGGGCATAAAAGTATCTTACTTGAGGGTTTGAGCATTGAAAGTTTCTTGCTTGTGTGTTTGAGCATTGAAGTCTCTTAATTGTGGATTTGAGTATTGGAGGTCTCTTGCTTGGTGCTTGAGCATTTGTAATCAGTTTGGTTATTGTGTAAATCCTTTGAAAGTGTAAGGGGACTGGACTACTCTCAAGTTGTGAGAGAAACCAGGATAACTTTAGGTGTCTCTTGCTTTACTTTACCTACTTCTGAACTATATTCCACTGCTATCATTTGTTTACCTCTGAGTTTGATTCTATTTCAAAATTTGATAAGAATTTTCAAGAGTTCAGACTTCGAGTGACTCTGATTCAGACTCTGAGCTGAGTGTTTAGAATCTGATTAAGATCAATAAGAAGAAGAAGGAAAAATTAGAGAGAAAAGAGAACACAATTCAACTCTCTTCTTGTATTTTTCTCACCTTTAGTCTCATAAGAACACTTGTATCCATTATTAAGTTTAACTCTTCTGCCACAATGAGAAATAAGAAAGGGGACAAGGGATCCCCTTGTCTTAATCCTCTCCCCATTGAGATTTCTTCTTTAGGACTTTCGTTAACCAATACTTAAACTGTAGCTGTTCGTAGGCATTCATCAATCCATTTTCTCCACTTTTTATTAAACCCCATCTTTTCCATCATATAGTCGAGAAATTTCCAATCCACCGAATCAAATGCCTTTTCAAAGTCAGTTTTGAAAAATAGCTTCTCGTTTCCTCCTCTTGGCATCCTCAACTAACTCATTCGCTAGAAGAATGCAGTCTCCTATTTGTCTCCCCTCCAAAAATGTGAACTGCAATTCTGTTATCACTTTATGCATCACTTTCTTCAACCTATTTGCAAGTAGCTTAGATAATACTTTGTACATACTCCCAATAAGCGAAATAGGCCTAAACTCCGCCAGCTTTAATCGATTCTCTACTTTTGATATTAGAGTGATGAAGGAACTGTTGACTCCTTTAACCAATCAATCGTTAGAGTGAAATCTGAGTTGAATATATAGAAATCTCCTTTGAGCACGTCCCAAAATTATTTAATGAATCCTAGATTTACCCCATCTGGGTCAGGGCTCTTCATATTCTCACATTTCCACACCTCTCGTCTAACTTCTTCTTATGATAATTCAGCTATAAGACTATCGTTGTCCTTCGAATTTTTTTGAAATCAAACTCTCTAAGTGTTGGTCTGTTCACCTTACTGTCCCTATACACCTATGAAAAGTATGCAAAAGTCTCTAGTTTAATCTCTATATACGTAATCTCATTATGTTTTCTTCTATTTGTCACACACTAGTGAATTTTTTTTTGAATTCGCGTCAGCTTCTCTTAGCCATCTCAGCGGCAATTTTTGCCACGATATACTTTTCTTCATTCTTGAAAGCGAAAATAGTTGGACTGATGCACCTCTCTTTGTGTTAACCTCATGTGTAGATAATATTAAGACTTATCCTTTATGTTCCAAGTCATTTACTATCTTTTTCACTCCATCTATTATGTCGTCCAGGTCTGCAATATGTTTCTTGCTCAACTCTTTAAGGTTTCCTTTGATCAACTTAAATTTATCTTTTAATACATATCCGCCCCAGCCCCGGATATCCAAATATTTCCTGGTTTCTTCAACAAATTTATGATACCCTTCTAGATCTCTCCAGCACTCGAACATACGAAAGGGTTTCGGGCCCCAGTTCATCTCTTTATCGCATATCATGTCGGGACAACGGTCTGAGAGACCTTTATCCAAACAACACTTATAATAGTTCAACCACTAATGCATCCACCCTTATGATACATGAAATATATCAATTCGACTCATAAAAGACCTGTCCAAATTAGATTGGTTAAAACACATCCCTTTCAACGGTAAATCCACAAGATCAGCTTCTGAGATAAATTAATCAAAAACTTCCATCTTTGCTCGTTTGAGAAAAGCTCATACACATTTCCTCTCTAATTCAGACCTTATCACATTGAAGTCTTCCATCACGCACCACCTTGCCTCTAAGTATGATTTTATTAACTCGTTTAGATCATTCCACAACCTCCTCTTTCCACTTGCATTACAAGGAGAGTAGACATTCACAATTACCTGTATCCCTTCCAACCCCCAATACCCTTTCACACATATGAAATGTTCTCCCTGAATTTCCTTTTGTTTCTTAAATTTTTTACTATTCCACAGAAGCAATAACCCCTTGATCTTCCTTAAGCAGTGTTGTACCCTAAATTTTACCACTTAGATGTCATAACATCTTACATTGACATTTAGATTCAATCATCTATGCATTGTTAACTAACCATTTCATTTTGCTAGTTTGTTTCTTTTGTGAAAGCCAGGACTTACACAAAGAGGAGGGCAAAGTCTCCTGAGCTAAGCTCTCATCTGATTCAAGGAGGAAAAAATAATTAAGGCTCCAAATGCAACCATGTGAGCTCACCTACATCCTAGAGGTCTTACTCAACAAGAATTCAAGTGTGACTGACTCTCATCACAAGTAACTTGAGCCACAAGTCCACCCTGCCTCCAATTAGGGTTTTGTTATGACAAGACAATCATGGCCTTTGACATTGATCAAGAGTTGTTCCCAAACCCTGGGACATGACTCTATGTGATAGTAGACATCCTCAAAGACCATCTATGAGCCTTAGATGTGATTGAAGAAGCAAGATCATCAGATATCATTCAAGTGCCTTCACCAGTGAAATTAGGGTTTGGATTGAGGCTCTAATCCCTGAGATTTTAATCCAAAATGAAGCATCCAAGTCCTCAATCCATCATGACATGTCTCATTGATGATTTAAGGTATGAGAAATCAACTTTTAAGAAGTTTCTTGCAAAGGAAGCAAAGTTTGGTCCATGAAACTTTTCAAATGTGGAAATTTCACTACTTGTGCGAAAATTGAAACAGTCATAACTTTCAAACCACACATCCAAATTGAGTGACTCAAAGCTCAAATGGAAGCTCTTTCCATGATAGTCAAAACATATTAGAGGACCCCTCTTTAAAAAATGCATGGTTTTTAATTTATAGGACTTAGAAGATAAATCACTCTTGGGACTTGGTGAAATTTTCAGCATTTTCACCATTATTTTCTTCTAACTTTAACTCAAATTTTCACCTAGTTCTAAGCTTCAAATAAAAAATCTTTGAACATGAAAGTTGTTCCTTGTTCTTCAAGCTTTCCAAAGAGTACTAAAACTCCTCAATCCATTGAGTGAGCTGAGAGATTCAAAATTTCTTGATTTTCAAGTAACCAACTTTTGCATAATGGTACAAAACCTCTCCTAATCACCAAAGCTTCACATTTATGGGTTCTAAAAGTAGATTTAGTGATGGTAAGACCTGTTCCATGAATTTGCAAGTGATTTGCCTTAAAATAACATAATTATGCAAAGGTAAGGCAACTTGACAAGGATGTGAGAGAAACTTTTCCAAGACAAAAACATTGTTTATTCATGGAGCTTTGGTCCAATCCCATCACCCTCATTTTCTCAGACCTAACCCTATCAATGATCAGAGATCTTGGAGACTTTTTGGTTCAGCAGGACAGCTCACAAGATGAAAAACCTCCAAGGAGGGCAAAATTGGCAAAATGTGCCATTCTCACCATACCTTGAGTTCTCAACATTTTCCTATAAATAGGGCTTGTTTCCACTCATTTAGAACACCAACATTGTTCAGATATACACTCTAAAATAATTCTGAGTTCAAGCTTTGCAAGTGTGGAAAGAAGGAGGAGTACTTTAAGAGTTTGCTGCTAGTTCCAAGGAGGGAGAACATTTCATTGTTGAGGGTGCAGTGGACATATTCCACTTGATAATTTTCTTTCTCACACTCAATATTCATGCTCATGCACATTATTACCATCATCATATCTTTGTTATAAATGTCTATATAATGTGTTTTGGTTGTCTTTCCATCTGTCCATAATGTATAGATAATGTGTTCATGATTTTATGTTTAAGCTTGTTCTTAACTGCCTATCCATGGCATGCCAAAAGGAGGTAAGATGAATGTGAGTTGTTTTGCTGATATAATGAGGCAGGTATCTGCACTGCCTTTTATTCTTAACATTATGCCTGAGATATATTGAATGATAACCAAATCCATTGGTACTAGTCATTGACTGACTGTTAAGTTCATATAGACTCCCTTTGTTGTTCCAATGCCAAAACTTAGAAGTTATGATGCCAACAACCACATATCTATTATATTGATGCTTAGATGTTATTATTTGAATGAGAACAGGTGAGATTGTTTGTCAAGGCCTATTTCACTATGCTTGACTTGAGATGTTTGTGTTTTTTTTCTCCGTGATTGTAAAACTGTTTTTAAACTACTTGTCCCTTTTATGTTAATATGAGCCAAAAGTGTGTAATGATTGTGTATGCAAGGAAATGTATTTATTTTCACTAAATACATAAGGGTATTGTTGCTTCCATCATGCTTGCTTTGTATTCAGGATGTGTGTACAAATTTCTGATATGCTACTTGATGTGTAGTCAAGTTGTGCAAACTGTTACTATGCTTTGTATTCCATTTGTGTGTGTGCAATCTGTTGATGTGATACTTATTCAAGTTGTGTGTGCAAATAATTGACATGCTACCTTTTTGTATCCAAGTTGTGTGTATGTGTCCAAAAGTATAGAAACCTGACATACATCCTTAATGCTGTTTGGTTACATTGTTCTGCCTCTTCATAGTAAACTACTCATGTATTAGTCATATTCATGATTGTTGAGCCTGCCTTTGAGGATGAAAGTTTGCTACTGATGAATTGTGTTGTAGTATTATTTTAATATCTATCCATGTGTTTGTCTCAAACTTACTTCCTATTATGCATACAAATTTGGTTGTGTCATTTGCTTTACATCTTGAGTCAGTTTGACCTTGCATTTAGGACTGCTAACTTCTTGAGATCTTTTGTCTTATGCCATATACTGATTCCATGCCATGTTCATACTAATGCCATTTTGACTTGTTGTTTTCTTGCACCTTAATCAAATAATCTTATGGATAAGACCTTTGAGTTCATGAAAGTTTATCCTTGAATTTGTTTCTTTACTTAGTAGCATAACAAATTGAATCATTATTTGTGCACAACCTGAAGGTTATGAACTGACTTTGTACTAATATAGAATTGCTCCTGGTTTGCTTGCTTTAGACTACATGCATAGTAGGATGACCTGATTATTTGAGTGCCTATTGTCATGATTGGCCTTGTCCTCATATTTACACCTATTTGAGATGTCTTTGTGTCCATTCAATGTTGGTACAACAAGTATTTACCCTCACTATGCCATGAACATATAACTGTCTGGTTTGAATGCTTGTGTTTGAATAAAGGTCTGTTACCATGCTCTCCCTTTCATGTTCAGATGTTTATGAGTTTATCTTGCTTAAAACACAGTTGTTCAGCTGGTATGATCACACAACTTTTTTTGGTTAGGGCCTAGAGACTTGGTACAGTTTTGTTTTAATTACAAGTCTTGGGATTCAGATAACATGTATGTGAGTTTATGTTCATGAGAAGTCTTGTTTGGCACTGCCAGTAATTGGTGCTATGCTGTTCCATATTTATAATACCACAATCATGAATTTTGATTTGTTGATATGTGAATGCTAACACTGGAATGGGAACAGGTAAGAAGTTTGTTATAATTTTGTTTATTGTCGTCAACTTGAAATATCTTGTGTTCATGATGGTATGTTTGGAGCAGATTTGAACTACCTGTCATTTGTCTATATCATTTGGTTCTGTTTTGAATGGTATGAAGGATGTGTTATGAAAAGTGTTGAGTGTATGCTTGTCTTGCACCTTAATGTTATGTCTAAAATATTTTGAAGTCATTATGCACTTTAAGGATATGGATTGATAGGTAAGTCTAGAACTGCTCATTGATGTACTACATGCATTGCCATTTTTTCTTTGGTATTCATGAATGCTTGTTTCTTGTATCCAAACCAGTCTCTATATGGATTCAAATGAATGTGTTGAGTGTATGCTGCATCTCTGTGCACTGCCTGTTTTGACAATATGTTGTTTGCAATTCCAAAATGTTGTGAATCTGTTTTAACATGTACATTAGTTTTGATATCATGCTGATCTTGTTATGAGCTTTCCCTAAAATGCACCTTTCTCAAATCATGTTGTTGCCGCTGACAGTTTGTGTTTCATGAGGAAGAAGATGAGATTTTACTCCACTTTATTCATTTAAGTTTTGTTTGAATTGATGTTGAGATGAATTGTTGGTGTTGTTGTCATTTGGCCATTGTAACAAGTCGGTTTTGTCACACTAAATTGCTGTAGAAAACTTTGCACAACTGAGCTTGCTTGGGTAAGACCAGTCTTGAGCATTGGTCATGGGAGGCAATGTTTTGTGGTTTTCTCATGTTATCACGCAAGGGTTAAGTAGTTTTGAGTGTGTATCTTATACCGAATATAAGGGCCACCCCAGTGGTAAAGAAGCACGCGCATAAACCACAAGGACTGGGGTTCGAATCCCCCTCCCCCCAGTCCTTTGTTTTTATTTTCTGAAAATGCGCCCTTTTCATACTTATTTTGCTTTGGCCATGACTTGCTAACACGCACGCTATGGGTGATTTGGTAGTTGTTTTGGGCTGTAATCACAAGGACAGGGGTTCAACACCCTTGAGGGCCTCCCCCTACCTTTTTTAGCACTTGTTTTCTTTCTCATTTTTATTTGTCTTCATCATTTTTAAATGGACATAACTTCTTCATAATTAATGATATTTAAACCACTCCTTTTGCATCCTTCACCATTTTTGATCTATTTTCACATGATATTAAAAAATCACTAAAAATGTTTATCTTTAAAGGATTTTGTCTATGTGCACTATGTGAAATATTTTAGGGTTATTTGCTTGTGTCTCTTGACACTTTTGAATCATTTTTGAGCTTATTCCAATATGTTTAAACATTGTTTATGCTTGATATTTATTTTCAAATGTAAAAAATGATAAGTTTGTGTTTTCATGTGCTTTAATTGTTGTGAATCGTACTACTATCTCTTGCCACACATGAATGTTGAATTTTACTTTTGAGTTTGATCCTTGCTTAATTGTGCACATTCTCCTTGAATTCTTAAACCTATATTGTTTATATAAATCTCGATCCCCTTGTAGCATTCTTATTCATAGAAGTTTTGTTATCTTCCCTTTATTCCAAAGGAAAGTCTTTCCATTGACCGCAAGGTCATAAATAAATCATTACCCTTTTAACCTAGCCTTAGGCTTGGAGTCGCCGCACTCCGCATAGGTGTCTTGCTGTCAGACCCTACTCTTTTTCATGAACACTTATTCCCTGTTTTAACTTAACCTTATGAGTCGTCGTACTCCGCGTAGGTGTCTTGCCTTCAGACCCTACTTTCCCTTGGAAACTTGACCACAGTCAAGAGTTCCTCATCTAGGTGAACTACGGTTGCTCTGATTCTTTAGTCAGATACGTAGGCACAAGATGCGACGTCTTGGCGAGCATACTTAGTGTATATACCCTTAGGTCTTTATCTTAGCACTTCCCTTAGCAAGCAAACATTAACATAACACAAATACTAACAAGAGGTTCCTGTAGAGTACTACAGATAACCAACCCCCGAACCTAGATTCTCTTATTAGGGTTTTCGATATTTCCCATTTCCTTTGGATAAATCAAAGCTCGGTGGTGAACTTCATGATTTGTGATTCAAGTTAATTAATAACTTGATATCTGATTCTCACCGCAACAAGCAGTTTTAAAACTAACCCCACAATCATTTACTCCCCATATTACTTCATATGTCGATCCTTTCATCTCAACCATTTTAGTTTCTTGTAAGCCAATCAAATCTGGGCGATTTTTTTTTTTGAATTAACTGAGCTATCTCTTTCTTTTTTACCACCCCACTTAGACCTTTAATGTTATAACTTATGATCTTCATAGCTTTAAACTACTCCTCCTAAGCAACTCCACTTCACTCCCCATACGTCACCCTCTGCTTTTAGCCTCCCCTATTATCTTCTTCGAAACCTTCATATCTCTAACTTCATTGATCGATAGTTTTTCCACTACTTATGCTTCATCCCTAGAAAGGTGGACCTCAATTACCTTAGCAAAATCCACTACCCCTTTTGATATCTCATTTACCTCTCCATGTGCAATGGCCCATGACTTTAGTTCAGTTCCCTTTAGGTTAGGTCGAGAGCATGAAGATTTCACCCTTTTTCCTTTCTGTTGTTTTCCTAAAGATTCCACCCTCCGAGGTTCATTCTTTCTTCCTAATTTCCTCTTTTCACTTAATATTTTCTTTCTTCTTTTTCTCCTTTCTTTGAATCCCGAGTCCGACGTTAATGCTATCTCCATATTTTTAGGCTTGCTTGTTTTCTTTTTCCTGTATCTTCAAACGCCTCTGAATACTCTTTCTCAACGAAGATCTTCCGATGTGATGAATTAGGTACCCCTTCTTCCTGAATTTGTTATATGTTTCTAGACATTGATACTATCTCTGTTGGTGTTATTGAATGATGATGAGAGTTACAAATATTATGGAGGAATTGGTGTTGATGGTCAAAAATGAAAATGTTAACTGACTTTTATGTTTTTCCTCCAAAGATGGTCAAGGTGACATGTTATTCGTCGAAATTTTTTCCATTTTCTATGTTATCATTTTTCTACTCCAACATGATCATTTAAGAGCCATCATATAATCAGATAGTCTTGAGATCATTTAGCTGTTGACTCATAGAAATGAGTTAGATTTTTATGCACACGGTTCATTACTTTTAAGAATTACCGGCCATATCGTAGATATGGTCTTGCATCACATGTTTTAAGAAGTCAATGATTGAACTAATTAGTTAGTAAAATATGATAATTATTTCGCTATAAGTTACACAATCCTCTCCGCCATCTGACTTTTTAAATTGGTTGTGTAAAGATTATGGGTGGTAAAACGGGCCCGGTCCGATGGAAATGTCTGTTTTTTCCCGCAATTTAATGTGGGGTGGGTCAAGGATTCAGACCTTCATTCTCTAGTATGTCCGTCCCGCCTCGTCCCATTTTTTTGCGTGAACAAACATTAACATAATTTTATACATTTTTAGACTTAAAAGATGTAGTGTCAACAATTCCGGACTGTCCTTCCCGCACTTTAGTACAGAGTTGATTAAAATTTTAGACCCGCATTTTCAGTTATGTCTGCCACGCCCGCTCTATTTTTTTTGTGGAGTTTTGCGGGGTGGACTTAAACGGGACTCACCCTACCTTTTTGATATTTATTATGTCCAATTTTTTTTTGTATTGAAGTAAAAAAAAAGCTTGAAAAATATCTAAATTCTTCCTTAAACAAAAAAAAATTGAGTTCTTCCAATTACTCAATCAACTTACATAAGAAAAAATGTGAGTAGATGGATCACAAACTAAGATTTAAAAAAAGATTGTCTAGTCACATAAACGAGAAGAAAGAATAAAAACAAACTAGGACAAATAGGGAACCAATGATATTAGAGTACCAACAAGTAGCATGCATGTGCTAGGTACTTTATATAATCAGAGGCAGAGACCACACAATGTTTTGTTTGTTTCCATTTGTCCCATTGCCGGTTCCTACAAGTTAAGTATGTGTGTTTTGACATATGCATGCTACAATAAAGCGATGCCAGACTTAACAGTAAAACATTTAAACAAGGCGATGCCAGACTTAACAGTAAAACATTTAAACAAGGTAGGGTGGACAACAGCATCATGACAAATAACACTAAATTTGGTTTGTTATTTGGTGGCATTTTTTTGGACCCTACTTTACCACTTACATTGTATATAGCTTCTTAGCAACTACGGCAGAATAATATCTACCGTTAGTTATTATTATTATTGAGTTGTGTTTAATAAACTATAATACAATATACAATTACATGACCCTGATTTTTTTACAAGTTCTTTTTCATACTATGGATGGTGATGTAATGCATACTATAGTAACAAAGTATACACAAGTTGGGGGAAAAAGAAAGCAAAGGTGATGCAATGATTTTGAGTCTATGGTTTTGCACATAGATTGTTTGTGTTAATGCATTTGATTAGTGAATTATTTGGTTTAAATGTGTGAATTCTTAGTTTTTAATGCGATTTTGACCCAAAACATTACTAAATGTGTTATTCAGGATCATCAAATCAAATTTTGACCACATTTAAATGACTGTGACTGAACATATCACATGACACTGTAAATGACAACATTATTCTTTTGAATATTTTTAATTCATAGTATTGCGTATGCAACATTATTCTTTTGAATATTTTACTCCAAACGTCACAAGAGCCTAATATTCAGTTCCACTATAAATACAACCTTAGTTGAGAGGGTGAAGATATATAACAATCAGTTCAAAGGAAAACCTTAGTTCAAAACCAACCTGTTTCCATGGCCCCTGTACCAATTTCCACCATCAACGTAGGACACATTGATGATGTACAAGAATTAAGAAGAACAAAACCAAAGGCAGTTCCTCAAAGATTTGTAAGAGACATGACAGAAAGACCAACACTTCAAACATCTCTTGAACCACACAATAGTGACATGCCTGTCATTGATTTCTCTAAGCTTAGTAAAGGGAGCAAAGAGGATTTGCTCAATGAACTTTGCAAGCTTTCGGTCGCTTGTCAAGAGTGGGGATTTTTTCAGGTATATAAGTGCTTATTATGTTTAAATTATTTAAACTATCTTGAGAAACTTATGAAAATAAGCTGAAAACATCTTACGGATCTCACAAGTGTTTATGTCAAGAGATAAACTCGAATGCGTAGATTTTTGGGACATACTTGTTAATTGAAATGAAACTAATAATGTTGAGTGTTGTGATTAGGTGATTAATCATGAGGTTGACATTAATCTAATGGAAAACATAGAGGATATGAGTAAAGAGTTTTTCATGCTACCTTTGGAAGAGAAACAGAAGTATCCTATGGCACCAGGAACAGTCCAAGGATATGGACAAGCTTTTGTTTTCTCAGAGGATCAGAAACTTGATTGGTGCAACATGTTTGCTTTAGGAATTGCACCCCTCTATGTTAGGGACCCAAATCTTTGGCCAAAGAAACCAGCAAAACTCAGGTAATATATATTTTCTACAGAGTCGTCTTAAATTTTTAAAGATCCTGTGCAAGTTAGTCACGGTTCAACCATGACAAAAGATATAAAGACCCTACTTATCTACTTTTTAACAATAACAAAGATTTTATGAGATTCTATTTAAACCATTACAAATTTTAGATCCCGTACGATATCCTGCTTTACAAGTCTACAAAAACGGCACAGGACTATGTTTATAGGAAACAAAGATATATATATTTTTTTACTTAGTAAAATGATTTTTTTCTCTTCATATATATTCATGCAGTGAAACAATAGAATTATACTCAAGAAAAATCAAGAAACTTTGCCAAAATTTGCTGAAATACATAGCATTGGGCCTGAGTTTGGAAGAAGATGTTTTTGAGGAGATGTTTGGTGAAGCAGTACAAGCCATAAGGATGAATTACTACCCAACATGTTCAAGACCTGACCTTGTTTTGGGCCTGAGTCCTCATTCAGATGGAAGTGCTCTTACTGTGCTGCAGCAAGCAAAGGGAAGCCCAGTGGGCCTTCAAATACTTAAAGACAACAGATGGGTCCCTGTTCAACCAATTCCAAATGCTCTTGTCATCAACATTGGTGACACAATAGAAGTAAGACTATTTCACTTTTTAACGCTCACTGTTTACGATTTACTACTTTTTAAGTGTGACGAATATTTTTTGAGAATCCATTTAGTTCTGGTTTAACCGTGACACATTTTAAGCATGTATGGTAGACCATCTTTTACGTTCTCAAAGACGGGCCGAGTAAATAGTGACTATGTTGTTCATTTTGTTATGGACTTAGATTCTAATTTGCTTTTTTCAGGTTCTTACGAATGAAAAATACAAAAGTGTGGAGCATAGGGCTGTGGCTCATGAGGAAAAAGACAGGCTTTCAATTGTGACATTTTATGCTCCTAGCTATGAAGTAGAGCTTGGACCAATGCAAGAATTTGTGGATGAAAATCACCCATGCAAGTATAGGAGATACAATCATGGAGAGTATAGTAAACATTATGTGACAAATAAATTACAAGGAAAGAGAACTTTGGACTTTGCAAAAGTGGAAAAATGAATAATACTACAAACTAGGAAGTCCTGGCCAGTTCTCCAACTAGCTAGGAGCACTTTATTAGAATATTGAAAATATATAAAATCTACCGTATGAAAGTATGAAGAAATTCAAGCTTCTTAATTTTTATTTTATTGGAAAATAGGTAGAAGAATTAGTTTGGCAATTAGAAAAGTGTGATTGATTGTTGATTCATAAAAAAAGAAGTGTGTGTTTGTGGCCACATACAAAAGACAAGAGTCACTATTCTTATTTCAAATATGTATTATGTATATGCTAGCTTTCAATGGAAACTAATGACATCTAATATGTGATTGTTGTCAAACTGAAAATTTGGTTCATTTCCTCATACTAGGGAGAATTTGGTTCATTTCCTCAGGAAAAGCCATATTAAGTTCAATTCCTTTCCTACTAAGGTTCTTTATGGTTGGCAAAATCTTGGGAAATACTCTTAAGTCTCCCACATTCTTGAAAATTTGAAAATGCTTCAAATGCACCCAAATCATACTAAAATGTGTTTTTCTGAGATGCACTCTATTTTAAAATAAAATATTTTGAAGATGCATTTCTGCATCTTATTTGTAGTTATTCACACAATTGATTTAAATAGCAAGTAAGTGATATTTTCGGAGATGCATCTCCGAAAATGCCCAATTTGATTTGATAAGACACCACCTTGCATGAGTTTCTTCCTCATGCTAAACTCCATTCCAAAACCTTAAACAAAACTATCTCATTCTCAATCAACTTTTCAAGACCAAAACATCATTCTTGCATTTCATCACTTCAAAGGAAGAAAAACAATCTGAAATTGCAGGTAAAGATCATTCGTTTCATCCCTCATTCCTTGCATTAATCTTGAATATGTGCTGAAAAATAGACGTTGAATCCGGATATGCATCTCAGGACAAACTTAGGTGTAGTCTGAATGTGCATCTCCGGATTGTCCTGTTAGTATGAATTTTAACATTATTTTTATGGTATTGGTGGTAATAGATATGGTGCACCCGAACATGTTTCTCAAAACTATTGTGAGTGTGGATGTTAAACTGGTCGAAATGAAACATGATGTTAAACTGAATGAAGTGAATGGTGATGTTTAACCGGATAAAGCGAATGATGATGTTAAATTGGATGCTCGACCAGTTGTGTCGAGGTAGATGTTCGTGGACAATTTACAAATAAAGAAGTGTTTATTGTTCGTGAACATATGCTATAATGGGTCTTTAGGGAGGCCGAAAAATTGGGGTTTGGCGTTGTAAATGGAAGATTTGACAATGGTTCAAGATAGAAGACAAACATTTATAATAATGATATGCGAAAGAAGTGGCATGTACCAACCAAAAATTAGGCAGTTGAAACGAGATGACACTGGATCGAGGAAATGTGAGTGTTCGTTTAAATTGCACGGATACCGTATGGCAGATGAGACATCGAGATTTAATGTGATTTCTGGTATACATAATCATGCCTTGCATGACAAGCTAACTGTTCATCCCATTTTATCTCGTCTTGTGCTGGAGGAGAGAGAACTTGTATCGGACATGACATTAAACATGGCGGCGCCAAAACACATACTCACATATTTGAAACAGAAAAGACCTCTAAATGTTTCAAATATCAAGAAAATATTCAACACTCGAGACAACAAGGCCGTAAGAGGACCAAGATCTGAGATGCAACAAATGTTGAAGCTTTTGGATGATGACTACTATGTTTTGAGGTACATAGTTTGTGAAGATAAAGTCATCGTTCGAGATATATATTGGAGTCATTCTGATTCCTTCAAGTTGTTCAACACCTTTCCCTCCATGCTCATAATTAACTCAACATACAAAACAAACAAGTATAGACTTTCACTCCTGAAAATTATTGGTGTTACTTCTACAGAGATAACTTATTCATTCAGTTTTGCAATTTTGGAATCCGAAAAAGAGGACAATGTTACATGGGCTTTGGAAACGTGCAAGACTATGTTGAAGGACCAAGAAAATATTCCACAATTCATAGTCACTCATCGCGATACCGCAGTGATGAATTTGGTTGCAAAGGTGTTTCCTACATCGTTCGTATTACTTTATAAGTATCACATAACCAAAAATGTGAGAAGTCGAGTAAAACTCGCGGTTGGCACGAAACAAGTCAAATGTGAAGATGAAAAACTTGTCAAACCTGGTGTGGTGGTGGAAAATATATTGGATGCGTGGAATGTTATTATAAATTATTTCACGAAAGAATTATATGCCGACTCTGTTCTAAATTTTAGGAGTATGTATGTGATATATCCAGATATGGTGAAATATGTTGAGGGCACAATTTCGGATCAAGTAAAAGAGAGAAGATTGTTCGTGCATGGACCGATTAGGTTTTACACTTTGGCAATACAATAATTAATAGAGTTGAATATGCACATGTTAGACTTAAGAATTGTTTGGGAAATAATCAAGGTGATTTTTGTCGAGATTGGGACGTCGTTGACCAGATGCTCCAAAACCAACACAATAAGATACAAACATCTTTTGGTTGAAGCATTACTGTGTTAGAACACCGCTTCAAAGACAACATCCTTTATTCAAATTTGGTTGGTAACATATCTCAGACGACTTTGAATTTTATTTTTCACAAAGCCAAGCGAGCGGATAAAACAGGTTCAGATAGCTCAAAGTGTGGATGTCAACTTAGGAAGACTTACAGTCTTCCATGTGCTTGTTTAATTTCAAAGAAGCTAAAGCTTGAAAAACCAATACGTATGGACGAAGTTTGCACTCACTGGACTAGACTCCATTTCGATGATGATGGTATGACGAAGGATGCTTAATCAAACATATCTATCATGACCAAGTGGAAAGTTATCCAAGAGAGATTCATGAAAGCTGATGACATCATGAAATTGCACATCAAAGAACAACTTAGGAAGATTGCATATCCATAAACAACTGATTTTAAACCATCGTCGGAACTTAAAAAGGTAAAACTGACTCAAAGTGACAACTCCACGAGAAGGTTTCCTTCATACTTTGAGCATGTTGACTCACATTTTCCGGATTCTCCGACTCCAAATTTCCCAAAAAAGTGTTTTCAAGGTTGTTTTCCTCCACCAACGTTACAAAAAGTCAAACTCATTGAAGAGATGCCGCATTTTATACACAAATACATCGAGTGGATTGTAAATGTTGAAACTGAAGACAACTGTGGTTTTTGAGTTGTTTCATATTTACTTGATAAAGGAGAGTAAGACCACCAATTTGTTAGCCGTCATCTTATACAAGAGATGACGACGCATAGGGAATCATACACAAAACCATACCGAAACAAATAAAATTATGATATAATTCTCACTGCTATTGTTCATTTTCTTAATGGTCCGACTCCGTTTGACAAATGGAAGCAATTCCCGGAAATGGGACATCTTATAGCAAGTGCTTATGATAGGTTATGCATTGATTTAACATGATATGGTTTCTCAGAAATATTATTTACACTTTGGAGTAAGCCACTTCAAAATCCTTCTGAACGCATCATGTGTATTGGTTAGCTATCAAAACAACAATATTTTGTTCAGGTTTATTTAAAATCGGGATGTCCTATACCAAAGAAATCTGTGGGGTGGATGACATATTTCACACAAGATGCTGAAACATGGCCGAATGACTTTCTTGAAAGGATAGAAGAGTTCACCAAGTTGAGCGACATTGAACGAGAAGAAAATAAGGAAAGATTGAAGAATAAGCCACCCATAGATTTTGGTAGTGACATATGTTTTGATGCGTTTTAGTTGTAAACTAACAATGTAACATGCTTTTTGTAAGTAACACACTACATAATGTTATAAAATTGGGTGGTATTTTGGGACAAATTTTATTTTGAAATTTTGCTATGCATAATCAACTGGTTATGTTCTGCATAAGTTTTGGGTGGTTCTGAAGATGCATCTCCAGACACACCTTCTAATTATAAATAATAAACAAAACAAGGAATCATCCGGAGATGCATCTCCGCATAGACCCTTATTTTTTGAAAAAAAAAGCGGATCCCGATATTTATCTCCGAAGTCTTTCATGCATATATTATCATGTTTGTAAGGTCCTTATTTCTCTACAACTTCTATAAATAGGGTATCTCATTCCATTTTATCTACACAAATCAGAATGATTACATATTCCTATCTTGTATTTGTGTATTTCAATGGCGCAAAATACCCACTTCAATTTCGGATCCGGGAGGACATACTTCTTGTCGATCTGAAAACCAAACTGAATACTCTACTGCGATATCCAGAAAATCAAAGAGTTGTCAAGCTCGAATAATATTCACTCTCGATAGACGACAAATGGAAGATACAATTCACAATGCTTGAACTTAAGATAGATGATGATTTGAAGGTTATGTGGAGTACCTTTTACCGTTACACAACAAAGGGTCCGATTGAAATGGATGCGATGGTTCAAAGATCAGTCGAAGATATGATAAGAATGTTGCAACATCCTGAACCACCTGCTTTTAATGACATGTAATGTTCAATTTATGTAATGTTTATTTATGTAATGTTTATTTATGTAATGTTTATTTTATGTTAATTTATGTTGGTTTTTCATTCTGCCATTGTTTCTGTTTTGAACTAATAGAGCATATTCCGCAGATGCATCTCTAGAAAGCTCATAGACTAATGAACAGGGGGGGGGGGGTACAGAGATGCATCTTTAGAAATCTCACATACTAATGAACTAAAGGGAAGGGGGGGGGGGGGGGTGTTACAAAGATGCATCTCCAAATCAATATTGTGTGCATATGGAAATGGATCTCCAAATCAAATTTTTATATAATTAAGGGCTTCTCTCCATTTTCTCTTCATATTTATCTACGACTTAATCATAGAAACCTTTTTTTTTCATTATGTCAAGATACAAAGGTTTCTATGATTAAGTCGTAGATAAATAATCATGTCCAAAGGCAATTTCATATTATAATCTTAATCAATAAAAATACCTCAAAACAACCAACTTAATATTATTTTAGCTAATCACCGAATAATTAAGAATCATTAATCGAAATAGTCCTCAATGGAACGTTATTTTATTAAACTGATATAAAACATTTTTCATTTCATTGTAATTTGAAGAACAACACATTACTGTTCTCTATTTTTGGCATTTTCAATAACATATTCCATTTATCCTGTTTAATTTACAATCTTTATTTAATTATCTTATTTCTTATGTTCATATGCATGTAGATATTTTTATCCAAGTTTCTAGATATCATGATCGATAGTCTTTCAATAGGCTTAGAATTATAAGGGTTGCTTAAATGAAAAACCTCATATAAAATCTTAGTTTAATCATGTTATGAGAAATTAAAGCATTGCTCTGAACTTTTAGGTTTTTCACATATATATCTATGAAAGAAAAATGTAGAATTAGATTTTAGTCGAAACTTTGAAAGGCTAGGACTGATATTCGAACTTAAAGGTCAGACATTTAAAGTAAGACATGAAAGTGCCTCTAGTTTAATTGGGTAAATTAAGTATTTCTAAAAGATAAATTTTCTTAAAAGGGTTTTGAACAAATGGATTACCTCTATGAAAGTAGGTGATAGTTTGGTTCAGGATACAACCATATTCTCTGAAAGGAGATATGATTTATATTTATCTATTTAACTTCTGCAATGTCAGATTTCTCTTAACACAACGAAAACAAAGGTTTATATAATTAAGTCATTAATCCTAATCCTAAGGCTATTTCTTATTATAATCTTAATCAATCAAAATATCTCAAAACAACCAATTTAATATCATTTTAGCTAATCACTGAATACTTAAGAATCATTAATCGAAATAGTCCTCAAGGGAACACTATTTTACTACACTAATATAAAGCATTTTTCATTTCATTGTAATTTGAAGAACAAAACATTGGTGTTCTCTATTTAAGACATTTTCAATAACAGGTTTCATTTATCTTGTTTTATTTACAATCTTTATTTTATTTCAAACTTCCTCATTTTCACAACCTTGGAGTTTCAAGTTCCCTTTCTTGATTCATCATTGATTTAGAACTTCATCTAAAATATAAAGCTTCTTAACTGATGAGGCTTGAGAGAACTTCTTTAATCACACACCATAATTAGATATTGTTAAACAATTTTTACCACAGACTTCACCGAATGTCGTTTGACCTTAGTAGGTGTTGCCATCAATGAGGTAGCTTGACATTTGATCTCACAAAGAACTTTTTGATCATTGGTAGATAACGACTTCACTAAATGTTATTTGACATAAGGTATTGTCATCATTAAATCCATATTCTTCCTTTTTTTTTTACGATGACAACACATCTATAAGAGAGGTGGTGAAAACAAAAAATAGATGGATAAAATATTGGAGTGGTTAAATTTCCTCTCACAAATAAAGATGATATACTTTACTTTCCCTGAGAGTATAATTTCCCCATTTGACAATATAAAAAAGGCGGGAAAAAGATAGATAAAATTGCAAGCACATAAATAAAAAAAATCACTTAAGAAATAAAAACATAATAGATTCAATAAAAGCATCATTTATTCAATCAAAAGGAATAAATACAAGAAGGAAAGTACTGAAAAAGGAACAGAAGAAATTAACAAACAAAGCAAGCGTATAAGGTACAATCTACTCAATGTTCTCACCACCATCACTAAACAACCTAGGCTGCAAACACATTTCTATTTCACTGAGCTTGCAGCTATGCAATCACTCTTAGCATCTGATCTTTCCGATTGATCAGAACCTAAAGTGGGCCAGAGACTTCGTCTGTGATGTTGGATTTCAAGGATGAGGAGGGGGTGTACCTACAAGGCACTCCGATGCTAAAGTAAGAATCGGGAGAAGAGAAGGAAAATACAAAGTGAGTGTGTCTTAGGATGATTTTATTTGAGAGGGTTTTTATAATGCCCACAACGCTTGGCCATTGATCCTTATTTTCGAGGCGAAATATTCGCTCCCAAAAGTAGGTAACTGCCAGAAACTAGCCGTTAAGACAGGAAGACATGCTCGGAACTAGCCGTTGCTGCGAGCAAAGGCGTGGTTGCGGGTAAGGGCGTCGTGACTATTCCTGGATGGTGGAACTGTGCGTGATGGACAGAAATGTGATGAAGGGCATCTGATCCTGGAGGTCAGCTGGCCAGCCTTCCTCTGCGAAGGGGCAGAGGAGTGAATGCTTCTTTTTGCCCTTAACTGGCAGGGCTTAGGCTATAGGCCGCTCTAGGAGAAGAAGTGGATTGAGCCATGCCTAGACATTGGGCCAGTCCAGAACAAGAGCCCCCCAAGTCATTGTTCCTGAGCATAGGCATGATGACTTAAGGGCAGCCCGTGGTCCCGAGGAGGAGTAAGCATCGTCGACTCCTATTACTGAGATGGAGTCGTTTCGTGGTGCTCGAGGGTACCTGTGCCCGAGGAACCTAAAACATTGTCATGCGTGCCCGACGAGCGAGGAACCCAACGGTTGATGGGACTTGAAGGGATGGAGTGACACGCATGCATCGAGCCACGTGCCGCATTTAATGCGTAATGATGGTTATGTTAGGGTCATGATGACGTCCCTACACTGCGCGTGCTCGTGCACGTGCCTCTGATCTGTCTATAAATAGAGGGAGGAAGCGTTCATTTTCACTTTTTGCTTCTCTCTTCTCTTGCTATTGTCTTCGTCTGCGTCGTCCACCGCCGTAATGCTGCCGCACGAGCACTGACCAGGCTTCGCTGGCCACCTATTTTTACCTCTTTGACCACGTAAGTCTCTCATCCTTCTCTGTTTTATGCGTTTCAATCTTGTTTTGCTTAGATTTGCACGTGGTTAGGATGAAAACTGGGTAGAGTAGGGGTGCATTCTGGCAAATGTTGGTGTTTAGCGGTGGTTGAGCCGTTTTCTGCAGTCTTCGGAGTGTTAGGAACTTAGATTTTTTGTCAATTCTGGCACCGTTGCAACGACGAATGAACTTTTCGCCAGTGGAGCTTAGGAGGTTTTCGGTGTACTCATGAGTTTTCCGGTGGACCTTCAACGAAATTCTGGGTAAAGTGTCGGGGAGGATCTCCCCGTGAGGGTTTAAGGGAGTGCCATGAGAATCTCCTTGCACCACTGTTGCGCTGTTTGAGTAAGGGCTTAGGTCGAGGACGTTGTCCTCGGGCCTTCGCGCGCCATTTCACTTAACTAGCGGTGGAAGGGTGGATTTGATTTTGTCATCGAATTCACTTTTGTACTCTGCTTTTCAGGTAAAGGACATGTCTCGCAATCCCGAGGACAAAGTTATTCTAGAGCGGGAGCTGTCCGAGGAGACCTCTTCGGAGGATAACAGTGCTGACGAAATTGGCGCTCCCAGGAATGCCGATGAAACCTCCGCTCTCGGTAGTAACGGGGAAAAGTGGATTGCTGCTAAGCCTTGGGAGCATGCCTCCCTCTTTGCCTTTCACACTCAAGATACCTTCATGATGGTGGGGGTCGAGGGAGACTGGAAGGTCCATTTTCCTGAGGAGGGCGAACAAATATCTTCGGCTTACGGAGAGAGGTTCCCCATGTATGAGTTCGTTTTCAAGGAGATCGGGTTGAGGTTGACCTTCACGGATTTTCAAGTGGCAGTTTTCGGACACCTAGACTTGGCACCCTCCCAACTATACCCGAACTCGATTGCCTTCATCCGGGCATTCGAGATTACATGCGAGTTTTTGAAGATTGGAGCCACTCTCCCCCTCTTCTTCATTGTCTTCCACCTCCAACGCCAGGTCGTGGGAAGGCAGTTCAGATGGGTTTCCCTGAAGCAGGGGAGAAACTGTTCAAGGCCTTTTCCGAGTCCATTAGGACATTTAAGTAGAGGTATTATATATTGGAGCCCGCGTCGGAGAGGGCTAAAGACTCCTCATTCGCCTAGGAGATCCTTACGAATGAGAGTGGGGAGCCCTTCATCGACGAGTAGGGCAAGATATAGGGGCGTCGAGTGCTAAAGTTCCGTTTTTCCTAGAGTGAGGACCACTTTACCAGGGAGACCGAGGAGTACATTGCCAAGCCGCTTATGATGTGGAAGGATGATCTGGCCAGCTACAATAAGCTGGTGGCTTTTGTTGATAGCTTCCGCCCTGCCTAGTGCATGACCAGGAGGGGGGACATTATTTTTGACAAAGACGGGGGGCCTAAGGAGGATACTCGATACATTAATATGAAGGAGCTCCTCAAATGCGGCATGCGCGAGGAGGCTCGAAAAATTTTGGGTAGCCAGTTTTTTATTCCTAGCTTGTTTGTATTGTTGTTTTTCTTTTACTAACGTGTGTGCGTTATTTTGCAAGCAATATGTCCTCGGCCCAAGAACGTTTGGTGAAAAGTACCCAGGCCAAGCTCAAGCTAGGGAAGAAAATTGGGAAAATCCACCTTGGCGAGTAAGTAGTTCCTCCCCCGACGGGGTCGGGGACCTCTTCATCCGAAGTCACTGCCACTCAGACCTCCCCTCTGTTGGTAACCTCAAGGCCCAGGCGTCCCCGGGCGGAGGAGGTCCTCGACCTTACCAACGAGGGATAGAAGAGCAAATACGAGGCCTCTCCTTGCTTCCACAATAAAAGTTTCTTCAAAGGCTCATCCCTCGCCCTCCACCGTACAAAGTCCTTGGCACTCGAGGAGCTGAACCGTCTGAGCAAGAGGACGGTGCTAGCCCAGGACACTGCTGCCCTGATGAGGGTTTTGGGCATGGCGGTGATCTACACCGAGGAAAAGGGCCTTCAAGAGGTGGAGCTGAAGAAGACCCAGGCCATCAACGCGGTTCTGAAGAAGGAGCTAAAGGCTGCGAAGGAGGCAGCGAAAAAATCTAAGGAAAATATGGTCACAGTTACCGGGGAGAGGGATACCTTGGCCGCAGAGAAGAAAGTTGCGGAGGACATGGTCGTTTCATTGAGGATTACCGCTTCTCCTATTGAGGACGAAAACGATGAGATAAAGAGTCTGAAGACTCGAGCCGAGCTTGTTGCCCGGATCAGCCAGGCTGAGGAGGACTGCTTGGGCGTCGCCGAGGACGCCTTCAACAATGCGGTGGAGCAGCTGAAGGTTGCAAACCCCGAGGTCGAGTTGTCTACCGAGGGGACCGGGTTCCTCAACAGTGCGGTGGATGGCCAGATTGTCGTTCCAGACTTCCTTAGATTTAGCGAGGAGCTCGAGCAGCCTGCCCACGAGGAACCTCAGCCTATGGTCAACTAATTTTCTCTTTTTTGTACTTCCGGCATGCGTGTCGTACATTGTAATTTTTTTGATGGGGCTTGGCCCCTTTTTGAGGTAATCAGTACAATCGCTGTCCTCGTGGACGTTTTATATTATAATATTTATTTTCGGTCGTGGTGGTCAGTTATGTATGACTTGTTTTTGATGTTTGTGCATGTGCCCGTTGTATGGGCTATTTTTGTGAACGATTTTCATGATGTTTCGGGGTTTGCTCGTTCCAAAGAAAAAACTTACCATGATTTATTTTAGTATGCAGAGATTGTACCGGTGCACGCACTTCTGGTCGTTACGCTATGCTCGTCGTGTCAATGAAGCACGCCGACAGTTGTGGCCTTAGCTATAATATTGTTTTAGCTTTTCGGCATTCCATGATCGAGTGATTCTTCCCCGTTGAGATGTTCTAGGTAGTAAATGCCATTCTCTATTTTTGCTCAAGCACGATAGTGTCCTTCCTATTTTGCGGCGAGTTTGCCTTCACGAGAATCATTGTGATTTCTCCTTAGGATGAGATTGCCCACTTGGAAGTCTCGTCGTATGACTTTGGTGTCATGCCTGATTGCGATTTTTTGTTTTAATGTGGCCCCGCGGAGGGCTGCCCTTGATCAGACCTCTTTGACAAGATCGAGCTCCTCCCTCAGTGCCTCGTTGTTATTCTCCTCGTCCAGGGGAGCTTCAGTCCTCCTAGAGGGCAAGTGTATTTCAATAGGGATTACTGCCTCAGTCCCGTATGCTAAACGGAAAGGGGTTTCCCCGGTCGAGGAGTTGGGCGTAGTTTGGTAGGTCCAGAGCATGTTGTGCAACTCCTCGACCCACTGTTTCTTGATTTTGTCCAGTCTCTGCTTGAGACCTCGCAGGATTATCCTGTTTGCTGCCTCGACTTGCCCGTTCATCTGCGGGTACTCGACGGACGCGAAGTGTTGTTTGGTGCCCAGTTGGGTGACAACTCCTAGAATTTTGTGTCAATGGACTGTGTCCCGTTGTCGGTGATGATTTCCTGGGGAATGCCGAAGCGAGCAAGAATGTTTCGCTTCTAGAAGCAAAGTATGTTTTGGGCCGTTACTTTGACCAGAGGCTCTGCTTCTATCCACTTTGTAAAATAGTCCACGCCTACTATCAGGTATTTGTTCTGATTTGACCCTACGACGAACGGTCTTAGGATGTCCAGGCCCCACCATATGAAGGGCCACGGGGAGGACATTGTTTTGAGTTCATTGGGTGGTGCCAAGTGCATGTCCCCGTGATGTTGGCATTTGTCTAATTTTTTTTACATGCTCCTTCGCGTCATGCTGCATAGTCGGCTAGTAATATCCTGCACGTAGAGCTTTCCTGGCGAAGGATCTTCCTCCGAGGTGCAGGGCGTTGATTCCTTCGTGGATTTCGCGTAGGACGTGGGCGACTATTTCTTCCTCAATGCATTTGAGGAGAGGATTGGAGAACCCTCGCTTGTAGAGCTTATTTTTCACCAGGACATAGGACAGGCTCTACGCCTGACCACGCTGGATTCCTTTGGGTCGGATGGTAGTTCGTCCTTGGCGAGGTAGTTGTAGACTGGGGTCATCCAGCAGTTGCTGTCACCAATGACGTTCACGTCGAGGGTCGGGGGTGTTATCTCGATGCTTGGTCGTGGAAGTACCTCCTGGATGACAAATTTATTTCCTCCCTTCTTTTTTGTGCTCGCCAACTTTGACAAGATGTCTGCCCAGACGTTGTGTTCGCGGGGAACATGCTTTACCTCCGCCGATGTGAACTTCGTCATCTTTTCCTTAACCAAGTTCAAGTATTCAGATAGGTTATCGTTCTTGGCCTAATAATATCCCCGAACCTGGAGGGCCACGAGCTGGGAATTTGTACAGATTACGACTTCCTCAGTGCCCAGGTCTTCGGTGAGGCGTAGACCTATGAGGAAAACCTCATACTCTGCCTGATTGTTGGATGTGGGGAAAGATAGGTGAGCAAGACCTCGATGAGGATGCCCTCCTCGTTTTCCAGGATGATGCCTACGCTGCTCCCTGACGAGCTGAATGCTCCATCGACGAAGATTGTCCACTTTTGAGCTCCACAAGTCGGGGAGGCAGACAAGGTCATCTCCACCATAAAGTCGGCCCGCGCCTGAGCTTTGAGGACTTTCCTTCTCTCGTACTGGATGTCAAACTCGGACAGTTCCAGCAACCATTTGAGCATTCTGTCGGCCATATCTGGGCAGCCCAATAGTTGCCTCACGGGCTGGTCTGTGCGCATCACGATGGTGTGGGCTAGAAAATAGTGCCATAGCCTCCTGGCCGCATTGATGAGGGATAGGGCTACTTTTTCGATCTGCTGGTATCTAAGTTCCGATCCTTGCAGCGCCTTGCTCGTGAAGTATATTGGCTTCTACTCTTTAGGGATTTCTCGAATGAGGGCGGCGCTGACAGCCTCGGTTGCAACGACGAAATAGAGATAGAGGGTCTCCCTGTTATTTGGCTAGGAGAAGAACGATGGTTCCAATAGTGCTTGTTTTAGGTGGAGGAGGGCTTTGTCACATTCCTTTGTCCACTCAAAAGCTGCCTCTTTGCGGAGGAGTTTGAAAAAGGGGAGCGCGTGCTGAGTAGATTTTGCCATGAAACAGGGATATGCGTCTTTAGGACAACCTCTATTAAGATTGGTTTAGTCAACACACATTCTCCATTCTCTATTTGATTTCTTTACAAGTATAACATTGGAAACCCAAGTAGTGTACGTGGCTTCCGAAATGAAATTTGCCTCTAAGAGGTCGTTTATAGCTTGTTCGGCATCCTCCATTTTTTTCGGAGACTGCTTTCGCCTACGTTGAGCTACTGCCCTAACAACGGGGGTCGATGGTGAGCTAGTGGCAGGCCACCTCTAGATCCAGCCCGGGCATCTCCGAGGCGCTCGACGCGAACAAAAATGCATTCTCCCGGAGATAGGCTTTCAGCTGCTTCCTCGCAAGGTCGGGGAGGCCGTTCCCGATTTTCACTCCCTTGTGGGGATCGTCACCGAGGATGACTTTTTCGAACTCGCCATTTGGGATTGGCTGCATCGGATGACCGGTCTCACCGCTGCTGGTTGATGTGGAAGGGATGCTCGAGCTTGGCTAAATCTTATTCCCCTTCCTTTTTTGGTCCCTCAAGTCATCCTTGGAGAAACGAATGTTGAGGTCGATGGAGTCGACGCGGGGTAGCGGTTTCTCCTCTTCAGAGCTGCAGGGCAGAGCAGGCTTGCTAGGAGTCTTTGGTCGGGCGGCGATGTGCAGGGTGGCGACGAGCCCTTTGGAAGTGTAATGCTTCATCTTCAGGTGCACGGTGGAGGGCACAACTACCAATTCGGTCAGAGTTGGTCGTCCGAAGATGCATTAGTAGAGGGATGGAAAGTCAATGACCAGGAACTGGAATTTGATGGATCTAGCCATTTCCGCTGCCCCAAAGGTGACGATGAGCTCCGCGTATCCCCACGGCTTCGTGACAGAACTGTTGAAGCCTTGTAGATCAGAGCCTATGTAGGGCGTCAGGTGTGTCTCGTCCAACTAAAGTGTGTAGAACAGCTAGGAGTACATGATGTCGACCGAGCTTCCCTAGTCAACCAGAATTCTCCAAACGTCGAAGTTGGCCATTTGCGTCATTACGAGCAGAGGAATACTGGAGTTGGGAGCTCCGCCAAGGAGTTCTTTGCGGTAGAAGGTGATGGGAACCGACTCTCCTCGGACTTTATCAAGGGTAGAACTCCGGTTCGAGCTTGTGTTAATGAGGTGCTCGAATTTCCTCTTCACGGATCCCACAATCACCTTGTTGACCCCCCGATATAACCATGGCGGAGGGGAAGGTTTCCCATGGTCTCTATGTAGTGAAGTAAAGAGGGACGTTGAGCTAATCGGGGACATAGAAGTCTTTCGACCGCGAGATGCCCATGGCGACCTGAAGACTGGTCTCGTCCGAGGAAGGTACCTCATCTTCGATATTCTTTAATTCCTGGGCGTCCTGCCGAGGAGCGTCCTTCTTCTTCGCGAACTGTTTCAGGTGTCCGTCCCTGATCAAGATCTCAATTTCATCCTTGAGGTGGATGAAGTCACCTGTCATGTGTCTGTGGCTCTTGTGGAACCGACAATACTTTTTTTTATCTATGTTCAGCTTGGTCAGTATCTGCTTCGGAAAACGGACCCTGCCTGCCGAAACTCCGAGTTCACGCATTCGGAGAGAATCTTTTTGCGAGAGACAGTCAGCGGAGTGTATTCGTGAAAATAGCCAGATGACCCTTTGTGATCTCGGGATTCCCGTGGGCGGTCATCCCTTCCTTTCTCTGCTCCGCGACGAGTTGACGAGGAGTCATCGTGCTTGGAGGCCCTGGCGCTCTCTTGGTGCCTTGAGTCCCGGGCAGTGTTTGCAGATTCCTTTTCTTCGTACTGGATGTACGCCTGAGCCTTGAGGAAGAGGGCGTCCAGTGTCACTGGAGTCTCAATGCTAACCGCCTTGGAAAAGTCGCTGCAGGGACGAAGTCCTCGTTCAAGCAAGTACTTCTTCATGTCGTCGGTCATCGAGACTTACACAACTTCTTTATTGAATCTTTTGATGTATGCTCGAAGAGATTTGTCTTTCCCTTTAATGATGGCCTCAAGGGAGGATTCTGCCTTTAGGTGACGATGAGAGGCTGTGAAATGTTTGGAGAACATCCTCCCAAACTGCCTCCATGATGTGATAGATTCATGGGGGAGGCTCTTGTACCATGACATTGCTCCCTTCCTCTGCGTAGTTGGGAACAATCTGCATTTGACGGCGCCTCTAACACCACGGTAGTCGAGCAGAGCATCGACGTTCTTGATGTGCTCGTTGGGATCTGTAGTGCCATCATATGTGCCCAAGGGTAGGGGTTTCTGCAGCCCTTTGGGAAGATGCACGACCATGATCTCTTAGGACAACAGGCCTCGAGGCTCATCATCGCTGCTGCTGCTCGACCGTGAACGAGAGCGGGTGCTTTGTCCAGAATGAGGATCGTGATCTCAACGGGGAGAAGGGGTTCGTGCCCGACCCTTGGATCTAGGCAGAGGCGAATGCTGGTGTTCTGTCCACATATCTCTTCTAGTTCTCTTGGCCCCTGGGGAGTGCTGGCTCCGGGAAGAAGTATGGGCGCGTTTCCTTATTTCCAAGGACTCTGGCTTTGCTGGAACCCGACGGTCTCTTCCTCGTCTAGGAGAAGGACTTTGAGATCTCCAGCGCCCGTGCCTCGGCGGAGGAGATCTTAGACGGCGGATCTCTTCCAAGGCTCCAATTCTTATATTCTGCTGGAGGATCAGAACGTTCGTCTTGTTGAGGGCCTCGAGCAGAACTGCCATGACCGGATCGACGTTGGGCGGAACTGGGACGGGCTGATGGTCCTCTACGTTGTCAGCGCGATTAGGGGAGGGAGACGTGGTGGTTCCATCCCTTTGCTAATGAGCGTCGTATCCCAGAAAGGGGGTTGCCCCGTCATTGCCTATCTTGCTGACAGGGAGGGCGACAGTGTTGCAAGCATCGTTGATGTTGTCATGGCTATCCATGATCGGAATCTTGAAAGAACTGCTATGATCTTTGATTTACGGGGAAAGAAAGACGGAGAGAACAGAGTTTCCCACAGACGGCGCCACTGATCTTTCCAGTTGATCAGAACCTGAAGTGGGCCAAAGACTTTATCTGTGATGCTGGATTTCAAGGATGAGGAGGGGGTGTACCTGCAAGGCACTCCGATGCTAAAGTAAGAATCGGGAGAAGAGAAGGCAAGTACAAAGTGAGTGTGTCTTAGGATGATTTTAGAATACCCGACCCTCTCAAATGAGAGGGTTTTTATAATGCCCCCAACGCTTGGCCATTGGTCCCTATTTTCGGGGCGAGATATTCGCTCCCCAAAAGTAGGCAACGCCCAGAAACTAGCCGTTGAGACGGACATACATGCTCGGAACTAGCCGTTGCTGCGAGAAAGAGCCTGGTCGCGGGCAAGGGCATCGTAACTGTTCCTGGATGGTGAAACCGTGCATGACAGGTAGAAATGTGACGAAGGGCAGCTGATCCTGGAGGTCAGCTGGTCAGTCTTCCTCAGCGGAGGGGTAGAGGAGTGAATGCATCCTTTTGCCCTTAACTGGTAGGGCTTAGGCTATTGGGTCATTCTGGGAGCAGAAGTGGATTGGGCCTTGCCTAGCCATTGGGCCAGTCCGAAACAAGTTTTAATTGATTAAGTGATCCCTTTTCAGCTTTCTTGGTCCGTTCGGGCCTTGGAGAGACTTTGAGCCTTGATTTGTTGTCTGCACCCCTTTCATTTGGTTTTTCAACCCTTTGCTAAAATATTTTATTTCTCGTAGCAAATGAATAGTAAAAATAAATAGACTAATAATTTAAATAAAGACTTTTTAGAGGTTTAATCAAAGTTTTTCGAGTTTATACTCTATCAAGTATTTTACCTAAAAAACACAACAAACTTTTTTAGACTATCCTCCTTTGAAGAGAAAGAACAAAATTGAAGTAATTTCACCTCTCTGGATTGCTTGACATGAGAGTTGATCAAGAATACCATTCCTTCTTTGAGAGAGATATCCCTTAAAGACATTTCATCAGGATATTTCTACATGATTCTTTTACCATCAAGATTAACAAGACCATCTTTCTTTGGTGGAATCTTCAAACTCATGCTTTGCATATATTTTCTTTAATTTACTTTTAAGCTTCCTACAAAACAAATTAATTTTTTGTTTTTGGTACCTAAATCTTTTCGGGTCCTCTTGCGCTAGTGTATTTAAGATGTATTGTGTCACCCCTCTTAGACCATCTTAAATCATGCCCTTTACAAAAACATAAGGGTAAAAGATGACCAATCTTATGACAATTATTGCATTTATAAATATGACAAATGATTTTCTTCTTGTCATGGCATATACTAATATATGATTTATTAGGGTGATAACCTAATCCACTTTTATTATATGAAGCCCTTTGATTTGAAAAGATTAAATATATATTTTCTTTATCCTTAGTAAATTTACCCTAGGGGTTAATGCAAATTACAAAGTTTGAACCTTGAACCTTTGTTATGCAAGAGGGTGCCCCAACCACCAAGCTGTGTGTGCTGTTGGTATAATAGTTTGCAATAAATATTAATATTATTTCTTCCAATTATGTCATTCATTTAAATAAATAGCAGTGTTTAAAATTCTGTTTATTATAATATTATTATATTTAAATAAAAAATAAAACTTATTTATTATGCAGTATTTTCTTCAATAATGTGTTTCAATTAAACAGTATAGTCAAGTATTGCCCACAACTTATGCAATCAATTAATAATGCTAATTATGCTACTGGAAATTCCAAATCCTGTAAACAAAAAAAAAGTGTATGTTGAAGAAAAATATCAAAATTAATTAGCTCCTTCAAAATTATTTCTTATTATACTATAGTAAGATTAGTTTATGATTTTGTTTAAACGAAATTAATTAGCTCTTTCAAAATTAATTAGTTCCTTCAAAATTACTATAGTAAAATTATTTTATTTTTAATTAAATAAGTTTCATTTTTAATTTAAGTTATATTTTTAATTACTATAGTAAGATTATTATGAAAAAAATAGTGCATAATAAATAAGTTTTATTTTTAATTTAGATATAATAATATTATAAAAAATTGAATTTTAAACATTATTATTTATTTAAATTAATGACATAATTGGAAGAAATAATACTATACCAACATCACACGCAACCTGGTGGTTGGGCCCCCCTCTTGCATAACAAAGGTCCAAGGTTTAAATTCCATTAAGACCAATTTTTGAAAGTTGTGGATTTTAGAATTTAACACTCAAAAAATAAAATATTAATAAAACATGGCTTCATGAATTAAAATAAAAAAAAAATTAAAAAAGTAAAAAAATTCAACATGCCACGTGATCTGCCAAGTCAACAAATATGAAGATTCCATAATTGCCACATCAGCAAACGAGTCAAAGAAACAAAATATAAATATTATAAGGGGGAATAAAAAAAAATAATTTATAGGGTGTAAACCAAAATTCATTCACATTGCAGGGGTAAAGTGTATTTAACCCTTTTTGAATTGACCTTCCAAGTGATGATTTCTCAAAGGATATTTCATGCACAATGACAGTTTTTTCAAATAATACTTTCGATGTTGGTATTTTAACATTTTCATCACGTATCTTTGAAGATGAAGAGACGACAATTCTTTGATTTTTCTTGAGTTTTTCTTTTCATCCTTTAGTAACTGAATAAACTCTTCATGTTTCATGATGATTTCTTTCTTCTTAGATTTTTCCTAAAATCCAGCAAAAACCTTTCTATCTTTGGAATCAAGTACCGAGTCATATTTCTGACACCAGTTCTTGAATCTACGACATTTGTTAGACACAAAGTTTTTTAAATAACTCCCAAAGATTTTCACTGTTTGAGAACCTTCCTTGAAGGCGATCTTCACTTTGGCCTGATGTCTTATTTTCTTGAATAAGTATGTTCATCCTCTCCTGATCTCCATAAATCATTTCAAGAGTGTCTCATACTTTCTTGGCTATGTTACAATTATAAAATAGAGGTTATCTCCAGTGCTTAAAGCATCCATCATTAAGTACTTGACTTTAAAATCTAATTTAACTTTTTTCTTTTCTTTTGTGGTCCAAAGATTGCTTGATTTGTTCACTACTTCATTATTAACCAAATGAGTAGGAACAAACATACCATTTATAGTAAAATTTCATAATTCAAAATGAATAACTTCGAAAAATATTTTTATTCTCTCTTTCCATATATCAAACCTTTCACCATCAAATGGTGGATGTGTATTCATAAAAAATCTATTGTTAAAAGAAGAAGCATTTGAAGTCACAATACTCGTGAGACAATTAGTATTATAATAAGATTTAGGTTTTGATGCCACTTCTTGACCAAGTGACTCCAAACACAAAACTAAACGATGCGGGTCTTACTCGGAAAGCGTGTGAGTAAGGACAAGGCATGTTGAAAAGACCCACATCGTTTAGTTTTGTGAAGGAAGAGGGAGTCCAAGGCTATATATAGAATTCAAGTTCTTCATTCCAAGATGCACTAGTCAAAATTACTTTAAGCTTGTATTTGACTTTCTTTGATCTCTTATACTCTTGTATTAAAGTGTTGTGAGATGTAGTTAAATATTTGTTTTGGAGGATGTGAGTGTACTAGGCGCTTGAGTTAGTTGAGGGTATATTATGTGTTGTAACAATTTTCACATAATGTTAGTCTCTAGTTGTCTATTGACAACGACCATGATTTTTTTCTACGGATTTGGAGTTTCCATGTTATGTTCTTGTGTTGTGATCGTGTTCCTCTTTTTTCTCTATCCTTTGTTTGTTTTTTTCCCAACAACTCTTATCATAGCTTTTGGTTTGATCCAGGGATACGTGTTCTTAGTATGCTCTGTGGTTGCAGCTTTGTTTGATGTACCACATCAGAAAATAATGGTAGTGTTGTGAAAGAGTTATTGAGTTGTAGTCACAAATTTCACTGTGCAGTTTTGGCTAGATAAAGTTTATGAAAGAATTTTTGTGACTTGTGAAATGTTTAAGTCAAAGATGTGGTGATACAATCAAGATTACATAAGGTTCAAGATTATGTCGGTGGTTGAAGAACTTCCTGCCAACAAGGAAGTTGCACCATAAATTTTCAACCTGGTTTTCGACATGTTAAAACTCTTGAAGTGATTTAGCTTCAAGTGAAGTATACTCTTCTTTAGGTGGAGTATGATAGTTTTTTAAAACTATGATTGTCGGTGAAGACAATTTTAAATTCTTGGAGTGATTTAGCTTCAAGTGAAATTTATTCTTCATGATAAAGTATATGATTGTCACTGATGACAATGTGAAATTCTTGAAGTGATTTATCTTCAAGTGAAATATATTCTTCATGAGAGAGTATGATAGTTTTTAAAACTTTGAATGTTGGCGAAGACAATGTGAAAATTATTGGAGTGATGAAACTTCAAGTGACTATACTCTTTATGGTAAAGTATGATTGTCGGCGAAGACAATGAAATTTGATTTATTATTCTTCAATCAAGGTGGATATTGTTGAGATTGGTTGAAAATATACATGTTGATTAATCGCGACCTTTCGAGTCTATTGGATGATCTAACTGCAAGTATACAGTCTATCGCGTAGTTTTAAAAGATATTGAACCCATAGAGACTAATAATCAATCTACCTTTATCTATTGATGCTATGTAAAGCTAAGGCTAATGATTAAAAAAGATTTGGACGAGAATAAAAACTTAATTTACTAAAGGTTTGGAAATAATGATAAAATGAGGCCGGAATATGGATTCCGTGTTCTTAAGGGGCTCTGTAGATTTTGGCCACTAATTATAATTAAACTGTGTTCCGTAGAAAATATTGGTTTAAAGACTCCGTCTCACACTCTCGCGCTATTGACTAAAGCCACACTCCCTAACCATGCGATTTTGCTCTCGCTCGCCCATTTTAATTAGAAAGCATATTTTGAAAATCAATTAGATCCTAATCGATACCTAAAGCGCTCTCGCTGTTTTTAGGATCGATGCCTAGTTTCCACTATCCAGTTTAATCCTCACACTCTCGCGCTATCGGCTCGAACCTTAGTTTGCTTTTCACTCTCGTGACAAAACATTAAGACATACTATTGGAAACTAAAACCAAAACAGAATTTATTTAATGTTTCGAGCCTATTATTTTTTACCGAGTCCCGTCGGTAACGACGGTCCTCATACGTCGGAATTTTTATTTCAAATAAAAACAACATAAACACAACATTTGAATTTAAAGGCATGATGACAATAAGTAAAATAATGCGATGACAATAATTAAATTAAAACGGTAAAAACCTGTAAAGTAGAAATGAAAGTGGTACTTGAAGAAATAAATAAACTTCGATTAATTCCGGCAAGATTGTTATTGATCCAAGAGTACAAGAATTAAGTAAAATGGAATTTGTGTGACAATCCCTCGATGCGAGTTATTGTCACTTTTACATGTGAATTTTCTGCCTAATACTAGAAACTAATTTCGACAGAGCTTCTGTACGGCTTGGATGCTCAGAAATGTCAAGAGAACTACTATATATAGAGGTCCAATGTGCCTGGTAACTCCCTCTAACATGTAGGGAAGTTGAGAAGAGGGAGTCCAAAACTGACTCCACGTTTTTTACTTCTGCATGAGAATGGCGAATGCCATTGGGTCCTTCATTAAATGACGTGAACATGGTACATGGCGGACGCCATTGGAGTAATGGTGAACGCCATGCACCAGAAAGGTCATTTTTCTTCTCTTTTGCTGCTCTTCTGCTCCCTTTTCGAATTTTTCGTGAAATTGCTCTGACACTTATTAAAACCTACAAAATGAACAAAACACGACGTAAAAGTGGTAAAACATACTAAATTAACAACGAATAACATGCGTTATGAGCCTAAAAACATGATACGTTTTCATGTTATCATTGATACTCTTTATGGGGGAGTATGATTGTCGGTGAAGACCATGAAAGCTTATGTATTATTTTTAACCAAGGTGAAGATTGTTGGGGTTGGTTGAAAATATACATGTTAAGAAAGTCCCGTAACACTTAGTTTTGTGAATCAAGAGAGAGTCCAATGCTATATGTAGGATACAAGTTCTTTGAAGTTCCACATCGCTTAGTTTTGTGAAGGAAAAGAGAGTCCAAGGCTATATATAGAATTCAAGTTCTTCATTCCAAGATGCACCAGTCAAAAGCACTTTAAGCTTGTATTTGACTCTATTTGTTCTCTTATACTCTTATCAAAGAGTGTTGTGAGATGTAGTTAAATATTTTTTTTGGAGGGTGTGAGTGTACTGGGGGACCTGGGTTAGTCAAGGGTATATTTTGTGTTGTAATAATTTTCACATAATGATATTCTCTGGTTATCTATTGACAACGACCGTAGTTTTTTCTCCAGATTTGGAGTTTCCACGTGATGTTTTTGTGTTGTGATTGTGTTCTTCTTTTTTCTCTATGCTTTGTTTGTTTTTTTCCCAACAACTGGTATTAGAGCTTTTGGTTTGATCCAGGGATACGTGCTCTCAGTATGCTATGTGGTTTCAGTTTTGTCTGATCTACCACATCAGAAAAGAATGGTAGTGTTGTGAAAGACTTGTTGAGCTATAGTAAAAAATTACGCAGTGCAGTTTAGGCTAGAGAAAATTGATGGAATAATTTTTTTGACTAGTGGAAAGTTCTAGTCAAAGATGTGCTGATACAATCAAGATTACACAAGGTACAAGATTATGTCGGTGGTTGAAGAACTTCCTGCCAACAAGGAAGTTGCACCATAAATTTTCAACCTGGTTTTCAACATGTTAAAATTCTTGAAGAGATTTAGCTTCAAGTGAAGTTTACTTTTCTTTAGGTGGAGTATGATAGTTTTTTTAAAACAATAATTGTCGGTGAAGACAATTTGAAATTCTTGGAGTGATTTAGCTTCTAGTGAAATTTATTTTTCACGATAAAGTATATAATTATCGGTGAGGGTAATGTGAAATTCTTGAAATAATTTATCTTTAAGTGAAATATATTCTTCATGAGAGAGTATGATAGTTTTTAAAACTTTGAATGTCAGTGAAGATAATGTGAAAATTCTTGGAGTGATGTAACTTCAAGTGACTATACTCTTTATGGTGAGTATGATTATTGGTGAAGACAATGAAAGTTGATGTATTATTTTCAATAAAGATTGAGATTGTTGAGATTGGTTGAAAATATATATGGTGACACTCTTTATGGTGGAATATGATTGCCGGTGAAGACAATGAAAGCTTATGCATTATTTTCAACCAAGATGGAGATTGTTGGGCTCCCTTCCTATGTGGAGAAATGCCCAAATATGATTAGCTAATTTGTCTCACTTATTTAAGTGGATAGGATAAATTTAGGGCTGAGAGAGAGATAGAGAAAAATAAGGATTCAAAAGAGAGAAAATAGGAGAGAAATTTATTCTCGTTTTTTCTGCAACCAGTCTCACTAAATCGACGATCTCGATTTGCTAATCATTGGATCGAGCTCAAATTTGGTGGGCAGGTTCGTAGCACATATATCTAACTTTTGACCGTTCATAATTTCAAAACAACATCTGAGGTAAAAGTTATTTGCTTCATATTGAAGCTGCAAATTTGGGAAATTTTTTCAGTTTTTTGATTCTTATTTGTAAGCTAGTTTGCTTTATGATTTGCAGTTGTTAGCACTAGTTTGTGAACCACTTTAAGACTTTCTTGTACCCTTAATTGATTATAGTGGACTTATTTCTTTGTCCTGGACGACTCGTGGTTTTTACTCTCATATTGAGGGGTTTTTCACGTTAAAAATATCAGTGTTCTTTTGTGCCTTTATTTGTTCGATTTGCCGTCTTATATTTGTTGTTGATCCTCGAGGTTCCTACAAGTTTGGGGAGTTTTATATCCTCTTCGTATTAGTTTGTTATTGTGTCTTATTCTGTTGACGAGATTTCCAAAATATTTATTTGGGGAATAATAATGATTAAATTCATTTGATGTAATTTTTGAATTACAATTGATTGTGATGGTGCAATAATTTAGAGTTTGTATAAAAAAATAAAAATGTGACGTGGATCTTGAGGATAATTTTTTAGGGTGTCAAAAAATAAATTATATACTTAAATAATTATTTTAAAAAAAGACGACTAATAATTTTAAAGTGTATATGAAGAAAATAAAAAATCTTCTGAATGACAATCATGAGGATAATTTTTGAAGGAGCCAAAAAATAAATTATATATTGAAAGAATTGTTTTAAAAAAGTAACATGTATGATTAGATGATGAGTTGGTGAATTTTTTACCCAAATAACCCAGTTTTTCAAAAAAAATCCCAAAATACCCCAGTTTTCAAAATTATTCCCAAAATACCCCAGTTAGGGTTTGGGAATACACAAGGGCGCCATACCATTTGGCGACCCTTCTTTAAGGGCATAAGGCAATCGCCAATTGAATTGGAGATACTTTATGAAGTCTCCAATTGAATTAGCGACCAAGTTCAAGTTATATAACCCAGCTGGCGACACAGTCATTAAAGGCTGAACCATGTCGCCATTTCAGCTGGCGAATGCATTTATTTTTGTGAAGCATGTCGCCAATTAATATGGCAAGCATGTTACGTATTTTTTTGTTCTATTAATATGTTCTTTGCATGCATGCATGGTAAGTTCCCAAACCAAGCAAAAATAATAAGTCTGTCTCAAACAAGTCCTATAAGTATGTCATCTGCATAGAGATACCTTGTTAACACCCATTACAACGGAGAGACATATGTCTCCGATGTATTTGGGTTTGGTTTTCAAAACACCAATTTTGTCCGATTCGCAGTCAATAGAAACACAAGTTTCTTGCATTTCAAAGAAAGGTTGGAATCGAAGTTAGGTCTTGGTCCTATAGGATAAATAATATATTGAAACCCTATTTTTTTAAACCAACCAAGTTAAATTTATCCACTTAAATTGTGAGATGACGAAGATGTTGAAAATATGTTCGTTAGTTACGAGCATTCTAGTTTTAACTATATTGAGTTGTATACATTCCTCCAACAAAATATTCCATCTCAACAGTCTCAGATCATAAATCAATCACCAGGTGCAGAGTCAGATGAAACCGAAACAGAATACTCAGATGAAACTGAACCAGAGGTCAACATCGTTGATGAAGAAGAAGAAGGAAGCGAGGGATGTTGAACGACAACGAAGAGGATGACGAACAACTGCCCATACCTCCAGGTCATGTATATCGTCTGCCTTAACATATGACATACCAGGACTTGCATGACGATGATCCATCAGCAGATATATTTCACAACCCGTATATGCGGTCAAGGAGTGAATTAAAAGAAGGAGACAAGTTTCGTACTAAAGAAGATTGTGTATGAGCCATAAAAAAATTTCATATGGATAACTCTGTTGATTTTGGTAGCCTTCAAGACATACACACCGGGAACAGTTGCAATCATGCAGGCAGTTCTGACATGTAGGCCAGATGGAACCATTGTTGATGGAAATGTCATCTTTCACCACCTCTTTTGGTCGTTTCAACCATGCATAAGAGGTTTTGCATTTTGCAAACCTATTATTCAAATTGATGGAACATGACTCTACAGAAAATACAAGGGCACCTTGCTTATGGTTGTTGCACAAAACGGAAACAATAATGTCTTTCTTATAGCCTTTGCTCTGGTTGAGGGTGAGATCGCTTCTGCTTGGAGTTTCTTCCTTAAGAATCTCAGAACATATGTCGCTCCACAAGCCAATCTCTGTTTCATTTTAGACAGGCATGCTGCTATAGAGAGTGCCTATAATAACCATGCTAACGGGTGGCATAATCCTCCTTCTACCCATGTATATTGCATTAGACATATTGCACAAAACTTCATGTGTGCAATCAAGGATAAGCACCTTCGCAAACAGGTTGTGAATGCTGGTTATGCTCTAACTCAACCAACATTTTAATACTACCTTAACGAAATAAGAATGTCAAATGCAGATGCAGGAAGCTGGTTGGATAACATTCCACTGGAAAGGTGGACAAGAGCTTTTGATGGTGGCTGTCGTTGGGGCCACATGACGACAAACCTTGTGGAGTCCATGATCGGGGTATTCAAAGGAATTAGAAACCTTCCAATCACCGCTTTGGTGAGATCAACCTATTATAGGTTGGCATCACTTTTCGCAACAAGAGGCGAAAGATGGAGTGCAATGTTAGCGTCTGGTCAAGTATTCAGTGAAATCATAATGAAATTGATGAAAGAGGATACTATCAGAGCCAACACACATGCAGTTACAATCTTTGATCGTCATAGGCAAACATTAAGCGTACAAGAAACAATGGACCATAATGAGGGGAGGCCCAATTTATCATATGTTGTCAGACTAAATAGATGTTGGTGTGATTGTGGCAAGTACCAGGCCTTCCGTGTACCTTGCTCACATGCCATTGCAACATGCGCACATGCTCGTCAGGATGCTTATGGCTATCTATCTGATGTTTACAAGGTGATTAATGTTATGAATGTATACAATGAAGGCTTCACAGTGCTACCAATGGAGGATTATTGGCCTCACTACCAAGGTGACATAGTTTGGCACAATGATGAAATGAGAAGAAAGAAAAAGGGACGCCTAAACAGCAAGCGTATAAGAACCGAAATGGATACCGCTGATAAAATGATAAGGTTATGCAGTATCTGTCGTCAGTCCAGACACAACCGAGAAAATTGTCCCAATATCGGAGGAATATATGAATCATAATTTAGCTTATCTTTTCATTTGTTGTAATCAAATATTTTCATATATTGATGGGTCTTTGTTACAACAATGTTAACAACAAACAACACTAACACAAACAACACTAACAACAAACAACAATGTTAACAACAAACAATACAAACAACATAATACATTCCTAACTGATTACAATAATCAAACTAATTTCATTCGGTCCAAACATGACTTCCCTGAAATCTTTGTCAGTCTTCACATGAACCCATACACGCAGCCGATCAAGTCTCTCGATACTTCGGCTTTTCTCCCCTTCACCAATGTTTTCCTCCAACCACCGATTCGACTCCCTCTTAAGTTGATTGAAACTTTGTATGTTCCAAAACAGCACGTCGATCGGAGGCTTCTCTCGCGAAAAGACGACTTTTCCCCATCGGCGACGATACATTTTTTCAATAGAACAAAGATAAGAGATGAGATGTGGAACTAACTTAGCAGAACACCTCTATTTATAGAAAAAAATTAGTTTCTAGGGAGTCTCCAGATGAATTGGCGACTCCCTTGTGTGCCATGAACCATGTCGCCAATTGAATTGGAGACTTCATGAGGTGTCTCCAATTCAATTGGCGAAAACCTTTTAGATTTAAAGAAGGGTCGCCAATTGGTATGACGCCCTTATGTAATCCCAAACCCTAAGTGGGGTAGTTTGGGATTTTTTTGAAAACTGGAGTATTTTGAGAATTTTTTTTGAAAAAATAGATTATTTGAGTAAAAAATTCTGTGTTGGTTAGTAACAATATTTTTTTGAAAATAAATATAAAATTGATGGAATTATATTGAAGATACATCTAGTGTATAGTTATATTAAGCCCAATACTCTTGTAAATAGTAGATACTGTATGTATAAATATCTGCCAAGTGTAATAGCTCAATTGATTAGTTAATGATAATAGCTTATCTAAATCATTCTCTCTCTTTTCTCTCTCTCTCTCTCTCTCTCTCTCTCTCTCTCTCACCTATAACAGAATTCTGTTACACAAGATGAATCACCATGTTCATCTTCTACATTTCTAGTATGGTATCAATCGCTGGAAACGATCCTCTCCGCTTCCGTTCTTCGTAATTCCTTTTCGATTAGGTTTTATCTTTTCTCTTGCGCTGGTGTGCACTGTTAGCTACATTAGTTGAATTTTCTGCAAGATTCTTCAAAGTTCAACCATGGATTCCGGCGAAAATCAAGAGTCAGGAATCAAAGATTCACTGCCGTCTCAAGATTGTGCCATAGGCTTCGGTTCCGTGAAATCCAACAATCGGTTCGGACCAAAACTCTCCATCAAGCTGCAAGAAAACAACTACCTTTTGTGGAATCAACAAGTTAAAGGAGTTATCTTGACACAGAAAATGCATCGTATCATCGTTAATCCTCAAATTCCGCAGAAGCACAGTTCGACTCAGGATCGCATCACATGTACGATTTTTGATGAGTATGAAGCTTGGTTAGTTCAAGATCAAGCAGTGTTTATCTGGTTTCTTTCCACCATCTCTGAATCCATTTTGCCTCGTGTGCTTGCGTGTAAACATGCCTATGAAGTTTGGGATAAGATTCACCAATACTTCACAGCACAGATGAAGGCTAGGGCTCGCCAACTCAGAGTAGAACTGAAATCCACCAAGAAAGGGAATAGTATAATTACAGAATTTGTTCTTCGTATTAAGGCTATAGCAAACTCCTTGTTAGCTGTTGGTGACACAATCACAGAGTAGGATCAAATTGATGCTATCTTGGATGGTTTTCAAGAGGAATACTGTAACACCCCAAATTTCGTAAGAATATTTATTTAATTTATTTAAATATTATATTCGTGAATTTTGGTGATTCAGGTGGATGTCGGTGATTTTGAGAAGTTTTGGTTATTTAATTAAATAGTAGTATATATATTACGGAATGTATTGTATTATTATTTATTTTAAATAATATTAGAGGAATTAAGGCTAAATTGGACATTTGAGGAGAATTAGTGAGGGCATTATGGAGAAAGCCCAATTTTGAGGCCCAAGGGTTAGTGAGAATATAAAAGAAGGATTTTGAGAATAGGGTTCACTTTTTGGGAAAACCGTGAAAAGAAGGAAAGAAGGAGAGCTCTGAGGAAAAAGGGAAAAAGGCGAGGAGTACGAGAAGGTTTCCAAAGACTCAGAGAGAAAGCTTCAAATCGACAATCCAAGGTATGGGGAGTATTACCTTTCATTATTTTTAATATAGGGATTCGATGTGTTTAAGGCTGATTTTTGGGGTTTTGAAGGTTTATGGGTTTTGAGGTAAACTGATGACTTTGAGGGCATTATGTGAGAACGAATAATAAGAGTAGAATTTAATCGGTAAAATAGACCTTTGGGGCAGATTTCCCTGTTGTTGTAGATTTATCCCCGCGGTGAAGGAATTATGGAGTTTATATGAAGCTTGAGAGTTTTAAAGGTTTAGGGGATTTAAGGTTTCCCTTAGGATCACAAATCGACCTAACAGACGTAGGTTTTAGGCCTTTAAATCCTGTGATATATTAGAACTGTTATAGGGATGTCTTTGGGTCGATTGGGACCGTAATCGCAGGTACCTTGGAGGTTTGGGAGCTACTGATGTGTAGCAGCGATTTGCTGTAATTGCAGGTTCGCTAGGCGAACCATTGCTTTGCTAGGCGAACCATTGCTTCGCTAGGCGAATGTTCGCCATCGTTTGCTAAGCGAACAACGTAGCGAATGTGCGATAACATGAGTGTAATGTAGAGGTGTTTCTGAAGGGGCTTTAGGGATTCGCTAGAAGTCTCGCCCAGCGAACTCCCCAGCGAATGGCTTCGCTAGGCAAATGTGGGGGCGAGCATGACAGATGTTTGGGTTTCTGGTGTTGAGTGTGAGATCTGTGAGGTTTGCTGGCCGCTTCGCTAGGTGAAGGCCACAGCGAACAGGTTCGCTAGGCGAATCCTGGAGCGAACGTCTGCTGTTTCGTGAGATTTCGTTTCTGTGGCTGTGCTGTTCTGATGTTTGATGCTGTGATATTTATGATGTTTTACCATGATGTTAGTGACGTTAATGATGATTATGACGTGATGATTTCGTGATGTTTTGACGAGTACTTGACGAGATGAATTTCATGAGAATATTGATGATTATGAACTGTGTATATTTGACGTATGATGATTACTTGACGATATGAATTACTATGACGTATATTGATGACCAGGAGTTGTTTATGTATGGTGTATGATGATAAGACGATGACGCATGATGTTTTGATGAATAAATGACGACATGACGAACATGATGTTTTGATGAATGATGATGCACATAATGATGTTTTGGTGATGATGAGTATTGACGTTTGTGTATCATGCATTCATATGCATACTCTGTGACGACGCTTCATTCCCACTGTGCGGATATGAGGTAATTATGACGTGCTCCGGTTCCGATTGCGGGATCGATCCTATTGACGGGGATCTTTGTAGGGTTGATGGTCTGGTGTCCATTTTTTGTGACGATTGGTACCACATGCATGAGTCTTGTTGTGCATTTCATTTTATGTGGCATTGACGTGATGTTGTGATATAATGATTCCTGATGTTTTCCTTTATGATGACCCTGATGATGTTGTATATGATGATGATGCCATTTTGCATATCCTGTTTTTATATTGATTATAATGAATTGTAATTACTCACCCTGCCTGTTTGAATGTTGCCTCCACGTGGGTAACATGTAGGTGATTAGGTTTAGCTGTGGATGCCTTCGAGGACTTTTGGAGTTGTACTTTACTTTTGGTCGATGTAGAGGGTCTTGCTCTGATAGTGTAACATCGGGTTGGGTTGTTGAGTCGAACCATTGTTGAGTTGTTGTTTTGTGATATTGATGACCATGGGTTATTTTGAAACCTTTTTGATTTATTGTGGTTATGGTGGTTCTGCTGCTAACTTGATGGCTTTTGTTGAAAACCTTTTTATTTTGAATTATTGAGTTCCGCTGCCATATGAAGGCTTTTGAGTATTTTTGAGGAAACCCCGTGTTTACGGAGCAAGTGTTTAATTTGAATTTATTGAGAAATGTGCACCCTTCGAGGTGGTTTATGATTTTACTCTGATAAATTATATATTTTGCCGTGTTTATTCGTGGGATAGAAAAGGGTGTTTCAAATACAATCAATTTGTGATGCAAATGTATGGCACACCTGTATCACCATCTCTGTGTGATGTTGAAGCACTTCTATATGTTCAAGAAGCTCAGTTGGAGAAATTTCGCCAGGAATTACCAGTCTCAACTATTGCTGCCAATTTAGCTCATACAAATCGTGTCAATCCTAGCTCTAGAGGTGGTTACTCGGGGACCAATGGCAAAGGTAACAGGTATAATAGAGGGCGTGGCAGAGGCAGAACCAAGCCTTCCACTGGGAACAAACCCACTTGTCAACTGTGTGGCAAATATGGTCATGCAATTTCGTCATGTTGGCATAGATTTGATGAGAATTTCATGCCGCCCACTGCTGATCCTCCCCAAGACAAACAAGATAACACCTCAAGTGGAAATCAAGGCAAGTCTGCAGATAATACACAAAATTCCCAAGCTATTTCTATGATGGTCTCCACATCTCATGGCACCTCCCATGAATATTCACTTCCTACAGAATTAGATTCCCAAGCTTGGTTTGTTGATTCAGGTGCTTCTCATCACCTTACTCCATATGATTTCCATTTACAAAATTCTAGATCATATACAGGATCTAACAAGGTTTATGTAGGAAATGGTCACACACTCACCATCAAATCCATAGGCTCCACTCACTTTGATTCACCTCTTGTGCCTAGTTGTAAACTGACTCTTAATAATATTTTACATGTGCCTGATATTACTAGAAATTTGTTATCTGTTTCTAAATTTGCACATGATAACAATGTTAGTTTTGAATTTCTATCTAACAAATGCTACATTAAATCTCAGGCTTCTAAACAAGTTCTTGTTGAAGGAGTCCTAGATGTTAGTGGCCTCTACTGCTTTCCTCTTCTGCCTTTGGAGTCTCCCAGGTCATCTCATTTGCATTTAAGTTTGAATATCCTTAAGAAAATTCAAAGTTACAATGTTTGTCAATCTAGGTCTAATGTTCAAACTGATAGTCATAGCACAAATAAATGTAATGATAGTATGCTATGACATCATAGATTAGGTCATGCCAATTTTTCTGCTATTAAGCATATACTCAAAGTTTGTAATATCTCTAGTTCTAATAAACAAAGTTCTTTTTGTAAATCCTGTAATCTTGGTAAAGCTCATAGGCTACATGCTCCATTAACTCATAATGTGTATGATAAACCTTTTGATGTCATCTATACTGATCTTTGGGGCCCCTCCCCATCACCTTCAAGTTCTGGGTTCAGATATTATATTGCCTTTGTAGATGCACATACTAGATATACATGCCTTGCCCTCATACATCACATCAAAATGGTTCAGTTGAAAGAAAACATAGAACCATTGTTGAGATGGGCCTGAAATTATTAGCACATTCATCCATTCCTCTAACTTACTGGAACCATAGTTTCTCTACCTCTGTTTACTTGATGAACAGGTTGCCAACTGCTCCACTGACCACACATCACTCACCTTTCCATGCTTTATATGGTAAACATCCGGACTACAAGTCCATTAGAGTATTTAGATGTGCCTGTTATCCCTTGGCTAGGCCCTACAATCAACATAAACTTCAACTCAGAAGTCAAAAGTGTGTGTACCTTGGTGTTTCCCCTCAACACAAAGGATTCAAATGTTTAAGTGCCTCTGGGAAAGTCTACATGTCTAAAGATGTTACATTAAATGAACATTACTTTCCTTATCCTCAGTTATTTCTCTCTGGCAGCAGCTCTCATCCTAGCTCAATAGACACACTCATGGCTTGTCCTACTGGGTCCTCTAATGTAGATATTGACACAAATGTGCTCCATCACACATCTAGTGCTGGCCTACTAGGGCCTAACTCGATACATCAACTCACTAATATTACAACTGCTCAAGAAAGTGCAGGCCCCACAACAGTTCCTCCTCCTCAAATTATTTCTGAGCAACTTGTGCCTGCCACAGTCAGTCAACATATGTATGATACTAATCCTGCTCATATGACAAAACTAGCTATACAGACTACTCCTACTACACAGGCTACTCCTAATACTCCCACAACAGCTTTAAGGACTGCTACTATGCCCAGAGTCATAACACAGTCCAATCCTATAACAGTTTCTTGCAAATATCCTGAGGATAATACTCAGCAATGTATAGGTTCTAAGGCCACTGATTATTGCTCAGAGGTTGGTGCTATTCAATATCCAGAGGATACTGCAACGTCATCTTTACCAACTGTCAACACAAATAAATCTACTTCACTACCTTCAATTCAATCCTCTCAGGCCATTCCCAATAAAACCCATATAAATCATCCAGCTGGTATATATTCTGGTCAGAGAGAAACCAGTTCATCTCTACCCATCTCTGAGTCCTTTAATTCTCCCTCTATTATGTCTCTGCAACCTCCCTCTCAGCTCTTAGTTAATGACCATCCCATGATGACCAGAGCCAAGACTGGAAGATCTAGGCCTAAGGCCTTGCTTGCTCATACGGAAACTGAACCCTCAACTGTTAAACAAGCTCTATCTCATCCTGCATGGACTAAGGCTATGCAGGCTGAATATGATGCTTTACAAGCCAATCATACTTGGACTCTCACCACTTTACCACCTGATAGGAAAGCTGTAGGGTGTCGCTGGGTTTTCAAAATCAAACAAAATGCTAATGGCTCCATCAATAAATATAAAGCTAGGCTGGTGGCTAAGGGTTATCATCAAGAACATGGGTTTGATTACACTGAAACTTTCTCCCCTGTTGTCAAACCTACAACTATAAGGGTGATTCTTACTTTGGCATTAACTCACAAATGGGACATTCAACAAATTGATGTCAATAATGCCTTTCTTAATGACACTCTGTATGATGAAGTTTACATGTCTCAACCTCCAGGATTTGTGACTACTAACAAGACCTTGGTTTGTAAACTCCACAAGGCTATCTATGGCCTTAAACAGGCTCCACGAGCCTGGTATGAAAAACTTGCCCAAGCTCTGTTACACTTTGGTTTCAAAACTTCCAAATGTGATAGTTCACTGTTTCTGTATTGTCATCAAGGTATTTTGCTCTATGCTCTGGTTCATGTTGATGACATCCTTATTACTGGCTGTAGCTCTTCTCTCATTCATACTTTAATCACCAAATTACACACTGCTTTTGCCTTAAAGAGATTGGGCAGACCAAGCTATTTTCTTAGTATTGAAGTCAAGTTTCAAAAAGATGGTTCAATGCTTCTCACTCAGTCAAAATACATTAGAGATCTTCTCTCTAGAGCTAATATGACTGGTGTTAATGGTGTTCCTACTCCTATGCTCAGTACTTGTAGACTCAGCAAGCATGGCTCTAATAAGTTAACTGATCCCACCATTTACAGGTCAATTGTTGGTGCCTTGTGATATCTCATTTAGTGTCAACAAGGCATGTCAATTTATGTCTGAACCATTGGAAACACATTGGTCGGCTGTTCGTAGGATCCTTCGATATCTAAGTGGAACTGTCACACATGGTTTGCATCTTTCTCCATCAGCTACAACTCCTACGTTCTCTCTCTGTGCCTTGAGTGATTCTGACTGGGCTAGTGATCCAGATGACAGATGTTCGACTTCTGGTTCTTGTATATTTTTTTGTCACATTCTCATCTCCTGGAGTTCTAAAAAGCAAGACTTAGTTGCTCGGTCCAGTACATAAGCAGAATATCGTGCGCTGACCCATACCACCTCTGAACTATTGTGGCTTGAATCCTTATTATCTGAACTTCAAATCAGGTATCATACACCAGTTCTGCTTTGTGATAACTTGAGTGCAGTGCTGCTATCTCACAATCCGGTTCTTCACGCCCGCACCAAGCATATTAAACTTGACATTCATTTTGTTCGTGAAAGGGTGGTGGCAAAACAATTGTGTATTCGTCATGTTCCTGTTGCGGTTCAACTAGCTGACACTCTAACAAAGCCTCTTGGCACAACGACTTTTCAAGAAATGCGGGCCAAACTCAAGGTCATCTCCTCTGACAAGCTTACCATGAGTTTGAGGGGGGGGGGGTATACATCTAGTGTATAGTTATATTAAGCCCAATACTCGTGTAAATAATAGATACTATATGTATAAATATCTGCCAAGTGTAATAGCTCAATTAATTAGTTAATGATAATAACTTATCCAAATCATTCTCTCTTTTTTCTCTCTCTCACCTATAACAGAATTCTGTTACACAAGATGAATCACCATGTTCATCTTCTTCATTTCTAGTAAATTAAGAGTTGAACTACCCACCTTATACAAAAATGATTCTACCACTTGAGATTAAGGGGTGCAATAGTTCCCTTCGCCTCACGTAAATCCGCAATTGTGAATGACCTCTGTAAAGAATCTCGATTTGCTTCAACTAACAAGAGGAGTCCATAATTTTTTTCTTTTTAGTGGGAATACATGTTTGAACTAAAATATGAGAAAGAAGAATTCTTTGCTTAACTCTTTATCAGCTAATCGATCTTTAGTGTTGAATTTGGTTGATCTTATTTAATACTCCCTCCGTTCCTTTTTAAGTGTCATTTTTAGAATAATTTTTTGTTTTTTTAATTGTCATTTGTAAAGTTCAAGGTAGTATTGATTACAATTTTGTCAAAATTACCCCTAGGTAATCATTACAGAGAGAAAAAAGTAAGATGAATGTAATAAATAATTAGGGGTATTATAGGTAAAAGAAGAATTGTTGTTTGAAAAGTAACTATAATGATTAGTTTTCTTGGTATGTGTAAAAAGTCAAAAAATGACACTTAAAAAGGAACTGAGGGAGTATATATATATATATATATATATATATATATATATATATATATATATGATCGTACCTAGATCAGACAGTTTCTGGTGGCCAACGACGTCTGTTGAACTTTGGCTCCGGTGAGGTTGAAAGACAGCGCGGGGGGGGGGGGGGGGGGTTGTACCTGCAAGGCACTCCGACGCTCAAGTAAGGTGGTTGTCAGAGAAAGGGCAAGTACATAAGTGAGTAAGAAAGTGTGTAACCTGACCCTCTCAAGTGAGAGGGTATTTATAGAGCCCCCAGCGCGGGCCCAACGGTTACTTGCATTGGGCTGGATTGCCAGGCCCAATCCAAGTAACTGCCAGGGCTTACGTGGCGTAGTGAAGACCAGCACGTGGTCTTCGCCCTGGGGTAACCGTTCCTAGATTTCCGGGATTAGGGCAGACCGATCCCTTCGGGAGTGGAACGGTTACGTGAGAACGTGTCCTCGCGGGGAGGACTCTTGCATGTAGGGAAGAGACGTGTCCTCGCGGGGAGGATTTGCTACGGGGACGGAGATGACTCCTCACGGGGAGCAACGTCCTCGTGTCGAGAAGGGGAGAACTCCAGGGAAGGCTCAATGCCTCTGCCCGAAGCTCTATGCCATTTGTGCCCAACACTGTGGTGCGACGCTTGCCCGACACTGGCTTGACTAAGTCCTTTGTATGGGCCGCCCCAGAGCGTGTGGGCTGGGCCTGTTCGGATGTGGAGCAGGTCCTCGGCCCAGTCCGGAACAGGAGCCCCCCAAGTCGTTGCTCTGAGACGTCAGAGTGATGACTTAAGGGTCCAGGTTATGTCGAGGTCGTGCCTGCTCAGGAAAAGGCTTCGAAAGGGGAGCAGTTGGTGAACCGGGCAGAAGTAAACAGGCATGCTCGAGCGAGATTGGCCGTAGAGGGGAAAGTCGCGAGGACACGAGGAGTTACGGCCGAGGTGAATGAAGAGGCATGTGAGGGAATGAACAGACGTGTCTGGGGAAGCGTGCACCACGTGTCACACCTAATTATTGCATAGGGCGGCTACCCTAGGGTAGCGTACTCGATTGCCTAGGGACTCCTCGAAGCTTGTGAGGGGCTTATAAAAGAGGCGAGTTTGTGCCATTTTCACGTTCCCACCTTTTTTGCTCTGCATCTCACCTAGTCGCCGTTACTGCTCCGCCACTGTACGCCGCCGTCTACTGCCGTTTCTGCTGTTCTACTCCACTCTCCACTGCTCAAGTAAGTTCTTCATCCTTTGTGGTTTATTTTGTTTTATCTTTTAGTAACTTTTCGGCGAGTAGAGGGTATTCCCGGCGCTCCATTAGGGTTCATATTTTAGTAGTTTTCCGACGAGTAGAGGGTATTCCCAGCGCTCCGTTAGGGTTCCACCAGGAATGGCGGGAAATTCCTAGGGTTCCGGTGGGTTTTGACGGTGGTTTGGGATGAACATCCCGGGGGAAAGATGAATGTCCCGAGGACTCTTATGAATGCGTCGAGGACGAGCGATGAATGTCACGGGGAAGTGAGACGGGAAGACCGGGGAGCGAAGAGAGAAAGGACGGAGTGACGGTCTCGAGCAGTTCGCCGTGTCCCCGAATATTTTCTTGCTCGCTGCCCTTTCACTTGATCTGCGGTGGAAGGGTGGACTTGGTCGCGACCGACGAATTCACCTGTTTCCTCTGCTTTTCAGGTAAAAATGGCCGCGAGGATTTCGGGGATTCTCTACGTAGACACCGAGCCCGACGTGGATGGACCCGCTCAGATCCCCGGGGAGGCGCCCGTGCGTCCTGGGAAGAACCTCTGCGTCTCGGGTCGTGTTTCTCGGTCGACGACACAGACGCGTTCGCCTTTGTCGAGAACGTCCTCGACGGAGAGGAGGCCACATGTAACGACCCGAAAAATCTAAATTATTTATTTAATCATTTATTTAATTAATTTAGAAGGAATTAAGAGGGGTTTGTAATGATTTTGGAGAATTATGGATTAAAAGATGCATTTTTGGGTAAATTTAATAAAAAGAATAATCATGTATTATTTATGTTATTATTGTTACTATTAAAATTTAAAATAAAATGAGGAAGGGCAATGTGGTCTTATTGGAGAATAAGAAAGGATAGGATGAGAAGTTCCTAAACTGGGATATATGACTAAAAGAGAAAAGGGAACGATCATTCTAACTGATCGTGTTCTTGGTGAAGGAAACTGAAGCAGAGAAGAGGGAGAGGAAACCTAAAGGGCTGAGGAATTCTCGAAGAATCTGGAAGAAGGAAGGAAAAGCTTCAGATTTTTCTAAGGTATGGGAAGAGTTCATAATTTCTTATAGTTTTATAGGAATCGGAGATGAATAGATTAGGGATTGTATGAGTTGTGTTGATTTAGATGATTTTTGATGTAGAAGGAGTAATCTGATGAAAATATGATGAGTTTGAATGATGCATATTACTATATGTGTGTTTTGTGAGTGTTTCTGATCAATTTTTGTGTAGAACACTAATTTTTGGGGTAATCAAAGTTAAAAACGCAGAAAAACACTTTTCGGGAAAATGTGGGTTTTGTCGCATCCTGACACGGGCCGTGTCACACAACACGGGCACCCGTGTCAGCCTACTGGTTGAGAAAACTAAAATTGTGTATTGCAGAGTTCCTGACACAGGCAGTGTCACAGGACACGGGCGGCCGTGTCAGCTTGCTGGTTGTGAATGAAAAATTGTTTTTTTTGAAATTGGTCCCAGGGTTTCTGACACGGGTGGCCGTGTCAGGCTGCTGACTTGCTATTTTTTTTGATATTTTGGAATCGTGTCCCAGTTTTTCTGACACGGGCAGTGTCACAGGACACGGGCAGCCGTGTCAGACTGCTGGTTGTCTCACATTTTTGCTGTTTTCTTGAAGTTTCTCGCTGTTTTCTCGTGTTGTTTCTTTAGGGTCGAAGTATTGATGATATGTAATTGATGAATTATGATTTTTATGATGAATGTTGTTGAGATGGAATGAATAATGCACATGTCGATATTTGGGTGAAATGAGGAGTTTAGCATCATTGCATTTCATGGCATATTTTTATGATGGGGCTTCGGTCTATTGGTAGCTTCAATCCCATCGTGCGGATTGGAGTGATGTGTTGTTATGGTATGCTCCCATTGTGGAGGGTTGATGGCCAGTGTCCATCGCATGGAGGAAAGTTGGTACCGCATTGCATATGTTGCATTTTCATTGAAGTTGACATTGCATTCCTTATGAAGTAATTATGATGAGTCGTATTATGAATTCTAAGTTGATGATGATGTGAATGAATGTGAGTGATGATCTATTGTTGTGCTGCTTAATTTATGTAATTTCCATGTCTTTGTATTACTATATTGAATTATGTTTTCTCACCCTGCCTGCTTTGAAATGTTGCCTCTTATGTGGGTAACTTGCAGATAACCAAGAGTAGCTTTGAGGTGATGAAGGAGGTAGCTTGGAATGTCTCGTTTATGTCGTTTAAGTTTAGAGGTGTCCTGCTCTGTGTCATGTAACATCGGGTTAGGATGAATTGCGAACATTCGTGTTCTTTTGATTTATGTTGAAATTTTATATTGATGATGTTGTTCTAGATTGGATAAATTTCTTATGAAGTTTTTAATTGAATTTAAAATGACAAGTTGATTCCGCTGCGAGATTATGATTTCTTTTGATGATGTTTGAGTAACCCGTGTTACGGGACAGGACTATGAGAATTGTATAATGTTTTGATTATGTACACCCTTGGTTGTGAATTATACTCTGATAACATGATTTATTTCTCTAAAATTGTATGTGGGGTAGAAGGGTGTTACATTAGTGGTATCAGAGCAGGTCGGTCTGTCCGGCCAAGTTTTGTGTAGTCAGTCTGTTGTCAGTCGTTACTTGTTAACGATTATTTGTTTTCTGACGTGGTATGTGTTGTACAGAATAGCTGGAAACAACACGCGTGCTCTTGCTGATGCCATTGCAGCTCTTGCTCGGAACCATGCTCCTGATGAGTTTCGTGTGTTGGTGAAGTTTCAGAGGAACAACCCACCGAAGTTTGAAGGGACTCATGACCCGGCGAGCGCACAAAAGTGGCTCAAGGCAATTGAGAAGATTTTTAGAGTGATGGGGTGCTTTGATGCACAGCAAGTAGAGTTCGGAACGCATATGCTGGAAGAGGAGGCTGAGGACTGGTGGGATAACACCCGTCAGAGGTTGGAAGATGTTGGCACTGCGGTGACTTGGAATGTATTCAAGCAAGAATTTTTAGGTAAGTATTTTCCCGAAGATGCTCGTGGTAAGATGGAAGTAGAATTCATCGAATTGAAGCAAGGGAATATGACTGTGGCGGAATATGCTGCCAAATTTGAGAGGCTTGTGAAGTTTTGTCCTCATTACAACTGTGCAGATGCTGAACTTTCTAAGTGTCTCAAGTTTGAGAACGGGCTGAGACCAGAGATTAAACAAGGGATTGGATGCCAACAGATTTGCAGGTATGCGGAACTGGTGGATAAGAGTAGGATCTACGATGAAGATAGTCGAGCTCGATCTGCCCACTACAAGCAGTTAAGTGAAAAGAAAGATAAGGGTCAGTTTAGAGGAAAACCTTATGCAACCCCAGGTGATAAACGTAAGCAGAAGGTATCAGATGAGAAGAAGTCAAGTAGGGGAGCCGCTAATGCACCTGCTAAGTGCTACAAGTGTGGGGAGCCAGGTCACAAAGCTGATGTGTGTACTAACAAAGTTCTGAGATGTTACCGTTGTGACAAGACTGGGCATAGAATTGGTGATTGCCCGAATGAGGGTCCGACCTGTTTCAATTGTGGTGAACAGGGGCATATCAGTACTCAATGTCAGAAACCAAAGAAGACTGCTACTACTGCCCAGACTACTGGAAGAGTGTTTGCTTTGGCTGGCTCAGAAGTTCCCAAGAATGACAACTTAATTCGAGGTACTTGTTTTATTAACAATGTTAAGTTGATTGCTATTATTGATACTGGAGCTACGCATTCATTTATCTCTCTAGAGTGTGCTACTAGATTGGGTTTGAATTTGTCTAACATGAATGGTAGTATGATAATAGAGACCTCGGCTAATGGTTCGGTGACTACTATGCTTGTTTGTTTGAAGTGTCCTTTGACAATCTTTGAGAAGGATTTTGTGATGGATTTGGTGTGCTTACCTTTGCACCAAATCGATGTTATCCTTGGTATGAACTGGTTGGAGTTCAACTACGTTCACATTAATTGCTATAACAAGACTGTGAAGTTTCCAGAGTTAGGTGAGGATGGTGAACTAATGTTCTTATCTGCTAAACAAGTGGATGGACTTTTATTAGATGAAGCGTTGATGTTCGCAGTGTTTGTATCGTTGCCAGCGGATGGTGTAGCCGTCAGTGCTGAGTTGCCCGTGGTTTGTGAGTTTCCAGATGTATTTCCTGAGGATATAATTGATTTTCCTCCGGAACGTGAAGTTGAGTTTGCTGTGGACTTAATACCTGGTACGAGTCCAGTGTCGATGGCTCCTTATCGGATGTATGCTTCGGAATTGAATGAGCTGAAGAAACAACTAGAAGAATTGTTAGAAAAGAAGTTCATTCGACCTAGTGTTTCTCCGTGGGGTGCTCCGGTGTTGCTCGTTAAGAAGAAAGATGGTAGTATGAGATTGTGTGTCGATTATCGGCAGTTGAATAAGATGACCATCAAGAATAAATATCCGCTTTCGAGGATCGACGATTTAATGGATCAACTCGTAGGTGCTTGTGTGGTCAGTAAGATTGATCTGAGGTCCGGTTATCATCAGATTAGAGTTAAAACTGATGATATTCCGAAAACAGCTTTCAGAATGAGGTATGGTCATTATGAATATACGGTGATGCCATTTGGAGTTTCTAACGCGCCTGGTGTGTTCATGGAGTATATGAACAGAATCTTTCATGAATATCTTGATAAATTTGTGGTGGTTTTCATAGACGATATCTTGGTATATTCTAAATCAGCAGAAGAACATGCAGAACATTTGAAGATTGTGTTACAAGTGTTGAGGGAAAAGAAATTGTATGCTAAGTTGTCCAAGTGTGAATTCTGGTTGAAGGAAGTGAGTTTCCTAGGCCATGTGATTTCAAGTGGTGGAATTTCTGTGGATCCCTCGAAGATTGATGCGGTGTTGCAGTGGGAGACTCCTAAGTCGGCTACGGAAATTCGTAGTTTTCTTGGATTGGCTGGTTATTATCGTAAGTTCATCGAAGGTTTTTCTAGGTTGGCCTTGCCTTTGACGCAATTGACTCGAAAGGGGCGAGCGTATGTGTGGGATGTCGCCTGTGAAGAAAGTTTTGTAGAACTAAAGAAAAAGTTGACAACTGCTCCGGTGTTAGTTTTGCCAGACCCGAATGAGTCCTTTGTGGTTTATTGTGATGCTTCAAAGATGGCCTTGGTGGAGTTTTAATGCAAAATGGTAAAGTGGTCGCTTATGCTTCTAGACAGTTAAGAGTCCACGAGAGGAATTACCCTACACACGACTTAGAGTTGGCTGCTGTAGTATTTGTGCTGAAGATTTGGAGGCATTATCTTTTTGGTTCGAAATTTGAGGTATTCAGTGATCATAAAAGTTTGAAATACTTGTTCGATCAGAAAGAGTTAAACATGAGGCAGAGAAGGTGGCTAGAACTGTTAAAGGATTTTGAGTTCGATTTGAATTATCATCCAGGTAAAGCAAACGTAGTGGCTGATACTTTGAGTAGAAATTCGTTGCATATTTCAATGCTTATGGTGAAAGAACTTGAAATGATTGAGCAATTCAGAGACATGAGTTTGTTGTGTGAGACGACCGCTGATAGCGTGAAATTGGGCATGCTAAAGCTGACTAGTGGAATTTTGGAGGAAATTCGGGGAGGTCAGAAATCTGATTTGAAATTAGTTGACCAAATAATGAAAATTAATCAAGGTAATGGCGGTGAATTCCGAATTGATGAAGATGGAGTTTTGAGATTTCGAGATAGAGTGTGTGTTCCGGATATTTCTGGAATCAAAAAGAGTATTTTGGAAGAAGGGCATATAAGTCGATTGAGTATTCATCCTGGTGCTATGAAGATGTATCAAGACCTTCGTAGATTATTTTGGTGGCCAGGTATGAAAAGAGATATTGCTGAATTTGTGTATGCATGTTTGACTTGCCAGAAGTCCAAGATTGAACATCAGAAGCCTTCAGGTATGATGCAGCCGTTGAATGTTCCTGAATGGAAGTGGGATAACATTTCCATGGATTTTGTGACTGGGTTACCGAAGACTGCAAGAGGTAATGACTCGATATGGGTGATTGTGGATAGGTTAACTAAGTCAGCGCATTTCTTGCCAATGAGAATTAATTATTCTATGCAGAAGTTAGCTGAAATTTATATTGAGGAAATCGTAAGGTTGCATGGAACACCTTCGAGTATTGTATCGGATAGAGATCCGCGGTTTACGTCACGATTTTGGAAGAGTCTACAGGATGCTTTGGGTACTAAATTGAGGATGAGTTCTGCTTATCTCCCACAGACAGATGGTCAGTCGGAAAGAACAATTCAATCTTTAGAAGATTTGTTGAGAGCTTGTGTACTGGATCAAGGAGGATCTTGGGATAATCACTTACCGTTGATCGAGTTTACATACAACAATAGTTTTCATGCTAGTATTGGAATGGCTCCTTATGAGGCGTTGTACAGTAGACGTTGTCGAACTCCATTGTGTTGGTATGAGTCGGGAGAGAGTTCTGTACTTGGACCTGAAATTGTTCAAGAAACAACGGAGAAGATTAAAATGATTCAGGATAAAATGAAGACGTCGCAGAGTCGTCAGAAGAGTTACCATGATAAGAGAAGGAAAGCACTTGAATTCCAAGAAGGAGACCACGTGTTCTTAAGAGTTACTCCGATGACTGGTGTGGGACGAGCTTTGAAGTCTAGAAAGCTCACTCCACGCTTTGTTGGTCCGTATCAGATTATGCAGAGAATAGGAGAGGTTGCCTATCGGGTGGCTTTACCACCGTCACTTGCAAATTTGCATGATGTGTTTCATGTGTCGCAGTTGAGGAAGTATATTCCGGATCCGTCACATGTAATTCAGATGGATGAAGTTCAGGTAAGGGATAACCTGACAATAGAAGCTTTGCCTGTGAGGATTGATGGTCGAGAATTAAAGCAACTCCGAGGTAAAGAGATTGCTTTAGTGAAAGTATTGTGGGGCGGACCAGCTGGTGATAGTTGGACTTGGGAGCGTGAAGATCAGATGAAGGAGTCGTATCCGACTCTGTTTACTTCAGGTAATTTTCGAGGACGAAAATTCTTAAAGTAGGGGAGAGTTGTAACGACCCGAAAAATCTAAATTATTTATTTAATCATTTATTTAATTAATTTAGAAGGAATTAAGAGGGGTTTGTAATGATTTTGGAGAATTATGGATTAAAAGATGCATTTTTGGGTAAATTTAATAAAAAGAATAATCATGTATTATTTATGTTATTATTGTTACTATTAAAATTTAAAATAAAATGAGGAAGGGCAATGTGGTCTTATTGGAGAATAAGAAAGGATAGGATGGGAAGTTCCTAAACTGGGATATATGACTAAAAGAGAAAAGGGAACGATCATTCTAACTGATCGTGTTCTTGGTGAAGGAAACTGAAGCAGAGAAGAGGGAGAGGAAACCTAAAGGGCTGAGGAATTCTCGAAGAATCTGGAAGAAGGAAGGAAAAGCTTCGGATTTTTCTAAGGTATGGGGAGAGTTCATAATTTCTTATAGTTTTATAGGAATCGGAGATGAATAGATTAGGGATTGTATGAGTTGTGTTGATTTAGATGATTTTTGATGTAGAAGGAGTAATCTGATGAAAATATGATGAGTTTGAATGATGCATATTACTATATGTGTGTTTTGTGAGTGTTTTTGATCAATTTTCGTGTAGAACACTGATTTTTGGGGTAATCAAAGTTAAAAACGCAGAAAAACACTTTTCGGGAAAATGTGGGTTTTGTCGCATCCTGACACGGGCCGTGTCACACAACACGGGCACCCGTGTCAGCCTACTGGTTGAGAAAAATAAAATTTTGTGTTGCAGAGTTCCTGACACGGGCGGCCGTGTCAGCTTGCTGGTCGTGAATGAAAAATTGTTTTTTTTGAAATTGGTCCCAGGGTTTCTGACACGGGCCGTGTCACAGGACACAGGTGGCCGTGTCAGGCTGCTGACTTGCTATTTTTTTTGATGTTTTGGAATCGTGTCCCAGTTTTTCTGACACGGGCAGTGTCACAGGACACGGGCGGTCGTGTCAGACTGCTGGTTGTCTCACATTTTTGCTGTTTTCTTGAAGTTTCTCGCTGTTTTCTCGTGTTGTTTCTTTAGGGTCGAAGTATTGATGATATGTAATTGATGAATTTTGATTTTTATGATGAATGTTGTTGAAATGGAATGAATGATGCACATGTCGATATTTGGGTGAAATGAGGAGTTTAGCATCATTGCATTTCATGGCATATTTTTATGATGGGGCTTCGGCCTATTGGTAGCTTCAATCCCATCGTGCAGATTGGAGTGATGTGTTGTTATGGTATGCTCCCATTGTGGAGGGTTGATGGCCAGTGTCCATCACATGGAGGAAAGTCGGTACCGCATTGCATATGTTGCATTTTCATTGAAGTTGACATTGCATTCCTTATGAAGTAATTATGATGAGTCGTATTATGAATTCTAAGTTGATGATGATGTGAATGAATGTGAGTGATGATCTGTTGTTGTGCTGCTTAATTTATGTAATTTCCATGTCTTTGTATTACTATATTGAATTATGTTTTCTCACCCTGCCTGCTTGGAAATGTTGCCTCTTATGTGGGTAACTTGCAGATAACCAAGAGTAGCTTCGAGGTGACGAAGGAGGTAGCTTGGAATGTCTCGTTTATGTCGTTTAAGTTTAGAGGTGTCCTGCTCTGTGTCATGTAATATCGGGTTGGGATGAATTGCGAACATTCGTGTTCTTTTGATTTATGTTGAAATTTTATATTGATGATGTTGTTCTAGATTGGATAAATTTCTTATGAAGTTTTTAATTGAATTTAAAATGACAAGTTGATTCAGCTGCGAGATTATGATTTCTTTTGATGATGTTTGAGTAACCCGTGTTACGGGACAGAACTATAAGAATTGTATAATGTTTTGATTATGTACACCCTTGGTTGTGAATTATACTCTGATAACATGATTTATTTCTCTAAAATTGTATGTGGGGTAGAAGGGTGTTACACCACATGGACGGTTTACCAGCCCCGGGTACACCATCGCATCTGCTCGAACTATCGCGGACTGCGGTTTCCCATGTACGAGTTCGCCTTTAAAGAGGCTGGTATCCGCCTCACCTTCAATAGCTTCCAACTAGGGGTTTTCAACCATCTGCACTTGGCCCCGTCCCAACTTCACCCCAACGCGCTTGCTTTTATGCGGGCGTTTGAAATCGTCTGCGACTATCTTCAGATTGGGATCACCCTCGAGCTCTTCTTCCGCGTCTTTCATTTGCAACCCTCGACGGACAATGGACGACATAGTTGGGTTTCTCTCAAACAACCCAAGAAGTTGTTCAAGGCGTACGCGGATTCGATAAGGGGCTTCAAGAGAAGGTTCTACTATGTCATGCCCGCGACGCACTCGGCCGTGGGTACACTTTATGACATTGTGCCCGACGGATCCGCGGGAGAGAGGTTCGTGTCCAAGTGTCCCCTGGAGTGGGAGGACACCCACTTCGCGCTTGGCACCGAGGGTTACGTCGTGAAACATAGCGCGCTGTCGGAGGATGACAGGGGGGCATATGCCATGTTGGTCGCCTTTGTCAATGGTTTCAACCGGGCAGAATGTTTCGGGAGGGACGGAAACTTCCTCTGCGACTCCCAAGGGAGGGTTGTGCGAGAGGCTCGCTATATAAATACCCGGGGGCTCCTCGAATGCAAGTCTCCCGACGAGGCCAAGAGGTTCTTAGGTGGGATTTCCTCGCCCTGTTCGGGCCTTTATTTTGCTTTGTCTCTGTGCTAACTTTTTCTGTGTTTTCTCTTGCAGCTCAAATGTCTAACGCCACTGAGCGTATCATGAAGTTGGCCGTCGAGCGGGCACCCAAACGCCCCAAGAGCCGTGTCCGAGATATTATCGAGACTGCAGCGCCGGTTGGAACGACGAGTGGCTCCTCCTCGCCACAATGCATCCAGTCTCCTCCCCCAGAGAGCACCTCTGCCAAGAAAGCAAGGACTGAGGGGCCTGTCCTTGTGGATCTCATGGACCCTGTCTCTCCAGAGAAGTTTCAGATGCCCACTTGCCATCTCCAGTGGAATTTCTTCAGGGGAAGCCCCCCTGTCATCGCTGATGCCGAGGTGAAGGCGGTTCTGGGTATGGAAGGGATGGCCAGGAGAGAGGTACTTGTCGAGGACCTTGCGGCCATGATGCGGGTCTTTGAAACTGCCTTGATATTGAATGACGGGCCCCCCTCTTCATCCGAGCTGCAGAAGCTGAAAGACGACTATACGGCCCTCGAGAAGGAAAAGAATAAGGTTGCGGCTGATCTGCTGAAGGCCCAGGTTGAGTGCGAGGGTCACGCCAATACCCTCCGCGAGCTGAACGAGGTCAAATCTGCCCTGAAGGCGACCCAAGAGGAGCTTGATCGCTCTCGGGAAAAGGTCGAGGAGTTGGAGGCTGCTGTCCGTCCCGCGGAAAATGAGTCCCCCGTGGAGAAAAACCTTGCTGACCGCGCCGCTCTGATTGGCAAGATTCGGGAGCTTCAGACGGATAGCCCGGAAGCTCTGGAGATAGGTTTCAAGAATACTGTGGAACAGATCGACACTGAGAATCCAGGGGTTCCGCTGGTGCTCGACAGAATCGACCCGTTCTTTCGTGTGGTCGACGACAAGCTCAATCTTCCGGAGGAGGGGCAGGAGGAAGATGGAGGGCGGGTCGAAGATGATATAGTCGTGTAGTTATTTTGGTTGTTTGGCCTGCGCGCCATTTTCTTTGTGATGATTTGTGCCCGGCATATGTGCCAGGGGCTTTTTGACATTTTTGTAATATTTGTTTTGTAATATTTGTACACTGGGCTTCTGCCCGTTTTAATGTACTCTTGTTTACTTGCCAGTATTGTTTTCATGTTTTGAATTGTGTGTGATGTGTTATTTGTTATACTTTATTTTTGCCTAAGTAATAAGGCTTTTGGATTTGCTCGACCTTGATAGTCCCTAACCGCGTGGAGAGCTGGTCGGGCGGCCGGAGATGTATTCCGACCTTCAATGAGGCTAAGAGTTCGATCGAGGTCTTAGCTTCGTGGCATGAACTTCCCATCGCGAGCTGGGTGTTATGCCCGGTTGGTACGACGACGGTGGGCCTCGATCGAGGTATCCCCGCCAGATCAAAGGTCCTCGCGCACACACAACGCGGTCTCTGATCGTCGTGTTCTGTATAGGGGTGTTGCGCTTGTACCCTAGCGCGTCCCCGTAATCGCGGTGCTAGTGAGCCGCGGGCAGTGCTTAACTGTAGTACTGCTTGAGCTTCTCAGCATTCCATGGTCGAGCAAGTTCTTCCCCGTACAGGTTTTCGAGGAAGTAGGCTCCCGTCCCTGTTTTCCCGCGGACGCGGTACGGGCCCTCCCAGTTCGCGGCGAGTTTGCCTTCTCGCGAGTCCTTCTGGTTCCTACGTAGGACGAGGGTGCCTACCTAAAATTCACGTTTGATAACTTTGTCGTTATAACGTAGTGTTATTTTTTGTTTAAGTGACGCTTCTCGGAGAGAAGCGCCCGAGCGTGTTTCCTCGACGAAGTCGAGTTCTTCCCTCAAGGTTTCATCGTTCGCGTCCCCGTCGAGGGGGGCTTCTGTCCTCCTCGAGGGTTCCCTGATCTCCACGGGGATTACTGCTTCCATTCCGTAGGTCAGACGGAAAGGGGTCTCCCCGGTCGTGGAGTGTGGGTTCGTTCGGTAGGCCCAGAGGACGATGTGAAGCTCCTCAACCCACCTTTGTTTGGCGTCGCCTAATCGGCGTCTCAATCCTCGGAGGATTACCCTGTTCGCCGCCTCAGCTTGCTCGTTTGTTTGGGGGTGCTCGACCGACGTGAAGTGCTGCTTCGTGCCCAGTTTGGTGACGAAGTCTTAGAAGTTCTTGTCAGTGAACTGTGTCCCGTTGTCGGTGACAATGGCTTGAGGCACGCCGAATCAGACGAGGATGTTTCTTTTGTAAAAACGTAGTATGTTAAAGGCCGTGATTTTAGCCAATGCTTCCGCCTCGATCCACTTCGTAAAGTAATCCACCCCGACGTTGAGGTATTTGTTTTGATATGATCCTACGACGAAGGGGCCAAGGATGTCCATTCCCCACCAAGCGAACGACCACGGGGATGATAACATTTTGAGCTCACTGGGAGGAGCGAGGTGCATGTCCCCGTGAAGCTGGCACCTCTCGCACTTCTTGACGTGTTCCTTGGCGTCTTGTTGCATGGTGGGCCAGTAGTATCCTGCGCGAAGCGCCTTACGGGCTAATGAGCGGCCGCCGAGGTGCTGGGCGTTGATTCCCTCGTGTATTTCCTGGAGGATACTGGGGACCTTAGTCTCCTCGACACACCTAAGGATGGGGATAGAGAACCCTCGCCGGTATAGCTTATCCTCGACTACCGTGTATGAGCACGTCCGCCTTTTGACCATTCCTGCTTCTTTGGGATCTTCGGGCAGTTTGCCTGTCGTGAGGTATTCGTATACCGGGGTCATCCAGCAGTTGCTATCCCCTATGGCGTTGATGTCCGAAACCATGGCCGGTTTGTCGATGCTTGGGCGGGAAAGCACTTCTTGTATAACGGACTTGTTCCCACCTTTCTTCTTCGTGCTCGCCAATTTCGACAGGACGTCCGCTCGGGCATTGTGCTCGCGGGGGATGTGAGTTACTTCCGCGGAGGTGAACTTTTTCATATTTTCTTTTACTAAGGCCAAGTATTCTATGAGGCTATCGTTCTTGGCTTGGTACTCTCCTCGGACTTGCGAGGCTACGAGCTGAGAGTCGGTGAAAAGTTTGACCTCCTTGGCGCCGAGGTCCTCGGCCAGCCGGAGTCCTGCGAGGAAGGCCTCGTATTCGGCTTAGTTGTTCGATGTCGGGAAGGATAGTTCGAGGGATACCTTGATCAGGATGCCTTCCTCGTTTTCGAGAATGATGCTTGCCCCGCTTCCCTTCGGGCTGGATGCTCCGTCGACATAGATTGTCCATTTCTGTGACCCGTCGGTCGAGGGTTTTGGGACGGTCATCTCTGCTACAAAGTCGGCCAGTACCTGTGCCTTCAGGGCTTTCCTCCCTTCATATCGGATGTCAAACTCGGCGAGCTCGAGCGACCACCTGAGCATCCTCCCCGCCATATCCGGTCGTCCGAGGAGCTGTCTAATAGGCTGTTCGGTCCTTACGACGACGGTATGGGCAAGGAAGTAGTGGCGTAGCCTCCTGGCCGCGGTGACGAGGCCCAGTGTGACTTTCTCGATCTGTTGATATCTGAGCTCGGGGCCTTGGAGGGCTTTGCTCGCGAAGTAGACTGGCTTCTGCCCGTCCGAGGTTTCCCGAATGAGGACGGTGCTGACTGCTCCACCCATGATCGCAAGATACAAGAAGAGTGTTTCCCCGTTCTCAGGCCGTGAAAGGGCGGTGAGCATCCCGTTCAATGATTGTATCGACTTCTTTGAGTCCGGGGTAGGGAGCTCGGAGAAAGCCCTACACTTGTCGGGGGTTGCCTCGATTCCTCGTTCTGTGAGGTAGAATCCGAGGAACTTTCCTGCCCGGACGCCGAAGGTGCACTTGTCGGGATTGAACCTCATGCGGCACCTCCTCGCCGTGTCGAACACCTTCTTGAGGTGCGCGGCGTGGTTGGCTTCTTCTGCAGACTTGACGATCATGTCGTCCATTTAGACTTCGAGCATGTTGCCGATTTTAGCCCGGAAAACCTTGTTCATCATCCGTTGGTAGGTCGCACCGACATTCTTCAGATCGAAGGGCATTACGTTGTAATAGTAGTTGCCCGACGCGGTCATGAAGGCCGTGTGTTGTTTGTCGACCTTGTCCATGGGAATTTGGTTGTATCCTGAGTAAGCGTCCATGAAAGATAGTAGTTTGTAACCTGCAGAGTTATCGACCAGTTGGTCGATGTTAGGCAAGGGGTAACAGCCTTTTGGGCAAGCCCGGTTAAGATCAGTGTAATCAACGCACATCCTCCATTTTCCATTATTCTTTTTAACAAGTACAACGTTGGACAGCCATGTCGTATATTTGGCTTCCGAAATAAAATTTGCCTCTAGGAGGTCTTTTACAGCTATTTCAGCAGCCTCCGCTTTCTCGGGAGATTGCTTACGCCTACGTTGTGCTATGGCCCTAACGGCCGGATCTACTGTGAGCTAATGGCAAGCCACCTCGGGGTCGAGGCCAGGAATCTCGGATGCGCTCCACGCGAAGAGGTCAACATTCTCCCTCAGACATGCTTTCAGCTGCTCCTTTTCCAGGCCGGGGATCCTGGCACCAATCTTCACGTTGCGGTCTGGATCGTCCCCGAGGGCCACGAGCTCGAAGTCTCCATCTGGGACGGGGCGTGCTGGGTGGAGAGGCTGCCCGTTGTTCTCCGCCTGGTGGTTGAGATCTTCGACTCCGTCTTCGTCGGGCTCGCCGGAGAACCTGCTGTCGAGGTCGACCGCGTTGACGCGCGGGAGAGGTACCTGTTCGGCATCCTAGGGTGGCTTGGCCACGGTCTTGGGTTTGGGGCCAATAGAGCTTAGGCCTTAGATAGCGGCGTCGAAGCATCTTCTGGCTGCGTCGATGTCCCCATGCATCGTCACTACGCGTCCCCTGGTCGTGTAGTACTTCATTTTGAGGTGGACCGTCGAGGGCACCGCCGTAAGTTCAGCCAGGGTGGTCCTCCCGAGGATGCAGTTGTAAAGTGATGGGAATTCGACCACCAGGAAACGGATCTTCACCTGTCGGGCCGTGTCTTCGGCCCCGAACGTAACCAATAGCTCCACGTAACCCCATGGTCTGGTGGTGGTCCCATTGAACCCCTGTAGATCTGAACCGACGTACGGGGTCAGATGCCTCTCGTCAAGCTGAAGGGTCCCGAACAAATGAGAATACATGATGTCGACCGAGCTCCCCTGGTCGACTAGGATCCTTCGGACGTCAAAGTTCGCCGTCTGCGCCCTGATCAGGAGGGGAATAATGGCGTTTGGTGCTCCCCCGGGGAGTTCCTCGAGGTAGAAGGTGATGGGATTGGAGTTTCCCCGCACTTTCTCGAGGGTGGTCGCCTTCACAGATGTCGCAGATTCCAGTTCATCAAACTTTTTCTTGATTGATCCGACCGATAATTTCTCGGGACCGCCTCCGGAGATGACCATTGCTTTGGGGAAGCCTTCCCAGGTACTGCGGGCAGTGACGGGGTCCTCGTCAGGGACGGTCGCCCACATGTTGCGGATTGCTTCTTCGCCCTCAATGATCGGGGGGACGAAGAAGTCCTCGAGCCGAGTGACGCTGAGGGCGACTTGAAGCTGGTTGTCGGCAGGAGAAGGTGTCGTCTCCTCGACGTTCTGAGCTTCCCGTGAACTCGGACCAGGAGGGTCGTTCTTTTGGGCATATTTCTTCAAGTGCCCCTCTTTGATGAGAATCTCAATTGCATCCTTGAGATGAATGCAGTCTTCGGTCACATGCCCGTGGCTCCGGTGGAACCTGCAGTACTTTGATTTGTCAACGTTTGATTTGGGAGCAGCGGGCTTTGGGAAGCGAACTCCTCCTTTTACAAACTCGGAATTCTGGCATTCGGAGAGGATTCGAGACCGGGGAGTGTTAAGCGGGGTGTACTCCGTGAATCGGCCAGCCGATCCGCGCGGTTCCTGAGGATCACGGTTGCGGTTCTCTTTCTCCTTTTCTCCTCCTCATCGGGGAGAAGAGTCTTCATCTTTGTGGCCGCGGGGGCCTTCTCTACGTCTCGTCTCAAGAGCGATCTGAGCTGCTCCAGTCTCCTCGAGTTCGATGTACTTCTGGGCTCGAGCGAGAAGGTCCTCGAGACGCCCCGAGGCCTATGGATTTGGCAAAGTCAGACCCGGCACGCAGTCCATGGATAATTAAGTATTTCTTCATGTCATCGGTCGTATGGACCTCGACGGCTTCTTTGTTGAACCTCTCAATGTAGTTTCGGAGAGATTCGTTCCTCCCTTGGAAGATGCTTTCTAGGGCGGCCTCCGTCTTCGGGTGTCGATGGGACGCGGTGAAGTGTTTAGTGAAGCGTTGCTTCAGGTTCTTCCATGACGTGATCGACCCATGTTCCAAACCTTTATACCAAGTCATGGCTCCCTTCCGCAAGGTGGTGGGGAACAGCCTGCATCTGATGGCTCCCCTGACATTTCGGAAGTCGAGCATTGCTTCGAAACTCTCCACGTGATCGTCAGGGTCGGTCAGCCCGTCATAGGTCCCCAATGGTGGGGGTTTCTCCATGCCTGCAGGGATTGGGGCGTTCATGATTTCCCACGACAAAGGGGTCCTCTGGTCCTCGTCGTCGCTACCAGCTGGGGATCTCGAAGGTGATCGATGGTGCCGTGGAGGGGAGTTCCTCGAACGGTTCTTTGGTCTTTCTTCGGTCTGCTTGGACTTCTTGGAGGCAGTGGAGGCCCTGGGTTCCTTCCGAGGCGAGGAACGAGGGCGTTTCTGGGAGATCGTCGGCTGGGGGCGCTCGAGACGCGGTCGGCGATCCTGGCGTACCGACGACGAGGTCCGAGAATCTTCGGAAGGGGTCCTTCGCGGGGAAGGAGAACGACGAGGTGACGGGGGACGACGATGTCTTCGCAGGGAAGATCGTTGTGCCCGTCCTTGCTCCAAGGCTTCAATTCTGGTGTTCTGCTGCGCGATCAGCTGATTGGTCTGGTTGATCAATGCAAACAGGGCCACGGTGCTCGGGTCCGCATTGGGCGGCGGAGCAACTGGTTGGAGAATGGCTTGCTGGTCGTCCTGGCGGGCCGCGTTGTAGGCCACATCCTGGGAGTCCGGGGAGGCGGTCTGCCCGTCTCTTATGTCGCCTTCACCGCCGTTGAGGATGACGGCGTCCTCACGGTGGTTCCCGTTCTCAAGTTGTGCGAGCACGGTGTCCAGAGCCTGGTTGACTGTCGGATTGACCATGTTGGTGATGGACGAAGAAAGCTTTGGTTTATCGAGCAGAAAAACGGGGAAGCTTATAATTTCCCACAGACGAGCCACTTATCGTACCTGGATCAGACAGTTTCTGGTGGCCAACGACGTCTGTTGAACTTTGACTCCGGCGAGGTTGAAAGACGACCGGGGGGGGGGGGTGTACCTGCAAGGCACTCCGACGCTCAAGTAGGGTGGTTGTCAGAGAAAGGGCAAGTACATAAGTGAGTAAGAAAGTGTGTAACCTGACCCTCTCAAGTGAAAGGGTATTTATAGAGCCCCCAGCGTGGGGCCAACGGTTACTTGCATTGGGCTGGATTGCCAGGCCCAATCCAAGTAACTGCCAGGGCTTACGTGGCGTAGTGAAGACCAGCACATGGTCTTCGCCCTGGGGTAACCGTTCCTAGATTTCCGGGATTAGGGCAGACCGATCCCTTCGGGAGTGGAGCGGTTACGTGAGAACGTGTCCTCGCGGGAAGGACTCTTGCATGTCGGGGAGAGACGTGTCCTCGCGGGGAGGATTTGTTGCGGGGACGGAGATGACTCCTCGCGGGGAGCAACGTCCTCGTGTCGAGAAGGGGAGAACTCCGGGGAAGGCTCAATGCCTCTGCCCCTACGCCATTTGTGCCCGACACTGTGGTGCGATGCTTGCCCGACACTGGCTTGACTAAGTCCTTCGTATGGGCCGCCCCAGAGCGTGTGGGCTGGGCCTGTTCGGATGTGGAGCAGGTCCTCGGCCCAGTCCGGAACAATATATATATATATATATATATATATATATATATCAATTTTTTTTTAGAGTTTTTATATTAATATATTTTTAATATTCAAAATATTATAACAAGATAAATTGATTTTAAAGAATTTATTCAAACCCTTTAAAACTCTTTTTCAATATTATTTTTTGAATCTTCAAAATTATGAAAATTTTGTATCATAAAAAAAAATAAACCTTCAAAACTCTTTTCATAAGACTTATTCTTTCCACTTCATTTCCCCTCGAAGTCTTCTTTCTCAAAGAGAGCTTAATGATGTAAAGCACATAAAACACTTATAATAAAATAAAATAGAGTGAGTAATACTGTTTTTTCAATGATATTTCATATAAGGAAAGAAGTAACCAATCATATGGAGCACTTCCCCATATAATGGAAGAAAGAATAAAAAAGTAAGGAGACAAAATCATATTGATTTCCTAATCTGTTCATTAGAGAAAAACTTTTTCTCTGTGATTAGAGGAAAGATAGGTCCACATGCCATTTCTTAATGCTTTATTAGTTCATATAATTGGAGGGACATGAGAGAAGCACCAACCAAACATGTTGTGATGGTTCATAATACATGATTCTAAAGGTGAAATATAATTTAGTGCTATAATTAACAATTAATTTAACAAGCTTAAAAAGCAAAACTTTTTTATTTTAATTTTATATGTTAATTTTAGTTCATATGGACGGTTAGTTCAGTCATAAAATAGTTAAGAATTGGGTGGGATTACTCATTAACTTCATGAGTGGTGATTGTTGAGCTAAGCAAAGAAATATGTTGTAGAACAAATATTTGATGCATGACAAAACTACCCAGTAAAGGTGCAACATGAAATTCCAATGAATTTAGTGGGGAAGAAAAAATATCAACAAAAGTACAACTTTATAAGACGGTTTGAAAACATATTATTTGCTAAGCATGAGAACGAAACAAGGAGCTGATTGCCTCAACGGCCCATAGTTAACGGGGGCATGAAAGACTGATCAATAAACTAGCTCCCATAACCATATAGAATTTTTTATCCCACTTTATGGGTAGAAAAATACACTATGAAAAACTCAAAATGTTTATAAGATTTCAGAGATATATTTCCGAGCGCATTCTTGCATCACCTTATAATGCACCAAATGAGTGTCACTCCAGAGTTATACAAAATTTTATTCCGGAGATGAATCTTTGAATATTTTTAACAAATATATTGATAATTGAGCAGTCCAATAGATATTCAGGAGATGCATCTCCAAAACCTCTACTGATACAAGATAGAAGTTTTGAGGTCCATATTTGTCTACAACTATTATAAATATATGCTATTGTATCGTGTCTCATACAAACAGAAAATGTCGTATATGTCGCTAATGAACATCATCTGGTATGTCGCAATTGTCTCAATTTCCAGCGTGACACTCGTGCGAGAATTTAAGATCAACGAGTACACCCCTTTTGCGAATCTGCAATACGAAGTGCAGAATCTCCTACCTTACGGAAATAATCGAAAAATTATGATGCTCGAGTATCGTTCACCGTCAATTAACAACGAAGACAAGATTGAGTTCAATAACTATGAGCTCAAGACGGATGCAGATGTAAGGGCTATGTGGAATACATTTTTCTGTTTTGAAACAAAAGTTCCGATCGAGGTGTAAGCGACGATTTCAAGATCAACGAAGATATTGTGAAGACGTTGAAACGCCCACTTGGATATCGAAATGTAATGTTTAATTTTATGTTAACACCACCTATGTAATGCTGATTTTATGTTATGAATGATCGTTTTATTTTGTCAAAATACAAGTTTATGGTTTTTTGTTCCTGTTTCTGTTTCAATATGCTACGAAAATGCATCTACGGACAGGTTGAGGAGATGCATCTCCAGATCTAAAAAAATCACACTTCTAGAACGTGACTCAGAATTGGCCTAGTGTGTGTGTGTTTGGAGTGCGTTCGGAGATGCATCTCCGGAATCTTGGGGCATTTTTGTATTTTTACGTGGTGCCCTAGTAATATGTAGGGTGCATTGAGAAATGTCATAACCATAAACTAATATCATTTGAGGGGTTGCTATTCCCACCTTAGTGGTGAGGAGTTACTATATACAACTCAAATTGTCCATTACAAATTTGTAAGTATACTTTTGTATGCATCCTATATACACCACATCCCTTTGTAAGTGACTCACAACCTTATTTTTCCATAAATTAGTACGGAGATGCATCTCCGTACAAGTTACGGAAGTATACTTATGTAATAACCCTTAGGAATTAAGATTTGACATTATTTAATAAATGAACTAATGTAATAAGTATACTGATGTAATATACCATTTATAATAAGTATACTATCATAATATATTTGTTATCAATTAAACCATACACTGATGTAATAAGACTAAAATGCCATATATTAAAACCAATCCAAATTCCATAATATTATTAAAATGACAAATTAAAAACCATAATAATATCCATAATCCATAATACAAATACTATCAAATACTATTGAGTATATTTGACCCCTTATTCCTTCCCTGCCTCCTATACTGCAATGTCTTCCGTGCCTCATATAGAATGACATTTATAGTTGCCCTTTCAAGATTGCCTTCAGGAAAGACTTCTCTCTCTATATACCGCTCGTACAATATCAGTAATATGACGACACACAGATAAGACATCAATGATATGACCTTCTCTAGTCTGCTTCTCCTCTAATATCTCCTGATGAGCTAGCTTAGGTGGATCTCTGGTAGCATCTGGTGTCATGTAAGGATGTGACACTTTAAAATACCATTGGATGTAGCCGAATGTATTACTCTATGGTTGAGGAGGTGGCACACTTCGTGCTTCCTCTGGTACTAGATAATTATAGAAATCATTATACAAACATCTATGCAGACCATAACGGGAGGAAAAAATACAGAGGGGTGTCTTGGAACACTCTGTAGAAACCTAAACTGGCGCATGACTCGCTCAGGAAAACGTGGATATATTAGGTGTGACCCAGAAGCCAACCATACATTAGTAGAAGATTATGTTATCCAAGGGACGTGTCTAACAACAATCGTCGTACGATTGGAAGCGTATATAATCTGTTGTAGTACAATTAAGAAACACTTTGAAGGGTTAGGCCGCCTGATTCCCTCTGAGCAGAATGAACACACAAGCACGTGGCGGTCTTCAAAGTAGTTATCAACATATGGCCAACCAGAGATGCATGGAAAGAGCTAGAGGATCCATTCGTTAAAATGGTACAGAAGAAATATTAGTAATGGCATAACACACATGTTATGAAATGTTAGTAATAGTAAATGTGCAAATATATTAGTGCAAACAACGTGAAACTTGTTGTCATCTATCTGGTCTTCTAAAGACAAACTTGAGCTAACTTTGAGTGTAAGTAAACCAAAAAAGCGCCTCCCAATTATACTCATGAATCCTCTTGAATTCAATGAAGTATCTAAGTAATCCACATCAACGTAATAAACACTTTGATCCACAAATATGGACGAGCCACCTAATTACATGAGGTATGACCTCAATGCACATGCTCTATGATGCAAAACATGTGCATCATCATCATCGACCTCCAATGCCGCAGCCAGGTGTCATATATAAAACTTCTCTAGAAAAAAATATAGCATGAAACCCTCTGGTGTCATCCATCTCCTTTGGGGCATGACCTGGATCAGCTTCCAAATATGTCATTATCATGTCCAGTGCATTAGGTATGGTCATTAAGGAGTTGTCTAATAATCTTCCCCTGATCAGAAGATATAGATGGGATGACACATCATCCAATGGGATGGATATCTCACTATGTGAAAGATGAAAAAATGACGTCTTTGAGTGCCATCTCTCAACAAAAGCTGACACCATTCCATGGTTAATAACAATATAACAAGTCATACATAAATCTTCCAGCTCAGATAGCTGCATGGCATCATGAAACTATTATTCCCCAGGCTACTGCAAGTTCACAATTTTTCTACTATGGTTGATACATTTTAAAGAATCATGGTTTTGGACATGTGACTTCCCACACAGGGGGTGGGGGTTGAATTGCGTGTTTCAGAAAACTTGGATTTCAAAAAATTTTAGGATTAAAATCGGAGTAGGAAAACATTTTTAGAACAATCCTAGAGTTATGCAGTGGAAAATAAATTGTATAAGGTAAAATGCAGAAATGTAAAAAGTTAAAGGGGAGAGAGGAACACTAAGAATTATACAGGTTCAGTCGAAAAAGACTTAGTCATGTTCCCAAGAACTGATCTTGAGAGTATCTAATAAACTTAAGAGATTTTAGTAGGTTGAACTCTCAAATCCCCTTATATAAGGAAAAATGAAGTTTGTGGCTAACTTCCAACCAAACAGTAACAATGAGAGAGAAGCAGCGAGCCTCCCTTCCAAACGGCGGATCAAAGCGATTCGTCTCTTTGCCACTAGAATCTTAGAGCGATTAGTCTTCATGCTTCAAATAAACCTTAGGAGATTTTAACACTAGGATGAGTTCTCAAAACTAAACCTTGGTTTTATACTAGGATAACCAATAACCTGTGAGATTTTACCACGAGCTGATCTCGAACCGAAACAAGATTTTAAAACCAGTATGAGCTTTAACCTAAACTTGGATTTATCACGGTCTAATCAATAACCTATGAGATTTTACCACAAGCTGATCTCGAACCTAAACAAGAGACTTGATCGCACAAATCCCAAACCTAAGCTTTTAAAGGGTTTAGCTTCTAATGTAAACAAACAATCCTTAAGTGGATAAAATGTTCAACCAAGGAGTAAGAAAAATTTCCTTGGTGAACTTACAAAACTATCCTTCTAGAATTACAATTTCCTCACTCTCAAAATAACTTTCTCAAAACGCACTTCGGATAAACTTTTAGTGAGAAAGAGTAAACAAAAGAAGTTTAAGAGAGAGAGAGAGAGAGAGAGAGAGAGAGAGAGATAGAGAGAGAGAGAGAGAGAGAGAGGGAGAGAAAGAGAGTGAGAAGTTAGAAATGAAATCACGTTTCTGGATCATTTTGAAAGTGGGAAGTGACATCTATTTATATGCTAGAGGCTGGCTCAAAAAGGGAAATATTTTAGGCCAATTTATGACTTGCCAATCGATTGACATCATGTCCCAATTGATTCGTTGGCTTAAATTAATCGATTAGCTAACTTAAAAAGGAAAATAAATATATCTAGCCATTACCAGTCATTAAGATATTGTCCTAATAGATTAGGGCATATTTTTGAACTACTCCAATCGATTTCCATGAGGTGCAAATTGATTGACCATAACAAAAACTTGTCCATATATTTTTTGACAGTTCAGAACTTATCTGGAACGACTTCAAGGTATTTTTGAAAATGTTTACTTGAGAACATAAGTTTGAAAACTATTTTGTGTGTGTGTGTGTGTGTGATTTACCATGTACTTTACGAGAATTCTCTTATGGTTTACAATGTATTCACTCACACTAATCGAGGCAGGGTTTTCTTATACTTCAAGACATTTTTAGATGCTTTATTTCTTATAGACACTTGCTTTAGTTCACTTGAGATGAGACTTGAGTTATATTCCATTTGGTTTCCATCATTAGATAGTCAAGTCCATAAAACCCTAGTATCCTGATTTGCATCTTTAATCGCTTAACCACTTTATGCTTGACTTGTCATTAAGGACTAGTTATCATCATTAGACATTAGTTGTCATCATCAAAAGTTGTTGTTTTTATTAAAGGCATGTCGCCTATATGTAACCTGAAAAATTAAGGTTCCACACACGGTACTACAAAAAAAATACGTTATCGTTAGAAAGTTCAAATATTATAACACGTGTTTAAAAGAATAAATATAGATAAATTTTACCTCTCTGTCTCACACATGTCTAGAAGAATGCTTTGCGTACAACGACAATAGTGAAGTTTCATAGGGCCTCCTTCAAATTCCTCACAAACAACATCAAGAAAGACAACATCTGCAACAAGTGCATCAACATGGACTGGTGGGACTTCTAGGGAAGAAGCATGTGACAATTGCCTCCAGGAAGATGAAGCTTGAGACACCTGACCTCAAAAATCTCGCTTTTGTATTTTTGAAAAATCAAATTCAGATAAAATATGAAAGTGCACTTCCGTATTTTTCCGAAACTCTGAAAATAGAAAAATGGCAAGAACTGGCCCTAAATATAATGCCCACATGCTCATTTTATCCCTTTACTTTTGGGAAGGTTCGACCAATACCTTTCACATCCGCTGCGGAATGATAAACCCACCCTATTCGATGTGGCTATTATTACCAGCCTTCGACCAACTGGTGATACCTTTGACTCCACTCTCAAACACAAAATTAAACCCAATTTTTCTTTAACTCGTGACATCTTTAGCAATTATATCGAAGACCACCGTGAAAATCACAAGGAAGTCTCTGACTATGAACACATCACTTTCCTCACTCTTTGGTTATCTAATTATGTCTTTTACTCTAGTTTTCTACAGATATCCAAATGAGGGGCAAGACAACTATCTTAGCAAGCTAATTTTAGGTTCCCTTTTTGAATCTCTAGGGCTTACTTCTTTTGACCTAAAATCTATAACTAATCCTAATGAAAAGCTTTTGATCTCTGGCTCTATGTGGCTCTCGCAACTTTGAATTAATTCCACCTTTGAACCTTCTATGAAAGTTACCATCGCGTCTGATTTAGCGAGATAAATCGGAGATAGATGGGTTGAAGGCACTAGGCTTGCTTTGCTTACTCCATAATACAATGGAGTTTCGACCAAAGAAATATTCAAAAACTATTTTCTTTTATGTATGACGACTATGCTACATTCGTTTCTTCCATGGCCTATTTTGTCACTCAAAGTTATAGGTCAGATTGATATAAAAGAGAATTTCTAACTCTTTCCCTTGAACACCATTCTGAAGCCCTCTACATTTGGGTAGTTTTCCTCAGGCCTACTGTTCTATCGACCAAAATTATGACGGGGAGAGCTGGCATGGGACTTGTCAGTTATCAACCAAACCTGGTGGCTAGATAATTTAGCTTTAGCCAATTTTTACCAAAGTCTCTTTTTATCCATAAGGACAAAATATGTTTGGCCAACACTGCACTGTTGGAGGAAAACTAACAAGCATGTTTAGACTTTCATGACAAAGAAGTCATTACTCTAAACCCTTTTGAATTTTAAACTTCTTATTTACGCAAAAAACATTTTTAAAGAATGGTGGTCAACCTATCTTCATGATGTTTTTGTTTATCACTCAAATATTCTACAACTTTAACATACACTTTTTTCTCTCCCCGGAATAAAAATAAGAAAAGTTGAGGTATACACATCAATGAAATTCAAGTTTTTCAACGTTATTTCAAAAATGTGTACAATCCTTATCAACTTAGTCGAACTATCTATGACACGACTTCTACTTTGAAACAAAAAATCAATGACAAAGTTCCCAAACTTAAATTTCCTCTTTACATAAAAGATAGATATAGTTTTTCTTTTGAATTTTACCTTCCCAAATTCCTACCATTAAAAACTTGTGAATTTGTCTTAGCTTTCTGGTCGCCATTTCCATACTGGTTACATTGTAGGTGTTTGTCAGCTTTATATAATAAATTGAAAAAAATGCCAAAAGAGTAGTTTCAACAAAGTATATTGTACACAACTTCCCCCAGCCTTTAAGAATTGATCTCGATCATGTTCAAGTCATAAACACCATCCAAGAAGGTGAAATAAAAGGACTTGTAGAACTCACCCTATATAATTGTGTCAAAATCTTGCAGCTCTACATCTTGTACCAAAAAGGTTGAAGAAAAAGAAGGAAGCTGAAGTAGTCGACGACAATGAAGAACCCAATCAATCCATGTGAGTCTAACTTTTTGTTAGATGTATTTTGCATGATGTCAAAACTAGGATATTTTAGCGTTTATGTATATTGGACGGTATCCTCTAAGTCTTGATGTGCATCTTAGCATTAGGAAGCATAAATTTTTTTTGGAAATCATTTAGAAAAGGTTCATGCATATCTTAGCATTAGAAAGCATAAAATTTTTTTGGAAATGATTTATAAAAGGTATCATGCATTAAAAACAAGTTTTTTTTTGTGAAAAAAAAAATTATTTGTCGACACATACATGCCATAGGTCGACACATGCAGGTGATTTTTAAAACTAGTTTTATATGTTGACTACAGAGGTTGGCACATGACTTTTACAGGTCGGCACATACGGTTTTCAAGACGACACATGTACTACATATTTAAAGCCTGTTTTCTGTGCTGATTGCATAGGTTGGTACATGACCTTTACAGGTCGACACATAAGATTTTCAGGTCGGCACATGCACTGCATTTTTAAAGCCTGTAGGCTCTGTTAGACGTGCCACCTCTACAAGTCGACATATAACCTATACAGGTCGACACATAACCTGTACAGGTCGGCACATGACTTACATAGGTCGACACATGCATCAAAAATCTTGAAAATTTGCATTGTTTTCCAAACTTATTGCATTCCTTTTTGCTTTTAACTTGCACACACACACACACACACACACAAATATATATATATATATATATATATATATATATATATATATATATATATATATATATATATATACTTCATACATGCCTAATTTCTTTTCAATGATTTTGGTGAAATCATAAACGAAACCTTGAACATAATAAGAGTTTTCTTCATCTTCAACCTTGGTTTTATACATACACATAAACAAAGTACACATAATCATTCATTGTTTGGGTGCCATCTAGAATCAAGTTGATAATATCCAATTTAACTTGTGGTATTTTAAATTGGGTTGAGATCTTAGGGGGGTTTCAAATAAGAAAACCAATGTGAGGTTTTCCTTCAAGATCAAAGTGGGTATTTGAAGGTTTTAGACAAGATTATATGTCATACCCCAAATGTTACCCTTAGATTCTTTGATCTTTTGCATATCGTTCTAGGTCAATCATTTTGCATAATACCCAATTTAACAGCCAGAATAAACTTGTTGATTTTACAGACGAATCAGTCAAACTGAAAGTCAACTATGCGTAAAATCAGTGATTGATAAGTTTCAAATTTAAGCTTGCAGAAGTCAGCGATATTGATTTACTGTTCACGTGGTTTGACATGATGCACTAGTATTTATTTCTTGACGGCTTTTCAGTCACATTTTGATCAGTCTGATCATTTTTATCGGTCTCGACTAATTTCAAAATCGGATAAAACGCTGTATTTTTTGGGTTGGTTTATTCCGCGCTGATAATTTTAGTGCAGTCATTTATCAGTTTCAGGAATTTTGATACCCCACGCTTTATTCGCTTTTTATTCATTATATTTGTAATTTTTAGTCGAATGATCTTTCAATTAATTTAAAGTTAATTTAAATTTACTCGGTTAATTAGGATTTTATTTTAATTTACTTTAATTAATTTCATCTCTTTTTATTTTTAGTTAAATAATCTTTGAATTAATTTAATTTTATTTAGTTAATTAGATATTTAATTTAGATTAGGTTTTATTTAATATTAGTATATAATTATTATTTTTTATATTTAATTTTTTGTTTTTATTTAGGAAACACTTATATATTAAGTTTTAAAAGTTACTTTTTTTTTATGGTAAACCTAGTTTTAAAAAAAATAGTATTGCACACTAAGTTTCACATTCTTCATACAATCAAACACACACATAATAGACTTATTTCACTTTTCTATACACTTCAAACCCACTAAACGTACAAGCCTAGTACCATACTACCTCCTCCAAAATATGCTCACACACACAATGACTAAAACTCTGCAAACCCAAAATCATCCACACCTACATGCCACTTTTGACCTACGCAATGTAAACCTGCTATGCACAACTGCACAAACCGTACGCCTACACTCCAAAAACAAAACAAGAAACAATGACCTGCCTCAAACAATCACTCCAAAACAAACTCCCCTGCTACCAAAAAATCAATGACAAAGTTCCCAAACTTAAATTTCCTCTTTACATAAAAGATAGATATAGTTTTTCTTTTGAATTTTACCTTCCCAAATTCCTACCATTAAAAACTTGTGAATTTGTCTTAGCTTTCTGGTCGCCATTTCCATACTGGTTACATTGTAGGTGTTTGTCAGCTTTATATAATAAATTGAAAAAAATGCCAAAAGAGTAGTTTCAACAAAGTATATTGTACACAACTTCCCCCAGCCTTTAAGAATTGATCTCGATCATGTTCAAGTCATAAACACCATCCAAGAAGGTGAAATAAAAGGACTTGTAGAACTCACCCTATATAATTGTGTCGAAATCTTGCAGCTCTACATCTTGTACCAAAAAGGTTGAAGAAAAAGAAGGAAGCTGAAGTAGTCGACGACAATGAAGAACCCAATCAATCCATGTGAGTCTAACTTTTTGTTAGATGTATTTTGCATGATGTCAAAACTAGGATATTTTAGCATTTATGTATATTGGACGGTATCCTCTAAGTCTTGATGTGCATCTTAGCATTAGGAAGCATACATTTTTTTTGGAAATCATTTAGAAAAGGTTCATGCATATCTTAGCATTAGAAAGCATAAAATTTTTTTGGAAATGATTTATAAAAGGTATCATGCATTAAAAACAAGTTTTTTTTTGTGAAAAAAAAAATTATTTGTCGACACATACATGCCATAGGTCGACACATGCAGGTGATTTTTAAAACTAGTTTTATATGTTGACTACAGAGGTTGGCACATGACTTTTACAGGTCGGCACATACGGTTTTCAAGACGACACATGTACTACATATTTAAAGCCTGTTTTCTGTGCTGACTGCATAGGTTGGTACATGACCTTTACAGGTCGACACATAAGATTTTCAGGTCGGCACATGCACTGCATTTTTAAAGCCTGTAGGCTCTGTTAGATGTGCCACCTCTACAAGTCGACATATAACCTATACAGGTCGACACATAACCTGTACAGGTCGGCACATGACTTACATAGGTCGACACATGCATCAAAAATCTTGAAAATTTGCATTGTTTTCCAAACTTATTGCATTCCTTTTTGCTTTTAACTTGCACACACACACACACACAAAAATATATATATATATATATATACTTCATACATGCCTAATTTCTTTTCAATGATTTTGGTGAAATCATAAACGAAACCTTGAACATAATAAGAGTTTTCTTCATCTTCAACCTTGGTTTTATACATACACATAAACAAAGTACACATAATCATTCATTGTTTGGGTGCCATCTAGAATCAAGTTGATAATATCCAATTTAACTTGTGGTATTTTAAATTGGGTTGAGATCTTAGGGGGGTTTCAAATAAGAAAACCAATGTGAGGTTTTCCTTCAAGATCAAAGTGGGTATTTGAAGGTTTTAGACAAGATTATATGTCATACCCCAAATGTTACCCTTAGATTCTTTGATCTTTTGCATATCATTCTAGGTCAATCATTTTGCATAATACCCAATTTAACAGCCAGAATAAACTTGTTGATTTTACAGACGAATCAGTCAAACTGAAAGTCAACTATGCGTAAAATCAGTGATTGATAAGTTTCAAATTTAAGCTTGCAGAAGTCAGCGATATTGATTTACTGTTCACGTGGTTTGACATGATGCACTAGTATTTATTTCTTGACGGCTTTTCAGTCACATTTTGATCAGTCTGATCATTTTTATCGGTCTCGACTAATTTCAAAATCGGATGAAACGCTGTATTTTTTGGGTTGGTTTATTCCGCGCTGATAATTTTAGTGCAGTCATTTATCAGTTTCAGGAATTTTGATACCCCACGCTTTATTCGCTTTTTATTCATTATATTTGTAATTTTTAGTCGAATGATCTTTCAATTAATTTAAAGTTAATTTAAATTTACTCGGTTAATTAGGATTTTATTTTAATTTACTTTAATTAATTTCATCTCTTTTTATTTTTAGTTAAATAATCTTTGAATTAATTTAATTTTATTTAGTTAATTAGATATTTAATTTAGATTAGGTTTTATTTAATATTAGTATATAATTATTATTTTTTATATTTAATTTTTTGTTTTTATTTAGGAAACACTTATATATTAAGTTTTAAAAGTTACTTTTTTTTTATGGTAAACCTAGTTTTAAAAAAAATAGTATTGCACACTAAGTTTCACATTCTTCATACAATCAAACACACACATAATAGACTTATTTCACTTTTCTATACACTTCAAACCCACTAAACGTACAAGCCTAGTACCATACTACCTCCTCCAAAATATGCTCACACACACAATGACTAAAACTCTGCAAACCCAAAATCATCCACACCTACATGCCACTTTTGACCTACGCAATGTAAACCTGCTATGCACAACTGCACAAACCGTACGCCTACACTCCAAAAACAAAACAAGAAACAATGACCTGCCTCAAACAATCACTCCAAAACAAACTCCCCTGCTACCAAAAAATCAATGACAAAGTTCCCAAACTTAAATTTCCTCTTTACATAAAAGATAGATATAGTTTTTCTTTTGAATTTTACCTTCCCAAATTCCTACCATTAAAAACTTGTGAATTTGTCTTAGCTTTCTGGTCGCCATTTCCATACTGGTTACATTGTAGGTGTTTGTCAGCTTTATATAATAAATTGAAAAAAATGCCAAAAGAGTAGTTTCAACAAAGTATATTGTACACAACTTCCCCCAGCCTTTAAGAATTGATCTCGATCATGTTCAAGTCATAAACACCATCCAAGAAGGTGAAATAAAAGGACTTGTAGAACTCACCCTATATAATTGTGTCGAAATCTTGCAGCTCTACATCTTGTACCAAAAAGGTTGAAGAAAAAGAAGGAAGCTGAAGTAGTCGACGACAATGAAGAACCCAATCAATCCATGTGAGTCTAACTTTTTGTTAGATGTATTTTGCATGATGTCAAAACTAGGATATTTTAGCATTTATGTATATTGGACGGTATCCTCTAAGTCTTGATGTGCATCTTAGCATTAGGAAGCATACATTTTTTTTGGAAATCATTTAGAAAAGGTTCATGCATATCTTAGCATTAGAAAGCATAAAATTTTTTTGGAAATGATTTATAAAAGGTATCATGCATTAAAAACAAGTTTTTTTTTGTGAAAAAAAAAATTATTTGTCGACACATACATGCCATAGGTCGACACATGCAGGTGATTTTTAAAACTAGTTTTATATGTTGACTACAGAGGTTGGCACATGACTTTTACAGGTCGGCACATACGGTTTTCAAGACGACACATGTACTACATATTTAAAGCCTGTTTTCTGTGCTGACTGCATAGGTTGGTACATGACCTTTACAAGTCGACACATAAGATTTTCAGGTCGGCACATGCACTGCATTTTTAAAGCCTGTAGGCTCTGTTAGATGTGCCACCTCTACAAGTCGACATATAACCTATACAGGTCGACACATAACCTGTACAGGTCGGCACATGACTTACATAGGTCGACACATGCATCAAAAATCTTGAAAATTTGCATTGTTTTCCAAACTTATTGCATTCCTTTTTGCTTTTAACTTGCACACACACACACACACAAAAATATATATATATATATATATATACTTCATACATGCCTAATTTCTTTTCAATGATTTTGGTGAAATCATAAACGAAACCTTGAACATAATAAGAGTTTTCTTCATCTTCAACCTTGGTTTTATACATACACATAAACAAAGTACACATAATCATTCATTGTTTGGGTGCCATCTAGAATCAAGTTGATAATATCCAATTTAACTTGTGGTATTTTAAATTGGGTTGAGATCTTAGGGGGGTTTCAAATAAGAAAACCAATGTGAGGTTTTCCTTCAAGATCAAAGTGGGTATTTGAAGGTTTTAGACAAGATTATATGTCATACCCCAAATGTTACCCTTAGATTCTTTGATCTTTTGCATATCATTCTAGGTCAATCATTTTGCATAATACCCAATTTAACAGCCAGAATAAACTTGTTGATTTTACAGACGAATCAGTCAAACTGAAAGTCAACTATGCGTAAAATCAGTGATTGATAAGTTTCAAATTTAAGCTTGCAGAAGTCAGCGATATTGATTTACTGTTCACGTGGTTTGACATGATGCACTAGTATTTATTTCTTGACGGCTTTTCAGTCACATTTTGATCAGTCTGATCATTTTTATCGGTCTCGACTAATTTCAAAATCGGATGAAACGCTGTATTTTTTGGGTTGGTTTATTCCGCGCTGATAATTTTAGTGCAGTCATTTATCAGTTTCAGGAATTTTGATACCCCACGCTTTATTCGCTTTTTATTCATTATATTTGTAATTTTTAGTCGAATGATCTTTCAATTAATTTAAAGTTAATTTAAATTTACTCGGTTAATTAGGATTTTATTTTAATTTACTTTAATTAATTTCATCTCTTTTTATTTTTAGTTAAATAATCTTTGAATTAATTTAATTTTATTTAGTTAATTAGATATTTAATTTAGATTAGGTTTTATTTAATATTAGTATATAATTATTATTTTTTATATTTAATTTTTTGTTTTTATTTAGGAAACACTTATATATTAAGTTTTAAAAGTTACTTTTTTTTTATGGTAAACCTAGTTTTAAAAAAAATAGTATTGCACACTAAGTTTCACATTCTTCATACAATCAAACACACACATAATAGACTTATTTCACTTTTCTATACACTTCAAACCCACTAAACGTACAAGCCTAGTACCATACTACCTCCTCCAAAATATGCTCACACACACAATGACTAAAACTCTGCAAACCCAAAATCATCCACACCTACATGCCACTTTTGACCTACGCAATGTAAACCTGCTATGCACAACTGCACAAACCGTACGCCTACACTCCAAAAACAAAACAAGAAACAATGACCTGCCTCAAACAATCACTCCAAAACAAACTCCCCTGCTACCAAAAAATCAATGACAAAGTTCCCAAACTTAAATTTCCTCTTTACATAAAAGATAGATATAATTTTTCTTTTGAATTTTACCTTCCCAAATTCCTACCATTAAAAACTTGTGAATTTGTCTTAGCTTTCTGGTCGCCATTTCCATACTGGTTACATTGTAGGTGTTTGCCAGCTTTATATAATAAATTGAAAAAAATGCCAAAAGAGTAGTTTCAACAAAGTATATTGTACACAACTTCCTCCAGCCTTTAAGAATTGATCTCGATCATGTTCAAGTCATAAACACCATCCAAGAAGGTGAAATAAAAGGACTTGTAGAACTCACCCTATATAATTGTGTCGAAATCTTGCAGCTCTACATCTTGTACCAAAAAGGTTGAAGAAAAAGAAGGAAGCTGAAGTAGTCGACGACAATGAAGAACCCAATCAATCCATGTGAGTCTAACTTTTTGTTAGATGTATTTTGCATGATGTCAAAACTAGGATATTTTAGCGTTTAAGTATATTGGACGGTATCCTCTAAGTCTTGATGTGCATCTTAGCATTAGGAAGCATAAATTTTTTTTGGAAATCATTTAGAAAAGGTTCATGCATATCTTAGCATTAGAAAGCATAAAATTTTTTTGGAAATGATTTATAAAAGGTATCATGCATTAAAAACAAGTTTTTTTTTGTGAAAAAAAAAATTATTTGTCGACACATACATGCCATAGGTCGACACATGCAGGTGATTTTTAAAACTAGTTTTATATGTTGACTACAGAGGTTGGCACATGACTTTTACAGGTCGGCACATACGGTTTTCAAGACGACACATGTACTACATATTTAAAGCCTGTTTTCTGTGCTGACTGCATAGGTTGGTACATGACCTTTACAGGTCGACACATAAGATTTTCAGGTCGGCACATGCACTGCATTTTTAAAGCCTGTAGGCTCTGTTAGATGTGCCACCTCTACAAGTCGACATATAACCTATACAGGTCGACACATAACCTGTACAGGTCGGCACATGACTTACATAGGTCGACACATGCATCAAAAATCTTGAAAATTTGCATTGTTTTCCAAACTTATTGCATTCCTTTTTGCTTTTAACTTGCACACACACACACACACACACAAATATATATATATATATATATATATATATATATATATATATATACTTCATACATGCCTAATTTCTTTTCAATGATTTTGGTGAAATCATAAACGAAACCTTGAACATAATAAGAGTTTTCTTCATCTTCAACCTTGGTTTTATACATACACATAAACAAAGTACACATAATCATTCATTGTTTGGGTGCCATCTAGAATCAAGTTGATAATATCCAATTTAACTTGTGGTATTTTAAATTGGGTTGAGATCTTAGGGGGGTTTCAAATAAGAAAACCAATGTGAGGTTTTCCTTCAAGATCAAAGTGGGTATTTGAAGGTTTTAGACAAGATTATATGTCATACCCCAAATGTTACCCTTAGATTCTTTGATCTTTTGCATATCATTCTAGGTCAATCATTTTGCATAATACCCAATTTAACAGCCAGAATAAACTTGTTGATTTTACAGACGAATCAGTCAAACTGAAAGTCAACTATGCGTAAAATCAGTGATTGATAAGTTTCACATTTAAGCTTGCAGAAGTCAGCGATATTGATTTACTGTTCACGTGGTTTGACATGATGCACTAGTATTTATTTCTTGACGGCTTTTCAGTCACATTTTGATCAGTCTGATCATTTTTATCGGTCTCGACTAATTTCAAAATCGGATGAAACGCTGTATTTTTTGGGTTGGTTTATTCCGCGCTGATAATTTTAGTGCAGTCATTTATCAGTTTCAGGAATTTTGATACCCCACGCTTTATTCGCTTTTTATTCATTATATTTGTAATTTTTAGTCGAATGATCTTTCAATTAATTTAAAGTTAATTTAAATTTACTCGGTTAATTAGGATTTTATTTTAATTTACTTTAATTAATTTCATCTCTTTTTATTTTTAGTTAAATAATCTTTGAATTAATTTAATTTTATTTAGTTAATTAGATATTTAATTTAGATTAGGTTTTATTTAATATTAGTATATAATTATTATTTTTTATATTTAATTTTTTGTTTTTATTTAGGAAACACTTATATATTAAGTTTTAAAAGTTACTTTTTTTTTATGGTAAACCTAGTTTTAAAAAAAATAGTATTGCACACTAAGTTTCACATTCTTCATACAATCAAACACACACATAATAGACTTATTTCACTTTTCTATACACTTCAAACCCACTAAACGTACAAGCCTAGTACCATACTACCTCCTCCAAAATATGCTCACACACACAATAACTAAAACTCTGCAAACCCAAAATCATCCACACCTACATGCCACTTTTGACCTACGCAATGTAAACCTGCTATGCACAACTGCACAAACCGTACGCCTACACTCCAAAAACAAAACAAGAAACAATGACCTGCCTCAAACAATCACTCCAAAACAAACTCCCCTGCTACCAAAAAATCAATGACAAAGTTCCCAAACTTAAATTTCCTCTTTACATAAAAGATAGATATAATTTTTCTTTTGAATTTTACCTTCCCAAATTCCTACCATTAAAAACTTGTGAATTTGTCTTAGCTTTCTGGTCGCCATTTCCATACTGGTTACATTGTAGGTGTTTGCCAGCTTTATATAATAAATTGAAAAAAATGCCAAAAGAGTAGTTTCAACAAAGTATATTGTACACAACTTCCTCCAGCCTTTAAGAATTGATCTCGATCATGTTCAAGTCATAAACACCATCCAAGAAGGTGAAATAAAAGGACTTGTAGAACTCACCCTATATAATTGTGTCGAAATATTGCAGCTCTACATCTTGTACCAAAAAGGTTGAAGAAAAAGAAGGAAGCTGAAGTAGTCGACGACAATGAAGAACCCAATCAATCCATGTGAGTCTAACTTTTTGTTAGATGTATTTTGCATGATGTCAAAACTAGGATATTTTAGCGTTTATGTATATTGGACGGTATCCTCTAAGTCTTGATGTGCATCTTAGCATTAGGAAGCATAAATTTTTTTTGGAAATCATTTAGAAAAGGTTCATGCATATCTTAGCATTAGAAAGCATAAAATTTTTTTGGAAATGATTTATAAAAGGTATCATGCATTAAAAACAAGTTTTTTTTTGTGAAAAAAAAAATTATTTGTCGACACATACATGCCATAGGTCGACACATGCAGGTGATTTTTAAAACTAGTTTTATATGTTGACTACAGAGGTTGGCACATGACTTTTACAGGTCGACACATACGGTTTTCAAGACGACACATGTACTACATATTTAAAGCCTGTTTTCTGTGCTGACTGCATAGGTTGGTACATGACCTTTACAGGTCGACACATAAGATTTTCAGGTCGGCACATGCACTGCATTTTTAAAGCCTGTAGGCTCTGTTAGATGTGCCACCTCTACAAGTCGACATATAACCTATACAGGTCGACACATAACCTGTACAGGTCGGCACATGACTTACATAGGTCGACACATGCATCAAAAATCTTGAAAATTTGCATTGTTTTCCAAACTTATTGCATTCCTTTTTGCTTTTAACTTGCACACACACACACACACACAAATATATATATATATATATATATATATATATATATATATATATATATATATATATATATATATACTTCATACATGCCTAATTTCTTTTCAATGATTTTGGTGAAATCATAAACGAAACCTTGAACATAATAAGAGTTTTCTTCATCTTCAACCTTGGTTTTATACATACACATAAACAAAGTACACATAATCATTCATTGTTTGGGTGCCATCTAGAATCAAGTTGATAATATCCAATTTAACTTGTGGTATTTTAAATTGGGTTGAGATCTTAGGGGGGTTTCAAATAAGAAAACCAATGTGAGGTTTTCCTTCAAGATCAAAGTGGGTATTTGAAGGTTTTAGACAAGATTATATGTCATACCCCAAATGTTACCCTTAGATTCTTTGATCTTTTGCATATCATTCTAGGTCAATCATTTTGCATAATACCCAATTTAACAGCCAGAATAAACTTGTTGATTTTACAGACGAATCAGTCAAACTGAAAGTCAACTATGCGTAAAATCAGTGATTGATAAGTTTCACATTTAAGCTTGCAGAAGTCAGCGATATTGATTTACTGTTCACGTGGTTTGACATGATGCACTAGTATTTATTTCTTGACGGCTTTTCAGTCACATTTTGATCAGTCTGATCATTTTTATCGGTCTCGACTAATTTCAAAATCGGATGAAACGCTGTATTTTTTGGGTTGGTTTATTCCGCGCTGATAATTTTAGTGCAGTCATTTATCAGTTTCAGGAATTTTGATACCCCACGCTTTATTCGCTTTTTATTCATTATATTTGTAATTTTTAGTCGAATGATCTTTCAATTAATTTAAAGTTAATTTAAATTTACTCGGTTAATTAGGATTTTATTTTAATTTACTTTAATTAATTTCATCTCTTTTTATTTTTAGTTAAATAATCTTTGAATTAATTTAATTTTATTTAGTTAATTAGATATTTAATTTAGATTAGGTTTTATTTAATATTAGTATATAATTATTATTTTTTATATTTAATTTTTTGTTTTTATTTAGGAAACACTTATATATTAAGTTTTAAAAGTTACTTTTTTTTTATGGTACACCTAGTTTTAAAAAAAATAGTATTGCACACTAAGTTTCACATTCTTCATACAATCAAACACACACATAATAGACTTATTTCACTTTTCTATACACTTCAAACCCACTAAACGTACAAGCCTAGTACCATACTACCTCCTCCAAAATATGCTCACACACACAATGACTAAAACTCTGCAAACCCAAAATCATCCACACCTACATGCCACTTTTGACCTACGCAATGTAAACCTGCTATGCACAACTGCACAAACCGTACGCCTACACTCCAAAAACAAAACAAGAAACAATGACCTGCCTCAAACAATCACTCCAAAACAAACTCCCCTGCTACCAAAAAATCAATGACAAAGTTCCCAAACTTAAATTTCCTCTTTACATAAAAGATAGATATAGTTTTTCTTTTGAATTTTACCTTCCCAAATTCCTACCATTAAAAACTTGTGAATTTGTTTTAGCTTTCTGGTCGCCATTTCCATACTGGTTACATTGTAGGTGTTTGTCAGCTTTATATAATAAATTGAAAAAAATGCCAAAAGAGTAGTTTCAACAAAGTATATTGTACACAACTTCCTCCAGCCTTTAAGAATTGATCTCGATCATGTTCAAGTCATAAACACCATCCAAGAAGGTGAAATAAAAGGACTTGTAGAACTCACCCTATATAATTGTGTCGAAATCTTGCAGCTCTACATCTTGTACCAAAAAGGTTGAAGAAAAAGAAGGAAGCTGAAGTAGTCGACGACAATGAAGAACCCAATCAATCCATGTGAGTCTAACTTTTTGTTAGATGTATTTTGCATGATGTCAAAACTAGGATATTTTAGCGTTTATGTATATTGGACGGTATCCTCTAAGTCTTGATGTGCATCTTAGCATTAGGAAGCATAAATTTTTTTTGGAAATCATTTAGAAAAGGTTCATGCATATCTTAGCATTAGAAAGCATAAAATTTTTTTGGAAATGATTTATAAAAGGTATCATGCATTAAAAACAAGTTTTTTTTTGTGAAAAAAAAAATTATTTGTCGACACATACATGCCATAGGTCGACACATGCAGGTGATTTTTAAAACTAGTTTTATATGTTGACTACAGAGGTTGGCACATGACTTTTACAGGTCGGCACATACGGTTTTCAAGACGACACATGTACTACATATTTAAAGCCTGTTTTCTGTGCTGACTGCATAGGTTGGTACATGACCTTTACAGGTCGACACATAAGATTTTCAGGTCGGCACATGCACTGCATTTTTAAAGCCTGTAGGCTCTGTTAGATGTGCCACCTCTACAAGTCGACATATAACCTATACAGGTCGACACATAACCTGTACAGGTCGGCACATGACTTACATAGGTCGACACATGCATCAAAAATCTTGAAAATTTGCATTGTTTTCCAAACTTATTGCATTCCTTTTTGCTTTTAACTTGCACACACACACACACACACAAATATATATATATATATATATATATATATATATATATATATATATATATATATATACTTCATACATGCCTAATTTCTTTTCAATGATTTTGGTGAAATCATAAACGAAACCTTGAACATAATAAGAGTTTTCTTCATCTTCAACCTTGGTTTTATACATACACATAAACAAAGTACACATAATCATTCATTGTTTGGGTGCCATCTAGAATCAAGTTGATAATATCCAATTTAACTTGTGGTATTTTAAATTGGGTTGAGATCTTAGGGGGGTTTCAAATAAGAAAACCAATGTGAGGTTTTCCTTCAAGATCAAAGTGGGTATTTGAAGGTTTTAGACAAGATTATATGTCATACCCCAAATGTTACCCTTAGATTCTTTGATCTTTTGCATATCATTCTAGGTCAATCATTTTGCATAATACCCAATTTAACAGCCAGAATAAACTTGTTGATTTTACAGACGAATCAGTCAAACTGAAAGTCAACTATGCGTAAAATCAGTGATTGATAAGTTTCACATTTAAGCTTGCAGAAGTCAGCGATATTGATTTACTGTTCACGTGGTTTGACATGATGCACTAGTATTTATTTCTTGACGGCTTTTCAGTCACATTTTGATCAGTCTGATCATTTTTATCGGTCTCGACTAATTTCAAAATCGGATGAAACGCTGTATTTTTTGGGTTGGTTTATTCCGCGCTGATAATTTTAGTGCAGTCATTTATCAGTTTCAGGAATTTTGATACCCCACGCTTTATTCGCTTTTTATTCATTATATTTGTAATTTTTAGTCGAATGATCTTTCAATTAATTTAAAGTTAATTTAAATTTACTCGGTTAATTAGGATTTTATTTTAATTTACTTTAATTAATTTCATCTCTTTTTATTTTTAGTTAAATAATCTTTGAATTAATTTAATTTTATTTAGTTAATTAGATATTTAATTTAGATTAGGTTTTATTTAATATTAGTATATAATTATTATTTTTTATATTTAATTTTTTGTTTTTATTTAGGAAACACTTATATATTAAGTTTTAAAAGTTACTTTTTTTTTATGGTAAACCTAGTTTTAAAAAAAATAGTATTGCACACTAAGTTTCACATTCTTCATACAATCAAACACACACATAATAGACTTATTTCACTTTTCTATACACTTCAAACCCACTAAACGTACAAGCCTAGTACCATACTACCTCCTCCAAAATATGCTCACACACACAATGACTAAAACTCTGCAAACCCAAAATCATCCACACCTACATGCCACTTTTGACCTACGCAATGTAAACCTGCTATGCACAACTGCACAAACCGTACGCCTACACTCCAAAAACAAAACAAGAAACAATGACCTGCCTCAAACAATCACTCCAAAACAAACTCCCCTGCTACCAAAAAATCAATGACAAAGTTCCCAAACTTAAATTTCCTCTTTACATAAAAGATAGATATAGTTTTTCTTTTGAATTTTACCTTCCCAAATTCCTACCATTAAAAACTTGTGAATTTGTTTTAGCTTTCTGGTCGCCATTTCCATACTGGTTACATTGTAGGTGTTTGTCAGCTTTATATAATAAATTGAAAAAAATGCCAAAAGAGTAGTTTCAACAAAGTATATTGTACACAACTTCCTCCAGCCTTTAAGAATTGATCTCGATCATGTTCAAGTCATAAACACCATCCAAGAAGGTGAAATAAAAGGACTTGTAGAACTCACCCTATATAATTGTGTCGAAATCTTGCAGCTCTACATCTTGTACCAAAAAGGTTGAAGAAAAAGAAGGAAGCTGAAGTAGTCGACGACAATGAAGAACCCAATCAATCCATGTGAGTCTAACTTTTTGTTAGATGTATTTTGCATGATGTCAAAACTAGGATATTTTAGCGTTTATGTATATTGGACGGTATCCTCTAAGTCTTGATGTGCATCTTAGCATTAGGAAGCATAAATTTTTTTTGGAAATCATTTAGAAAAGGTTCATGCATATCTTAGCATTAGAAAGCATAAAATTTTTTTGGAAATGATTTATAAAAGGTATCATGCATTAAAAACAAGTTTTTTTTTGTGAAAAAAAAAATTATTTGTCGACACATACATGCCATAGGTCGACACATGCAGGTGATTTTTAAAACTAGTTTTATATGTTGACTACAGAGGTTGGCACATGACTTTTACAGGTCGGCACATACGGTTTTCAAGACGACACATGTACTACATATTTAAAGCCTGTTTTCTGTGCTGACTGCATAGGTTGGTACATGACCTTTACAGGTCGACACATAAGATTTTCAGGTCGGCACATGCACTGCATTTTTAAAGCCTGTAGGCTCTGTTAGATGTGCCACCTCTACAAGTCGACATATAACCTATACAGGTCGACACATAACCTGTACAGGTCGGCACATGACTTACATAGGTCGACACATGCATCAAAAATCTTGAAAATTTGCATTGTTTTCCAAACTTATTGCATTCCTTTTTGCTTTTAACTTGCACACACACACACACAAATATATATATATATATATATATATATATATATATACTTCATACATGCCTAATTTCTTTTCAATGATTTTGGTGAAATCATAAACGAAACCTTGAACATAATAAGAGTTTTCTTCATCTTCAACCTTGGTTTTATACATACACATAAACAAAGTACACATAATCATTCATTGTTTGGGTGCCATCTAGAATCAAGTTGATAATATCCAATTTAACTTGTGGTATTTTAAATTGGGTTGAGATCTTAGGGGGGTTTCAAATAAGAAAACCAATGTGAGGTTTTCCTTCAAGATCAAAGTGGGTATTTGAAGGTTTTAGACAAGATTATATGTCATACCCCAAATGTTACCCTTAGATTCTTTGATCTTTTGCATATCATTCTAGGTCAATCATTTTGCATAATACCCAATTTAACAGCCAGAATAAACTTGTTGATTTTACAGACGAATCAGTCAAACTGAAAGTCAACTATGCGTAAAATCAGTGATTGATAAGTTTCACATTTAAGCTTGCAGAAGTCAGCGATATTGATTTACTGTTCACGTGGTTTGACATGATGCACTAGTATTTATTTCTTGACGGCTTTTCAGTCACATTTTGATCAGTCTGATCATTTTTATCGGTCTCGACTAATTTCAAAATCGGATGAAACGCTGTATTTTTTGGGTTGGTTTATTCCGCGCTGATAATTTTAGTGCAGTCATTTATCAGTTTCAGGAATTTTGATACCCCACGCTTTATTCGCTTTTTATTCATTATATTTGTAATTTTTAGTCGAATGATCTTTCAATTAATTTAAAGTTAATTTAAATTTACTCGGTTAATTAGGATTTTATTTTAATTTACTTTAATTAATTTCATCTCTTTTTATTTTTAGTTAAATAATCTTTGAATTAATTTAATTTTATTTAGTTAATTAGATATTTAATTTAGATTAGGTTTTATTTAATATTAGTATATAATTATTATTTTTTATATTTAATTTTTTGTTTTTATTTAGGAAACACTTATATATTAAGTTTTAAAAGTTACTTTTTTTTTATGGTAAACCTAGTTTTAAAAAAAATAGTATTGCACACTAAGTTTCACATTCTTCATACAATCAAACACACACATAATAGACTTATTTCACTTTTCTATACACTTCAAACCCACTAAACGTACAAGCCTAGTACCATACTACCTCCTCCAAAATATGCTCACACACACAATGACTAAAACTCTGCAAACCCAAAATCATCCACACCTACATGCCACTTTTGACCTACGCAATGTAAACCTGCTATGCACAACTGCACAAACCGTACGCCTACACTCCAAAAACAAAACAAGAAACAATGACCTGCCTCAAACAATCACTCCAAAACAAACTCCCCTGCTACCAAAAAATCAATGACAAAGTTCCCAAACTTAAATTTCCTCTTTACATAAAAGATAGATATAGTTTTTCTTTTGAATTTTACCTTCCCAAATTCCTACCATTAAAAACTTGTGAATTTGTCTTAGCTTTCTGGTCGCCATTTCCATACTGGTTACATTGTAGGTGTTTGTCAGCTTTATATAATAAATTGAAAAAAATGCCAAAAGAGTAGTTTCAACAAAGTATATTGTACACAACTTCCCCCAGCCTTTAAGAATTGATCTCGATCATGTTCAAGTCATAAACACCATCCAAGAAGGTGAAATAAAAGGACTTGTAGAACTCACCCTATATAATTGTGTCGAAATCTTGCAGCTCTACATCTTGTACCAAAAAGGTTGAAGAAAAAGAAGGAAGCTGAAGTAGTCGACGACAATGAAGAACCCAATCAATCCATGTGAGTCTAACTTTTTGTTAGATGTATTTTGCATGATGTCAAAACTAGGATATTTTAGCGTTTATGTATATTGGACGGTATCCTCTAAGTCTTGATGTGCATCTTAGCATTAGGAAGCATAAATTTTTTTTGGAAATCATTTAGAAAAGGTTCATGCATATCTTAGCATTAGAAAACATAAAATTTTTTTGGAAATGATTTATAAAAGGTATCATGCATTAAAAACAAGTTTTTTTTTGTGAAAAAAAAAATTATTTGTCGACACATACATGCCATAGGTCGACACATGCAGGTGATTTTTAAAACTAGTTTTATATGTTGACTACAGAGGTTGGCACATGACTTTTACAGGTCGGCACATACGGTTTTCAAGACGACACATGTACTACATATTTAAAGCCTGTTTTCTGTGCTGACTGCATAGGTTGGTACATGACCTTTACAGGTCGACACATAAGATTTTCAGGTCGGCACATGCACTGCATTTTTAAAGCCTGTAGGCTCTGTTAGATGTGCCACCTCTACAAGTCGACATATAACCTATACAGGTCGACACATAACCTGTACAGGTCGGCACATGACTTACATAGGTCGACACATGCATCAAAAATCTTGAAAATTTGCATTGTTTTCCAAACTTATTGCATTTCTTTTTGCTTTTAACTTGCACACACACACACACACACAAATATATATATATATATATATATATATATATATATATATATATATATATATATATATATATATATATATATATATATATATATATACTTCATACATGCCTAATTTCTTTTCAATGATTTTGGTGAAATCATAAACGAAACCTTGAACATAATAAGAGTTTTCTTCATCTTCAACCTTGGTTTTATACATACACATAAACAAAGTACACATAATCATTCATTGTTTGGGTGCCATCTAGAATCAAGTTGATAATATCCAATTTAACTTGTGGTATTTTAAATTGGGTTGAGATCTTAGGGGGGTTTCAAATAAGAAAACCAATGTGAGGTTTTCCTTCAAGATCAAAGTGGGTATTTGAAGGTTTTAGACAAGATTATATGTCATACCCCAAATGTTACCCTTAGATTCTTTGATCTTTTGCATATCATTCTAGGTCAATCATTTTGCATAATACCCAATTTAACAGCCAGAATAAACTTGTTGATTTTACAGACGAATCAGTCAAACTGAAAGTCAACTATGCGTGAAACAGTGATTGATAAGTTTCACATTTAAGCTTGCAGAAGTCAGCGATATTGATTTACTGTTCACGTGGTTTGACATGATGCACTAGTATTTATTTCTTGACGGGTTTTCAGTCACATTTTGATCAGTCTGATCATTTTTATCGGTCTCGACTAATTTCAAAATCGGATGAAACGCTGTATTTTTTGGGTTGGTTTATTCCGCGCTGATAATTTTAGTGCAGTCATTTATCAGTTTCAAGAATTTTGATACCCCACGCTTTATTCGCTTTTTATTCATTATATTTGTAATTTTTAGTCGAATGATCTTTCAATTAATTTAAAGTTAATTTAAATTTACTCGGTTAATTAGGATTTTATTTTAATTTACTTTAATTAATTTCATCTCTTTTTATTTTTAGTTAAATAATCTTTGAATTAATTTAATTTTATTTAGTTAATTAGATATTTAATTTAGATTAGGTTTTATTTAATATTAGTATATAATTATTATTTTTTATATTTAATTTTTTGTTTTTATTTAGGAAACACTTATATATTACGTTTTAAAAGTTACTTTTTTTTATGGTAAATCTAGTTTTAAAAAAAATAGTATTACACACTAAGTTTCACATTCTTCATACAATCAAACACACACATAATAGACTTATTTCACTTTTCTATACACTTCAAACCCACTAAACGTACAAGCCTAGTACCATACTACCTCCTCCAAAATATGCTCACACACACAATGACTAAAACTCTGCAAACCCAAAATCATCCACACCTACATGCCACTTTTGACCTACGCAATGTAAACCTGCTATGCACAACTGCACAAACCGTACGCCTACACTCCAAAAACAAAACAAGAAACAATGACCTGCCTCAAACAATCACTCCAAAACAAACTCCCCTGCTACCAAAAAATCAATGACAAAGTTCCCAAACTTAAATTTCCTCTTTACATAAAAGATAGATATAGTTTTTCTTTTGAATTTTACCTTCCCAAATTCCTACCATTAAAAACTTGTGAATTTGTCTTAGCTTTCTGGTCGCCATTTCCATACTGGTTACATTGTAGGTGTTTGTCAGCTTTATATAATAAATTGAAAAAAATGCCAAAAGAGTAGTTTCAACAAAGTATATTGTACACAACTTCCCCCAGCCTTTAAGAATTGATCTCGATCATGTTCAAGTCATAAACACCATCCAAGAAGGTGAAATAAAAGGACTTGTAGAACTCACCCTATATAATTGTGTCGAAATCTTGCAGCTCTACATCTTGTACCAAAAAGGTTGAAGAAAAAGAAGGAAGCTGAAGTAGTCGACGACAATGAAGAACCCAATCAATCCATGTGAGTCTAACTTTTTGTTAGATGTATTTTGCATGATGTCAAAACTAGGATATTTTAGCGTTTATGTATATTGGACGGTATCCTCTAAGTCTTGATGTGCATCTTAGCATTAGGAAGCATAAATTTTTTTTGGAAATCATTTAGAAAAGGTTCATGCATATCTTAGCATTAGAAAGCATAAAATTTTTTTGGAAATGATTTATAAAAGGTATCATGCATTAAAAACAAGTTTTTTTTTGTGAAAAAAAAAATTATTTGTCGACACATACATGCCATAGGTCGACACATGCAGGTGATTTTTAAAACTAGTTTTATATGTTGACTATAGAGGTTGGCACATGACTTTTACAGGTCGGCACATACGGTTTTCAAGACGACACATGTACTACATATTTAAAGCCTGTTTTCTGTGCTGACTGCATAGGTTGGTACATGACCTTTACAGGTCGACACATAAGATTTTCAGGTCGGCACATGCACTGCATTTTTAAAGCCTGTAGGCTCTGTTAGATGTGCCACCTCTACAAGTCGACATATAACCTATACAGGTCGACACATAACCTGTACAGGTCGGCACATGACTTACATAGGTCGACACATGCATCAAAAATCTTGAAAATTTGCATTGTTTTCCAAACTTATTGCATTCCTTTTTGCTTTTAACTTGCACACACACACACACACAAATATATATATATATATATATATATATATATATATATATATATATATATATATATATATATATATATATATATATATATATATACTTCATACATGCCTAATTTCTTTTCAATGATTTTGGTGAAATCATAAACGAAACCTTGAACATAATAAGAGTTTTCTTCATCTTCAACCTTGGTTTTATACATACACATAAACAAAGTACACATAATCATTCATTGTTTGGGTGCCATCTAGAATCAAGTTGATAATATCCAATTTAACTTGTGGTATTTTAAATTGGGTTGAGATCTTAGGGGGGTTTCAAATAAGAAAACCAATGTGAGGTTTTCCTTCAAGATCAAAGTGGGTATTTGAAGGTTTTAGACAAGATTATATGTCATACCCCAAATGTTACCCTTAGATTCTTTGATCTTTTGCATATCATTCTAGGTCAATCATTTTGCATAATACCCAATTTAACAGCCAGAATAAACTTGTTGATTTTACAGACGAATCAGTCAAACTGAAAGTCAACTATGCGTAAAATCAGTGATTGATAAGTTTCACATTTAAGCTTGCAGAAGTCAGCGATATTGATTTACTGTTCACGTGGTTTGACATGATGCACTAGTATTTATTTCTTGACGGCTTTTCAGTCACATTTTGATCAGTCTGATCATTTTTATCGGTCTCGACTAATTTCAAAATCGGATGAAACGCTGTATTTTTTGGGTTGGTTTATTCCGCGCTGATAATTTTAGTGCAGTCATTTATCAGTTTCAAGAATTTTGATACCCCACGCTTTATTCGCTTTTTATTCATTATATTTGTAATTTTTAGTCGAATGATCTTTCAATTAATTTAAAGTTAATTTAAATTTACTCGGTTAATTAGGATTTTATTTTAATTTACTTTAATTAATTTCATCTCTTTTTATTTTTAGTTAAATAATCTTTGAATTAATTTAATTTTATTTAGTTAATTAGATATTTAATTTAGATTAGGTTTTATTTAATATTAGTATATAATTATTATTTTTTATATTTAATTTTTTGTTTTTATTTAGGAAACACTTATATATTAAGTTTTAAAAGTTACTTTTTTTTTATGGTAAACCTAGTTTTAAAAAAAATAGTATTGCACACTAAGTTTCACATTCTTCATACAATCAAACACACACATAATATACTTATTTCACTTTTCTATACACTTCAAACCCACTAAATGTACAAGCCTAGTACCATACTACCTCCTCCAAAATATGCTCACACACACAATGACTAAAACTCTGCAAACCCAAAATCATCCACACCTACATGCCACTTTTGACCTACGCAATGTAAACCTGCTATGCACAACTGCACAAACCGTACGCCTACACTCCAAAAACAAAACAAGAAACAATGACCTGCCTCAAACAATCACTCCAAAACAAACTCCCCTGCTACCAAAACATCAATGCCACAACAAGCCAAAACCTCTGCTACAAGGCATAACCTGTTATATCCTGCAGAATAAAACAAAACTTCCCTGAACCAATCACTACAAACCAAAAACTTCTGTAAATTGACAACAACAACACCACAGTACCACTTTGAAATTCAAAAATAAAAGAAAAACATTAGAATAAAAAGAAGGATTTAGCTGCTGGTCTTTTGTTTTCCCAGTTCAGTCTAGAGTAACAGGGGCTAAGTATTCATACCAGTGGATGGCCTTGGCACAGCAGAACAACTGGACTCTGCTCTACTGATTTGAGGAAACAAATTTCCAATAAAAAAAGGAGAAGAATAGAAAACTCATGATTTTTCCTCACTCCCTCCGTTTTCCTTTTCACCGGCCGCTGAGCCTCAACACAACCCAATCAACCTTCTCACTTTTTCTTCATACTCAATTTCTTCCATCACCATATATTTCAATCTTCTCCCTCCATAACTGTTGCAACAACAACATCAGCAACATCACAACCCTTTCAATCACCCTTTCATCATACCATTGCCACCATGAATTTTCAGCCACCGTTGCGAACCTTTCATCATCCACCAAACAAAATCGCCTCTATTTCACACCTTCCAGAATGTTCTCAACCACAACTCTGGGGGAGGATCCCTTGACGATGCGAATTGGGAAACACCTTCCACATGGTCAACAGGCTTAACAAAGAACCACTTCAACGGCAAAGCGAATTCTGAAACAACTCTTTCGGATCTCCAAGAGATGGAAGACAATCTTTAGGAATTGGAAGAAGATAATCGGAGGAGCAAATATTATGTTGAAAGTTGGAAGAAACGAATGGCAGATACGATCTCGTGAAGAAGACAGATGAAGCGAAAAAACATTGTGCAGATGTGAGGTGTTTTTTTCTCTGGGATGATTTCCTTTTCTTTTATGATGAGCGATGGGCTTTTGAGCTCTGTTTTATTTTTATTTTACTTTTTTTATTTTTTATTTTGATTCTACATTGCCTTGTTTTTTAGGAGTGTGATGGGTTGCGAGGCCCATGGTCTTTACTGGCCACACCTTGATTTCACTATGTGCCTCCATTTCTTTTATTCTCATCATTATTATTATTTTATTTTTAGCTCATCATATTAATTAAATAATAATTATTTTCCTAATTACTACTTGATTGTTTTCTAACTATTTGACTTTTTAGACTTAATTACTTTTAGTACAAATTAATGGTATTTTTGTTTATATTATTTAATATATTTGTTTTTTTAATTAAAATGTAAATAGCCCCTCAAAATATTTTCTTTATTTAATTTGTGAATTGATCCTTTTATTTTTAATTTGTGTTTAGGATTTTCTATTAATTGATTCCTTTAATAGATTTAACATTTAATTTTGTGAGTTTGTAACTTTATTCCTAGGCTTGAAGCTCCAACTCTTTTGTCTGATCTTAGATCTTACATTTTCGTTTTTATCTTGACTATATCACTTGCTCATTATCTTGTGCTCACCTTTTCTGTCATATTATTTTCTCTGTGCCTAATTCTATTTTGTGTCTGGTACCTTTGTGACTTGATCCTGTTTCTCTTATTGATTCATCTTGATTGCTTGTGTATATATCCTGTTTATTCATCTGCTAGCTTTTATTTTCACATGTTCCCTTAGGATCTCCTAGCTCGATTTAATTTTCGATTAAGATCGAAGTAGGATAGATTTAGGTTCCTAATCTTTGCATGATAACATTACGTTAGCATTTTCCCTTCAATCTTGATTTTAGGACCATCATTGTTTGACAATATTTAGGATTCAATCCCCCATAGATTCTCCTTTCGTTTTGCATCCAAAATCTCTTCTTAATCTGATTCCAAAGGAAAGGATTCCCTCTGTTAATTGCCATGTCAGATTTAGGATAGCTTTGTCCACCATTCCCTTGAGACCTTGTTAGAGTCTTACCCTTTATCCTAGCCTTAGGATTAGAGTCGCCGCACTCTATGTAAGTGTCTTGCCATGGACACTTACCTTACCCTTTATCCTAACCTTAGGATTAGAGTCGCCGCACTCTATGTAAGTGTCTTGCCATGGACACTTACCTTCCCTTTATCCTTGCCTTAGAATTAGATTCACCGCACTCTATGTAGGTGTCTTGCCATGAACAATTACCTCCCTCTTGGAACTTTGACTACAGTCAAGATTTCCTCACCCGTAGTTAGGTGAACTACGGACGCTCTGATTCTTCATTCCCTAATGAGGGTACGTAAGCACAAGGATCCCTATCCTTGGCGAGCTCACTAACAACTAACTCCCTCATCTCTCGCCCCAGTGCGATTGAGTTCCTCACCCTAGTTAGGTGAACTACGAATGCTCTGATTCCATCCTAGTTAGGATACATAGGCACGAAATGCGATGTCTTGGCAAGCATATTTTGTATATACCCTAGATCTTTACCTCATCACCTTTTCCTTAGCTAGCAAACAATAGCATAACACAAATACTAACAAGAGGTTCCTATAGAGTACTAGAGATACTTAGGATGCTAACACCTTCCATAGGTATAACCAACCCCCGAACCTTAGATTTTCTTAGCTTTGTTGTTACACAACGCACTTAGGGTTTTCTTCGATATTTTCCCTTTCCTTTGGATAAATCAAAGCTCGATAGTGAACTTCATGATTTGTGATTCAAGTTAATTCAATAGCATGATATCTGATTCTCACCACAACAAAAATGGCGACTTCTCTGGGGATTTTCCCCTAAGAGAGTTAAGCCTATCTTGTTTGTATTTGTGTTATTTTATATGTTTGCTTGCTTGTATACTTGTATATTTGTAAATATCTGTATATATGTCTGTTGTTCCAGGGTTTTTCCTGTATGTAGGGTTGTTACCTTGAGTGGTGAGGATAAGTCCTAACCCGGACTTGAGAGTACACTTATGATAGGATTGTGGGATAATCAATAGTTAACTGTTAAGAGTAGTCATAACATGATTAACATATGATATAACCATGCTCAGTTGAGGCCCTTTTGGGAGTAGTATTGTTGAACGAGTAGTCGTGAATGCATTACGACTTTTGACCTAGGATCCCGTGACACTGAGGACCTTTAGTTACCTTTTACCCCCACTTAGCCTCTTAGGACGTAGTGCAGTGATTATCCAGGTGTAGACCTGTGATGGTTGTCATGCGAGACTACACTCAGATGAGTTTATCTTGAGAATATTATTAGCCCGTATGAGTAGTCGTGCAAGCCGATAATATCTAAAAGATTTATCGACGACTTTGGGAACTTCTTAAAACCTTGTTCTGCAGATACAAGAACCCTTAGTACACACCTTTTGGGATGGGTAGACCATGGCTTCATGTTCGTGATCTTCAAACCTAGGCCTTTGTTTGTTTGCCTGTATATATATGTATATATGTGAATATTTGTATACGTGTGTTTGTGCATACATTCATCCATACATTCATGCATTCAAGAATAACCCTTTGGTTTCAAGGGATTCAATTCTTCATTCCTTTGCAAAAATCAATAGAGATCATGGATTATGAAATGAAACTTTTTCAATTTTTCCAAAATGTTTGTAACTTGCTTTTGAGTTCCTTGAAACCATTTGGCTTGCATTTGCATTGCATGTGCATGTTGTCACATTTGCATTTCTCAACTTTGAGTCTCATCCATCCTTTGTCCATAACCCACTTATTGACTTCCCTATGCCAGCATTGGACTTGAAGTAGCGTTTAAAGGATTATAAATTCAGGAGAGCAGAACTAGTTTGTGACAAGGGCAGATGTTGAGTTGATGAAAGATCAGTTCGATCAGCTTATAGAAGCTACGACAACCTTGGCAAAGAGAGATGACAATATTAAGAGGACTTCTGTGAACAATGTTGCTCAAGCTCAGCCAGGCCAGATTCCTGTTGTGAATCAGGTTATACACGAGCGTACCATTGTCCAAGATGGACATTCTTCTTCTGTTGATGTCGTGGAATATCGTAGCTTCGCATTCTCTGAGCCAGATTCTCAAGAGGCGACCACTGTCATGGAAACGAAGGACCTACGAGACGTTGAGATTATGGAAAGATGTTGTGTGGTGAAAGAGAAGCTTAAAGCCATGGAGGGGCGTGACGCTCCTAATCTGAATGCTTTGAACATGTGTTTGGTACCCGACCTTGTGATACCTCATAAGTTCAAGACAGTGAAGTTTGAGAAGTACAAAGGGGATAGTTGTCCAAAGCAGTATTTGGTGATGTTTTGCAGAAGAATGACCTCGCATGTCCATAATGACAAGCTTATGATTCAGTGTTTCCAGGACAGTCTATGTGGAGCATCACTAAATTGGTACATGCAGTTAGAGAGTGGTTGTATCCAATCATGGTCACACCTAGCTAATGCCTTTGTAAAGAAATACAGCTACAATCTTGACATGGCTCTCAGCCGCCTACAGTTGCTAGGCTTATCTCAAGAAGACAATGAATCCTTCAGAGCGTATGCTCAGAGGTGGAGAGAAGTAGCTGCTCGCGTTCAACCACCACTCTTGGATAGAGAATTAGTTGACCTATTTGTGGATACTTTGTAAGGCCCGTACCCGGAAAAGCTGTTTAGCAGTTTGATATCAAATTTCTCTGACTTGGTAATAGCTGGAGAGTGCATCGAGAGCGGTCTCAAGAGCGAAAAAATATAAGGCACTAGGAACGTCCCAGCTAGTGAGAGTGAATCAGCTGTTAGTTCTCAAGAAAAATTGAAGGACGAAAATAATTCCATCTGGGAATCTCCGATACCTCAGCCTTAACACTTATGCATCTCAACTGATTAGATTCAACAATCTTTTAGGTCTCCACGTCAGATACCATTTCCTCCATAGGGACAATATTCTTCTCCAAATCGAATACCTCCTCAGTATTAATGGTCATATCGTCGTCAGCCGCGTTAGCACGCCCGACAAAGGCCAAGGAAGCCAGAGAGGCATTTTACTCCGTTACCAATGTCATACAGTCAGGTCTTGCCAGATTTAATCAAAGGTGGATTGATAGTGCCGAAGGAGATGAATCCAATGATCCATCTATACCCACCAGGATTTGACGTCAATGCCCGATGTGACTGCCATGCTGGAGCACTAGGGCATTCAACTAAAGACTACAAGGTGCTCAAGAGCAAGGTTTAGACTCTGCTTGACTTCAAAATGTTCTCATTCACGCTTTTAGGCATTCAAATCAACAATCCTTCACCCAATCAGGCAGGTCCATCAGTCCCGGTTATGGAAGAAATTGTCAATAATAGATGTGAAGATGATTATCAGACTGATCTTGACAATCAACTTTGAAGATGGCTAGCTCAGTGGCGAATCAAGAAAGGAAAGCCCAGTTCCCTGAAGCTGGCAATCTTTCGGCTCATGTCTTTACTTTTGCATTTTGTAGTTTCTTTTCTATTAAGTGCTACTTGCTTTGAGACATTGTTGTTTAAACATGGTTTTATTAATGGAATGAATATGCATGTTTGATTAAATCCATTTGTGTTCACTCATACTCTTTTTATCGTTATCAACGCTTATTTAAGCAAAATCCGAGGGAGGATGATGAAATTGAAAGACGTAAAACCTTTGATAATATGCTTTTGAATAAAATCCTTGCTGATGATGTACATGCATTGTTTCAAATCCCCAAAACACTGGAGAGATAAGGAGTTAGTCCATAGTTAACCACTTTGAGCCTAGAAGCAGGTGTTTCCTTCGAATTTCTAAACCCTTACACTTACCCGGGGCAGGGTAGTGTTCAGTTAATCTGATCATGAAGATGTGTCGGTTGTTCTTCAATGACCAATGACTTGGCAGTCACAAACCTTTAAAAAAAATCAAAGAAGAGAAAGCCTGCTAAGTTAAACACCCAAAGAGGAGACTTAGGCAAAATCAAGGCAATCCCGATGGATTAAGAGCTACAAAAGCAGTCCATGCAAAAATTAGGGATGAAAAGAAAATCGAAAGAGGTCCTCAGATCCTCAAATAAAATAGGATTCAATGACCCCCATGTCAAAAAATAAAAAGGTTGCTGACATCCATGACCAAAAACAAAATAAGGTGACTGTCATTTTAAAAAATCTTGAAGCGCCGTCTTCACTCTTACACCGTCAAACTCTAGATGCGTGTGTCAAAGTTAGCTGAACGTAGGACTGGAGAATATCAAGGAGAATGGGTGGGTTAAAACAAAACTTTGAGCCTTATATCCTTTCTTTCTCAAGCCATGAACCAGGCCACATTACAACCCTCGAAAGACCTAATTGAAGTAGGGTTGTTTCAAAAGCATACTTCGGTAAGATCACGTCAAAGCTGACTCCTAAAAGGATTTGCTTATCATTCATGTGACATTCTGATAAGTGATTTATTCACTATATGTCGTAATATATTTCCAGTGAGCAGACTTGGATTTCAAAACTGTCATATGCATTGCATTAAAATTATCATTTTCAAAATGATCAGTTTTACTTGTGAGTAGACAATTGATCCCAAGAAGGTTTCTGCAATGAAAGGTTTGATCAAGCTAAGATGCAAAACTCTTGAAGACTCCGTTGAGCAGGAAGGCAAGCTGTTACAAGATTCAGCTAATACGGGGCAATCAGATTGAGATTTGATAAGTCACTCGAAGACCAGTTAATCAGAAGCAATCAGGTCGAGATTAGACAAATCTCTCAATGGTCAGTTAGTCTCAGGAAACTCCTTCACAGATCAACCAGCTAGCAGGGGAAATTTTGTTGTTACTACGAAAGTCTAAAGGACAAGTTCGAGGACTTTGTTTTGCAAATACAGTTAATTTGGGGCACTTACGCCGAGATTTGTTGAATCTCTCTAAGAGTTTTAATACAATGAGACATCTTGTTGCCAATTCTTCTATAAAATCCTTTTGGTAATTTCTTCCCACAAACCGTGTAATTTGGGACAAAGGAGATTTGAAGATTATTTGTTGCAAGAGCCTTTCCCTGTTCATGATGATCATTATGCAATTAAAGTGCAGAACTACATTGTTCTCGTAATATCTTTTGCATCTCCCCAGTAATTTGTTACTTCATTTGATCTTGGCAATTCCCCATGGATCTTTCTCTTCAACCAAGGAAATCAAGCTCGTGATGGCAATCCCTCAGGTGAAGTCATGATGTTATACCTCCAAGCGGAGTACTCTTTTCCCCTAGAGAAGGTTGAACCTTGAAGTAGAATTGCTTGTTCTGGATGTTCATCCCTAGTGATGCTCCAATCTAGTGAAGTTGGCTGGGTATCCTTGTCGAGATGTTTATTTCATCTCCAGTTTTGCTTCCCATTGTCTGTCTTGTTAAGCATAAGTATAAACATGACATAAATGTATTCATACATATGCATGGCATCTGGCCATTTTTGTTACCTTTCTGGTGTTTACATGTTTCGTTCACTTTGGGTTGTGTTTGTTCCCCAAGTGACTGGGTTTGTCTTTTCTCTCCAATAGAGTCGTCGACCTTAAGCATAAAGTGCCCATCCTTTCCAAATTCCCCACAGATTTTGATCCTTGCGGATGATGGTTGCTTCAGTTATCTTTCCCATGTTTTGATAAAATAAATCCTCATTTGAGTTCATTCCTCAATGGGTAGAGTCTTGCTTGACCTTTCTTTCTAGCTTGTTCCTAGATTGAACTTTGGTCCCTGGAGGTGTTGCTTTTAAACTTAATTAGGTCACCGAACCTAGTTTAAACGTGCATTTATTTTACACTATGTCTCGCATGAAGAATCTTTTACAAATCCTCATTAAAGACAAAATCCATTCTCCAGCAGTGTTGTTGTAACAACATCTCCTTGGAATTTATACCCAGACAAAAAGTGGCAATCTCTTTGAGAAGCTTGTTTTCTATGGGGATAAGTGGCTGTCTCTCCTGAGAAGCTTATCCGTCCTCGGTGTTATTAAACCTTTTGTAGTTACAATTGGTATTACCCTTAATCAGTCATTTACCATCAACCCTTTAATGACTATTTTCAAATACATTCCTTTCCGTCAACCCTTTGATGAAGACAAATCCTGTTCCATCAACCCCTTGATGAGATTCCTACTTGAGTTATTCTTTCCGTCAACCCTTTGACAATGTGTCTCTTAGGTGAAGTTTTCTTTCTCCCTTCAACCCTTTGACGATGATAATGTTTCCCTCCCATCAACCCTTTGATGATGTCACTCGTTAATGATATTTTATTCTTTCTGTCAACCCTTTGATGATGTGTCTCTTCGGTTCAGTCATTTGCCATCAACCCTTTGATGACGTCACTCATTAGTGAATTGGTTTCTTTCCGTCAACCTTTTGACGATGATAGTTGTTTTCTCCCGTCAACCCTTTGACAATGTCCCTCTTTTGGTGAAACCTTTCTTCCCATCAACTCTTTGATGATGTGACTTTTATGTTCAAGTATCTTCTCGTCAACCTTTTGACGATGTCACTCTTTAGTGAAATTTTGTTCCCATCAACTCCTTGATAATGTGACTCTCAAATGCATACCTCTCCGTCAACCCTTTGACGATGACAGTTCTTTCCGTCAACCCTTTGACGATGTGTCTCTTCGATGAAGTTTTCTTTCTCCCGTCAACCCTTTGACGATGTCACTCTTTAGTGAATTGGTTCGTTTTCGTCAACCCTTTGGCGATGATAATGTTTGTCTTTCCGTCAACCCTTTGACAATGGTAGCTTTCTCCCGTCAACCCTTTGATGATGTCACTCTTTTGTGAAAATTTTCTTTTCCCAATGGAGACCGTCTTTTCGGTTCAACCTCCAGTGAGGATCTTTTCTTTCTAGAGTGTCATCTGGTCATTTGATCAACTACTCTGGATATTCCCCAGTGGAGACCATATTTTGTTTCTACCTCCACTGAGGATCTTTCCTTTCAAAAGTGTCAGTCGATCATGCTTGAACCTGTTGATCCATCACTTTTCTCAGTGGAGACCGTCTTTTCGGTTATACCTCCAGTGAGGGTCTTGTGTTGTCTTTCTTCTAAAGTATCAGCCGGTCATGCCTGAACCTGTTGATCAACGACTTTAGATTCCCTCAGTTTTTTCTCTTCCCCAGTGTTTTTGTCACTCCCAGTGAGTGGTTACTCATTGTGTTGACTTTATCCCTGTTTGCTTTCTTTCTTCGTCTGCATTTGGCATTTATCATTCCATCATTTTCATCATACTAGAGTTCATGGCATGTCAGTATTCTATCAGTTTTCTTTTGTCCATAGCATAACATGTCATTGCATCTAAGGGCAACATTTTTTGTTTTTTGTATTTAAATACCTTTCACCATGATTTCATGAGGATTGGCATCACTCATGTCATCAAGTAAAGATATTTAAATAGGGGAAACTGTCATACCCCAAATTTTACCCTTAGATTCTTTGATCTTTTGCATATCATTCTAGGTCAATCATCTTGCATAATACCCAATTTATCAGCCATAATAATCTTTTTGATTTTACATACGAATCAGTTAAACTGAAAGTCAACTGTGCGTAAAATCAGTGATCGAAAAGTTTCAAATTTAAGCATGCAGAAGTCAGTGATATTGATCTACCGTTCACGTGGTTTGACCTGATGCGCTCGTATTTATTTCTTGACGGCTTTTCAGCCACATTTTGATCAGTCTGATCATTTTTACCGGTCCCGACTAATTTCAAAATCGGACGAAACACTGTATTTTTCGGGTTGGTTTATTCCGCGCTAATAATTTTAGTGCAATAATTTATCATTTTCGGGAATTTCGATACCCGACTCTTTGTTCGCTTTTTATTCAATCTATTTGTAATTTTTAGTCGAATAATCTTTCAATTAATTTAAAATTAATTTAGATTTACTCGGTTAATTAGGATTTTATTTTAGTTAACTTTAATTAATTTCATCTCTTTTTATTTTTAGTTAAATAATCTTTGAATTAATTTAAAATTAATTTAAGTTTATTTATTTAATTAGATATTTAATTTAGATTAGGTTTTATTTAATATTAGTATATAATTATTATTTTTTATATTTAATTTTTTGTTTTTATTTAGGAAACACTTATATATTAAGTTTTAAAAGTTACTTTTTATTTATTTTATGGTAAACCTAGTTTTAAAAAAAATAGTATTGCACACTAAGTTTCACATTCTTCATACAATCAAACACACACATAATAGACTTGTTTCACTTTTCTATACACTTCAAACCCACTAAACGTACAAGCCTAGTACCATACTACCTCCTCCAAAATTTGCTCACACACACAATGACTAAAACTCTACAAACCCAAAAGCATCCCCACCTACATGCCACTTTCGACCTACGCAACGTAAACTTGCTACGCACAATGCACAAACCTTACGCCTACACTCCAAAACCAAAACAAGCAACAATGACTTGCCTCAAACAATCACTCCAAAACAAACTCCCCTGCTACCAAAACATAAATGCCACAACAAGCCAAAACCTCTGCTACAAGGCATAACCTGTCATATCCTGTAGAATAAAACAAAACTTCCATGCATCAATCACTACAAATCAAAAACTTATGCAAATTGACAACACAACAACACCACAGTACCACTTTAAAATTCAAAAATAAAAGAGAAATAGTAGAAGAGGAATAAGGATTCAACTACTGGTTTTTTGTGTTCCCAGTTCAATTTAGAGTAACAGGGGATAAGTATTCGTACCAGTGAATGGCCTTGGCACAACATAACAACTGGATTATGCTCTACTGATTTGAGGAAACATATTACCAATAAGAAAAAGGAGAAGAACAGAAAACTCACGATTTTTTACTCACTCCCTCCATTTTCCTTTTCACCGGCTGCTGAGCATCAACACAACCCAATCAACCTTCTCACTTTTTCTTCATACTCAACTTCTTCCATCACCATCTATTTCAATCTTCTCCCTCCATAACCGTTGCAACAATAACATCAACAACATCACAACCCTTTCAATCACCCTTTCATCACACCATTGCCACTGCCGTTGCAAACCTTTCATAAACCACCAAACAATCACCTCCATTTCGCACCTTCCAGAACGTTCTCAACCACAACTTTGGGAGAGGATCCCTTGACGACACAAACTGGGAAAAACCTTCCACATGGTCAACAAGCTTAACAAATGACCACTTCAACAGCGAAGCGGATCCTGAAACAACTCTTTCGGATCTCCAAGAGATAGAAGACAAGCTTCAGGAATTGGAAGAAGAGAACCAGAGGAGAAAATCTTATGTTGATACTTGGAAGAAACGAATGGCGGATACGATCTCGTGAAGAAGGCAAATGAAGCGAAAAAACATTGTGCAGATGTGAGGCGTTTTCTTCTCGGGGATGATTTCCTTTTCTTTTATGATTAGCAATGGGCTCTTGAGCCCTGTTTTATTATTATTTATTTTTATTTTTTTACTTTGATTCTACATTGCCTTGTTTTTTTTGGAGTGTGATGGGCTGCGAGGCACATGGTCTTTACTGGCCACACCTTGATTTCACTATCTGCCTCCCTTTCTTTTATTCTCATCATCATTATTATTTTATTTTTAGCTCATCATATTAATTAAATAATATTTTTTTCCTAATTACTACTTGATTGTTTTCTAACTATTTGACTTTTTAGACTTAATTACTTTTAGTAAAAATTAATGGTATTTTTGTTTAGATTATTTAATTTATTTGTTTTTTTAATTAAAATGTAAAATACCCCTCAAAATATTTTCTTTATTTAATTTGTGAATTGATCCTTTTATTTTTAGTTTGTGTTTAGGATTTTCTATTAATTGATTCCTTTAATCGATTTAACTTTTAATTTTGTGAGTTTGTGACTTGATTCCTAGGCTTGAAGCTCTGGCTCTTTTGTCTGATCTTAGATCTTACGTTTTCATTTTTATCTTGACTATGTCACTTGCTCATTATCTTGTGCTCACCTTTTCTGTCATATTATTTTCTCTTTGCCTAATTCTATTTTGTGTTTGGCACCTTTGTGACTTGATCCTGTTTCTCTTATTGATTCATCTTGATTGCTTGTGTATATATATCCTGTTTATTCATTTGCTAGCTTTTATTTTCACATGTTCCCTTAGGATCTCCTAGCTTAATTTAATTTTTGATTAAGATCGAAGTAGGATAGATTTAGGTTCCTAATCTTTGCATGATAACATTAGGTTAGCATTTTCCCTTCAATCTTGATTTTAGGACCATCATTGTTTGACAACATTTAGGATTCAATCTCCCATATATTCTCATTTCTTTTTGCATCCAAAATCTCTTCTTAATTTGATTCCAAAGGAAAGGATTTCCTCTGTTGACTGCCATGTCATATTTAGGATAGCTTTGTCCACCATTCCCTTGAGACCTTTTTAGTGTCTTACCCTTTATCCTAGCATTAGGATTGGAGTCGCCACACTCTATGTAAGTATCTTACCATGTACACGTACATTACCCTTTATCCTAGCCTTAGGATTAGAGTCTCTGCACTCTATGTAAGTGTCTTGCCATGGACACTTACCTTCCCTTTATCTTAGCCTTAGGATTAGAGTCGCCGCACTCTATGTAGGTGTCTTGCCATGGACACTTACCTCCCTCTTGGAACTTTGACTATAGTCAAGAGTTCTTCACCCATAGTTAGGTGAACTATGGACGCTCTGATTCCTCATTCGATAATGAGGGTACGTAGGCACAAGGATCCCAATCCTTGGCGAGCTCACCAACAACTAACTTCCTCATCTCTCGCCCCAGTTTGATTAAGTTCCTCACCATAGTTAGGTGAACTACGAATGCTCTGATTTCATCCTAGTTTGGATATGTAGGCACGAGATGCGATGTCTTGGGGAGCATATTTTGTATATACCCTAGGTCTTTACCTTAGCACCTTTTCCTTAGCAAGCAAATAGTAGCATAACACAAATACTAACAAGAGGTTCATGTAGAGTACTACAGATACTTAGGATGCTAACACCTTCCTTAGGTATAACCAACCCCCGAACCTTACATTCTCTTAGCTTTGTTGTTACATAGCGCACTTAGGGTTTTCTTCGATCTTTACCCTTTCCTGTGGATAAATCAAAGCTTGGTGGTGAACTTCATGATTTGTGATTCAAGTTAATTCAATAGCTTGATATCTAATTCTCACCGCAACATTACTCAATTTGGATTTGATCGAGTGAAGGCTTTGAAGAGCTACGATTCTTGCAAAGGAGTAGCGTGAGACAGTGGATCGTCTTGGTAAATCTTGGGTTAAAACAGTTTGCAATTTAAATTCAATCACGTGAAGGTTTTGAAGAGTTATGGTTATTGTAAAGGTGTAGTGTGAGAGCATGGATCATATTGGTACTATTGGGTGACAATAATTCATAATTTGGATTTGATCAAGTGAAAGATTTGAAGAACAAAAGGTTCTTGCAAAGGAGTAGCGTGAGACGGTGAATCAAATTGGCATTCTTGGGTTACTTGATCATATTTAATCAAGGGAATATAAGGGTCGGATTGCTACACTTCTCTTGTATATGCATTTTACAAAGTAAGGTTTATTTCACTATCTCAATTAGAGTTCAATTGGGGAATTGCCTAAACAAATCCTTTCGATTGTGCGATCAATATGTTTGGTTAATTCTTTTGAAAACCATTTGAAAAACATTTTATTGAGTTGATCACAATCCTTTAAATTTGTGTTTGGATTTTAAGATCAACAAAACCATATAAACTTCCAAACAAAATCGATTGCACACAAGGTGTCTGATAATTTGTCTCAATAGTATTTTTATACGATTTATCATTGGAAATAGTCTCTACTTTTAGCATAGCATTCAATTGGCTATGGTTGATAGATTGTTGATCTAATTTGTGTTTATTATCATTGATTGGTTTTCATATGTGCATAGTGGTTCGGTTCAGACAAATTGATCCAAGTCACTTCCACTAGCCATTATTTTTTAAAACACTTTTTGTATAGAAAATTTTTATTTTGGGGATCTATTCACCCCCTCTAGATAAGTCGCCTTCGTCTAAAAAGTGGTATCACGAGCTTAGGTTCATTTCGTGCTTCAATATTCGCTTATTAGAAAATGGCTACCGAACCTAAAGGGGGCGTACAATAGAGCGCCAATTTTTATCAGTGAAAATTATGTCTATTAGAAAGTTTGTATGCGTATCCATATCAACTCGGTTGATAATGGTGTATGGGACACCATCATCAATGGTCCTAATCAAATTACAATGACCAATGGTGAAGGTGTTATCGTACCAAATCCGTAAGCACAATGGGATGATAATGATAAGAAATTGTGGTCACATGATTGAAAGACACAAAATATTATCACACCCGCACTCGGTATTGATGAATATTATCGTGTTTCTCATTGTGAGACCGCCAAAGCTATCTAAGATCAATACCTTAAATCAATAGTTTGAACTATTTTGCATTAAGCATGGTGAAATTCATCGCTGACATGCAAAAAAGGTTCACACATCTTATCAATCATTTGAATGCTCTTGGTAAGCCTATTTACAATAATATTGCTACTAATAAAGTTTTGAGGTGTCTTAATAGGGAATGGCAACCCAAGGTCACCACAATCAAAGAGGCGAATGATCTTAAAACACTTGATCTCATAACTTTATTTGGCAATCTAGAAGAACACGAGCAAGAACTCACTTACTAGAAAAATATGAGAAATTTTTTGAGAAGAAGATAAAGAAGGAGAAAGGTAAAGACAATGAGGTAAAGAAGAAGTCTATTGCTCTAAAGACTTCAAGCTCAAAGTCCTCAAACCATTGAGCAAAGTGATTGTGAAATGAGCGATGACGAGAAATCTGATGATGAGGACATGAGGTACAACTTATCATGTCATTATTATTGTAAGAAAGGTCACACTATTGAAATATTCAAGTTTAGGAGATTCTTTGTTCCTAAAGGTGTTTTGTTTTCAATGGTTGCCTAAATGCAACCAAAGTTTCACTAATCCTCAAGGACCTAATGAAGATTGGGTACCTATCACTTTTTGTTGATTTTACAGGATAAATATCTTGGTTATATGAATAAAGTATGGGATCTCATTTGCGGATGCTCAAGACATGATACGGGTGACATCTCCTTATTCCTTTGACTCCGTGGCAAGGAAGAAGGGTTATATAACTAAAGAAGATCAACAACTAATGTTCTTTAATTGGTAAAAGTGTGTTGATTACTATTAATTCTTTATCTGAGAAACATCGAGATATGTGTTTCTTTTCATGATGTAGGTATATCTTCACACGACATTCTTAAAGAAACCGAAAAAGGATTTGATCACTATATAGCGGTGGAACATGAGAAAGAAGAAGATAATAAATGTGAAAAGGAAAAGGTTAAAAGTCCAGCTACAGTGGATGATCCTCCTTTGGCATGGAGAACCTCCAATGATCATCAAATTAACAATATTCTTGGGGACATTACAAATCACACTATCGGGTACTTTGTCAAAGTGAAAGGTGGTAAGTTTGTTGTTGTTAATAAGGTTATGGCACGTTTTTCATTTATTCCAACTTTTGTTCGAGAGTTTCTTGTGGAATGCATTTTGCATCCTCCGTCATTCGTACAGTGAGGTAATATCGTTTCATATTTTCGCTTTGTAAGTAAGTCCTTCCTTTTACCTGTTTATTTTTCAAAGGTATATGATGTATTTATTGTATGATACATGTTATGGGTGTTCATTTCCAAATATTTCAATTGATAACCATGGTGCGTTTCAATTTACACGCCTTTAGTGACCTCGTCATAATATCTTCACATGTATTCTATACTGTTAACATTGTATGCTTGCTCCAAAGAGTTCAAGTTTATGTCAATAATATCATTTTTGGTTCCACTAACATGCAACTAGTCAAAGAGTTTTCTAAACTTATGCAAGGTGAGTTTGAGATAAGTCTCATGGGGAGTTGAATTACATTCTCAATATTCAAATCAAGCAACTCAATGAAGGGACATTTGTGTGCCAAACAAAATATTGCAACGAATTGCTAAAGAAATTTGGTATGGAAGATGAAAAATCAATTGACACTCTAATGGCTACAAATGAAAACTTGGAAAAAGATGAGAATGGTAAGGATGTTGATGTGAAGAAGTATAGAGGTATGATTGGTTTTCTTCTATGCCTTACTGCATCTAAGCCGAACATTATGTTTAGTGTGTGTATGTACGCTCGTTATCAATCGCCTCATAAGGAATCACATTTAAAAATGGTAAAGTGTATCCTTAGATACCTTCAAGGTACATCTAAGTATGGACTTTGGTATTCCAAGGGAAACAATTGTAATTTGGTTGGTTATACCGATTTCGATTTTGCCAATTACAAATCAGATAAGAAAAGTACTAGTGGGACTTGCCGCATGTTTTCAAACTCCTTAGTAAGATGGCACAGTAAGAACAAGATTGCTATTGCTTTGTCAACTCCCGAGGCGGAATACATTGCAGCCGGTAGTTGTTGTGCTAAAATATTGTGGCTCAAACAACTACTACTTGATTTTGACATTAAACTACAACCTAATCCTATTATGTGCGACAACACTAGTGCTATTAATCTAGCCAAAAATCTGGTGTAACATTCTTGAACTAAACATATTGAGATACGTCACCACTTCCTATGTGACCATGTTGAAAAGGGGGATGTCGTATTTGAGCATAAATCAAATTGTGGATATTTTTACAAAACCTCTTGCAACTAAACTGTTTTTTAACATTTGAAGGGAATTGAGGATACTTGATATCTCAAATATTTCCTAAATATGATTTGTTACATGCACTTTATACTCTTTTTCTCTAACCTTCCTTGGAAGTTCAATTACATACAAGTGCATTTCTCATCAATTCCTAAGCAAGGTAATATTATTCCATTTTCTCCCTTTAAAAGTAATCCTTTTACTTTTGCATGTTATTTATGCTCTGAATGCTTGATATGCTTAATGCATGAAATACATTATGATTGATCACTTCCAAAAATTTCAAATTGATATCTTTCAATTTATATGCTATAGTGACTTCATTCGATTTTTCTTCCATACTTGAAATATGTTCTTTGTGTATAAATATGTGTGGTTGTTGTTTATCTATTCCGGCATGAAGTATGTTTGAATATGTTATAATGTTGACAAAATTTGTGTTGTGTGTCATTGATATGGTGACATTTCTGTTGTTGGTTTGAGTGGTGATAAATCTAAATAACCGCCTTGCTAGAGCACATGTGTGTGCAGCATTTGGGAGCACCAAAAGTATATGTCACATAAATATGCCGCTTTTGAAACAACTCAAGATTTTTTAACTGCATTGTATCCTTCATCTTTCATGTTTAATGTTTAGGTTATTTGGCACGATTTGTGGCAACTATGTTATATTGTTGCTTTAAGTGCTTTTATTTATGTTTAAGCATTTTCAATATTTACATCATTCTATGTGAGTTTGTTTTATTGATGACTTTATATTTTCAAACGCCCCTGTGTGTTTTATTAGTATATGTGTGAAATAAGATAAATTTCATCGCGTGTTTTGTCTCCTTTTGATTTTATCAAATGGGGAGAAGAGTTGCAAGAAGATAAAGTTGGGTTGGGATGCATATATTTAGGGGGAGCCTTCATGAAGACACGAAACACATCGTCTCATGTTTTGCCATCATAAAAAAGGGGGAGTATGTGAGTGCAACTTTCCGTTAGATGTATTTTGCATGATGTCAAAACTAGGATATATTAGCGTTTATATATATTGGATGGTATGCTCTGAGTCTTGATGTGTATTTAGTATTAGGAAGCATAAAAACATTTTGGAAATCATTTAGAAAAGGTTCATGCATATCTTAACATTAGGAAGCATAAATTTTTTTTGGAAATCATTTAGAAAAGTTTAATGCATTTGGAAATGATTCAGAAAAGGTGTCATGCATTAAAAACAAGTTTTTTTGTTGTTGTGAAAAACAACATTATATGTTGACACATACATGCCATAGGTCGACACATGTGGGTCATTTTTAAAGCCTGTTTTATGTGCTGACTGCATAGGTTGGCACATGACCTTTAAAGGTCGGCACATACGATTTTTCAAGTTAGTACATGTACTGCATTTTTAAAGCTTGTTTTATGTGCTGACTGCATAGGTTGGCACATGACATTTACATGTCGCCATATACGATTTTCAGGTTGGCACATGTACTGCATTTTTAAAGCCTGTAGGCTCTGTTAGATGTGTTGTCTCTTCAGATCAAAACATAACCTGTACAGGTCAACACATAACCATTACAGGTCGACACATGATCTTTATAGGTCGACACATGACTTACATAGGTCAACACATGACTTACATAGGTCGACACATGCATCAAAAATCTTGAAAATTTGCATTGTTTTCCAAACCTATGGCATTCCTTTTTGCTTCTAACTTGTACACACACACACACACACACACACACACACACACACACACACACACACACACACATATATATATATATATATATATATATATATATATATATATATATATACTTCATACATGCATCATTTCTTTTCAATGATTTTTGGTAAAATCATAAATGAAACCTGGAACATACTAAGAGTCTTCTTCATCTTCAACCTTGTTTTTATGCATACACAATAACAAAATACACATAATCACTCATTGCTTGGGTGCCATCTAGAATCAAGTTGATAACGTCCAATTTAGCTCGTGGTATTGTAAATTTGGTTGAGATCTTAGGGGGTTTCAAATAAGAAAACCAATGTGGGATTTTCCTTCAATATCAAAGTGGGGATTTGAAGGTTTTGGAAAAGATCACTCTAGTTGGATTTGATCGAGTGAAGACTTTGAAGAGCTACGATTCTTGCAAAAGAGTAGCATGAGACGGTGGATCCGCTTGGTAAATCTTGGGTTACAACAGTTCACAATTTAGATTTGATCGAGTGAAGGCTTTGAAGAGCTGTGGTTCTTGCAAAGTAGTAGCGTGAGACATTGGATCATATTCGTAATGTTTGGTGACAACAATTCGCAATTTGGATTTGATTGAATGAAAGCTTTGAAGAACAAAAGTTTCTTGCAAAGGGGTAGCGTGAGACAGTGAATCAAATTGGCATTGTTGGGTTACTTGATCAAGTTTGATCAAGGGAAGAGAAAGTGTCAGAATCAACATCAAACTTAGAGTTTGTATGGTTGGATTGCTACATTTCTCTTGTATATGTATTTTGCAAAGTAAGGTTTATTTTCGCTATCTCAATTCGAGTTCGAATTGAGGGCGGGCGTACCCATTGCGAGGCTGATTGGGGAGCTGCCTAAATAAATCCTTGAGTACTCTCTCTCTCCCTCTCTCTCTCTCTCTCTTACATTTCATTTGCAAATTATTGAGTTCATTGATTGTGTGATCAATACGTTTGGTTAATTCTTTTGAAAACCATTTGAAAAATGTTTTCTTGAGTTGATCACAATCCTTTAGATTGTCGTTGGATTTCAAGATCAACAAAACCATATAAACTTCCAAACAAAATCGATTGCACACAAGGTTTTCGATAATTTGTCTCAATAATATTTTTATGTGATTTATCATTGGAAATAGTCTCTACTTTTAGCATAGCATTCAATTGGTTATGGTTGATAGATAGTTGATATAATTTGTGTTCATTATTATTGATTGGTTTTCATATATGCATATCCGAGCTTTTCGATAGCGGTTCAGTTTAGACGAATCGATCTAAGTCACTTCCGCTAGCCATAATTTTTTAAAACACTTTTCGTAAAGAATTTTTTTATTTTGGGGATTTATTCACCCACCTCTAGATAAGTCACATTCGTCTAACAATCCAAAGAAGTAAAATAGGTTTATTCGCTGACCATTTGTCTTTTTCTATGACGATAAATTTCTTTACATATTTTATTTGTCTTTGCTCTTATTTTCATAGTCGAAAAATAGAAAGTAGCCCCGCTACTGCCACATCCACTCAAAAGAAAGCAAGGAAAGATAAATGGGTTATCATTCCTGATAGTGAAGGATCATAGGTCCAACATAATCTCTGGCTCTCTTTTATTTCTTCACATTCTTTCTTTATTATACTAATAACTATAAATACTTTAGTCTGAACCAAGAGTTCATGAAGAAAAATAAAGAAGTCGAGGCCACTGATGAAAGTGAGGTTTCTCATAGACTTATACCTCATAAATATCAGAGTGGATGATAAGATAATGTTTAGACCTAAGAAAAAAGAAAAGATGTTGTTATTGAAACTTCAGCACTTTGATGAGCCAAGAAGAAGAAAATAAAACCCAAAGCTTTTGAGGCTAGTTCACCCAAAAGATCAACTTGGGAATTCATTTTCAATATTAATGATGATGAAGAAGGAGGAGAAGAAGAAGGAGAACCTCAGTTAACCCGCATGAAAATAAGACACTAATGTCTGCCCACTTTTAAAGAAAGCTCAGAAAGCTCAGATTCAAGTCCTGGCTTCAGGACATCCATGATACTTTAAGTTTTATTTATATCTCCCTTTCGATCTATATCTCCCAATTCTATTATATAATTAGACTTTTCTCTTCTTTATAGGAACAACCTATTTCTGTTCTACTTCTATCATCATAACCAACTACTGGTAATCTAGTCGAGGAAATAGTTGTTGAGAAACCAAAAGACGTGGTTGAAAATCAAAATCTTTCACAACAGTCCACTCCAAAGAACCAAAATTTTGAACACCAAACACCTCTAAAAACCCCAGATCCCTAACAACAATCCACTGGTTTAGACACACTTTAAACTTTGAATTTGTGTGATTCTTATATTGAGAGCTGAAGAGTTTCAGAAACAATTGAGTTGAAAATAAAGTTTAGTTTGGAAAACCCCAAAGCTATTTTTTAAAACTCATATTGTAATTTTTTGTAACAACTTTTGAAGTATAATAAATGAAAAAATTTCTCTCACCGAGAAATTTAAATCAATTTGATATGATGGATCTGGGTAAACAATTTCTCTTTAATCCCACCTATTATTTATATTGCTTGAGATTATTTATTTGGTTGTCATTATTCTTTGTCATATATATATATATATATATATATATATATATATATATATAACATCTTGACTAATACAATATTTTAAAACGTGTTAAAGCCAACATCTAGTTTAATATTATTTTATTCCCCCTTTAATTGGTCATGAGCACGAGGAAATCATTCACAATTTGACTTGAAGATAGCACCCCATGTATGAGGAATGTGGAAATAATAGAATACACAAGCCTATGCTATGACTGCATACTTTAAGTCATCCACTGAAAAAATAAGTTGCTTACGCAAGATTTTGTGCTACTCGATCTAGCATGATATGTTTACTATTTCTATACGCCTACTTTGAGTTGAGTGTCATTGAGGCCTTAGAATTGCTAGAAGTAGTGGAGGGGTCCCATTGTCCAAATTTGAAGATATTTATGCATCACATAAAGCTACAATCATTGAATAATTGCAACATGATTGATTTTTTTATTCACATTCATTATAGATATTGTTTAGTTAGCCAAGTGAATAAGTAACTGTTTATTTGCCTCAATTCATTACAACTAGGCACAAACTTGTTAATTGAATATGAACTGATTTCTAGTTCACAACATTGTGCACATCAAGTTGGTGCACAAACCACTTTTCAGAAGAAGTTATGACATTGAGTCTCTGTTTTCCTGCGGATTTTGACAAAATTTTTGCAGGAAACTTACCTGCGATTCTTTCTGCTATTTTCTGTTCCCAGCTAAAACCTTCGTGGGTAATTTATTTAGCAGGTAAAGTCGCAGAAAAAAGTCGCAGGAAAAAATCGCAAGTAAAACAGCTAAAATCGCAGATAATACCGCAGGTAATTGAACTATTCGCAGGAAAAGTCACAGCAAATTGAAAATCCGCAGGTAAATTCCCAAGTAATTTCTCTCTCAGTTTTTAAATTTTTATTATTAATTGTGTTTAATTCATATTTAAAATATTATAATTAATGTTAAATATCAAAGTAATAATAATATAAAAATAAAAATCTAATTTGATAAGCCAATGCAACACTAATCACATTCAAATTTTTAAAGCAACCAAACATTAGTATAAAGTCAATAACAAGTACTTCTAGGTTTTCATTACTAAAAATGACACAATCAAGTTACTAATAATCACTTGTCAAACCAAATTAATAAGAAAAAACAATGCAAATTTCAAACTAGTTAACAAGAAAAAACAATACAAATCAAAATTCACTACTAATGTGTTCACTAATGTCTTCATCTGATTCATCAACATCATTTTCACTTGGATTATCAGTTTCATTATTGGCTTGAGGTGGATGAGAAGAAGATGCAACAAATCCTAAATGATTCATTAACAATGAAAGTTTATTGTTTGTTTCAATCACCTCTTTTTTTTGTCGTTGCAATTGTTGCTTCATCTCCAACTTCTCTTGTTCTTGTCTTTGCAATGATGCATTGAGAGCATGGACTTGACTTCTTAAATCATCAACCTTTTGAGAGTTACTCGAAAGACTTGATTGAGTTGATAATGGAACCAGAGTCTTGGTAATGGTTCCAAGACCAAATACCCTCCCTTTCTTCTTTCCAAATGACTCCACCCATATATCCAAATCAGACGGCATTTCAACAGTAAGTTGACTGTCAATATATCTAAAGTTTATAGGAACGAAAGAATGCTCATTTACTCTATAATTCCATAATTCGAAAGCATACTTTGATAAATCTAGACATAAGTCTCAATTTGACCCCATGCTTTTCAACAAAAGCATCCTTATAATCAGCACGAAGTTTCATTAAACTAGACCTATCATAAAATGCAGAGCAATCAGTGAGAGAATGAATGGTAATTCAATATAAGACAATTATTACGAGTAAAGCAACAATAAATTTAGACTGTTGTGTACCACAAGGATAGTGCCCACAGTTTCCAATATTCAAATTCAAAGTAAGTAAGCATTACCAAATAATGCATAATAGTGAATATTTACACATGAAAAACCCCAAAGCTTGAGGCAATATTCAAGGCTTCTGCTACAATTTGACAGTCAACAAAACTTAAATATCAACTTCATTGAAGGTTGTCAACATAGCATATGTGTTTTAGGAACCCTTCAACCGTGTAGCAACCCGTTTCCGAATCCTTGTTATAGGAACCTTTGATGGTGAAGAAAGATATTATAATAAAAAAGTTGCTAAGCAAAACTCAGCCAGTAGATATAACAATCACAAAATAAAAATGACTCACTCGTCTTTCTCTTTCCTTAGGAGGAAGTTGTGGCTCAGATGGAGAGTTTTAGGAGCAGGTGCTTTAGGCTTCTCTTTCATAGTAGTTTCAACTTTAGGAGCTTTCTTCTCCTCGGGTTCACTGGCTTTTGGAGTTGGCTTAGGAGCAGGTTTTACAGGTGCTGACTCAGACGGCGCAACGTGAGTAGCATCAGCAGACCTTGATATGATTGCTATCTTTTAGCCTGGCTCAACAGTGTCACCTTCATTGGCTAGAAGCTTCAAATCATTAAATGGATCACACATGAACAAATTTAATTAAAATAAGAAAGAAAGAAAGAAAGAGTAATAACTTTTGACATCAAGGGTGGGAGTAAAAATGTTCTGGACTTAGTAAACAATACCTTCAGAATAACACCTGACTTGGGACTTGAAACGTCAATTGAGAATAACACCTGACTTTGAACAAGAGTCTAAATATGTTGAAGATTTAAGCTGACATGTGCAACTACCTGGGTATAGTCTTAAATCCAGGTCTGCCATATTTTTCATCAGGGGGAAAGTAAGTTCCACCCATTAAAGCTTTCAATTCAGGTGAAAGAACACAAGTCAGGGGCTAACCTCCACCATATAAAGCCTTCACATGTGTCATGTATACCTGAAGAGGAAAAAAAAAGTAAGTTCATCTTGTTTGTTTACCAATGGAACCTCCCAATTTCAATTTCAGTCTTTCAATGCTCAAATATATACTTATTAATCTGAAGTAGACTAACTGGTCTATAAATTACATGCATACCATGTAATAGAATATATAATGAATAGAAGAACATGGTGGACTGCATTGAATATTTTTATGTGTTGAAAGATATTTACAAGCTATTAACTACAAGAAGTTTCGGAGCCATGTATAATGAATGTAGTGCCTGAAAAACATAAAACAAATCCAGTTCCTAAGAATACAAGAAGCTACTCACAAGATACATTACTACAGTTCCAGAGTCCTGAAATGAAGTTCACAAACCTTATGACACCTATGATAATCTCAACAATTACTAAGATCAGAATTGCACCAATGTTGTGTTATTAATAGCTCAAGTTCTCTTAAAAGATCCTGAAGAAAAAGCAGCAAAACAATAGGCAAAACTGTACTTTATCTTTCAAAGTCTGATTATGAATTGTCCAACACCTACTGCAGTTTCCTCTTTACCAATAGGAGTATGGAATAGATGTACTATCATATTCGCACACCAGTTCTGCAGAATTCAACAAAAGAATCATGTTACTTTGCCAGTTTTAAATTTTTAATGAAAATTGGTCATAAAATGATCACATACAATATCAAAATATTCAATTCTATTAAGGTAATTCAGACAGAATATTTTAATCACAATAATCTACTCCAAAACATTTGGCCTAGTTATTAACCTGTGCTGAATTGACACTTCAGATTAAGGACGTGTTCCATGTTAGATATTCAATCACTTTCAATTTTTTTAATATATGTTACTAGTACTTACCATTAAGCACAGCTCGTCCAAAAGAGCATTGGCTAGGAATATGAACTTCATGAGAAATCTTTGATGGATCCTTCCGCATTGAAGACTTCCTAGATGAATGAGGAGGAAGCAATGTTTTCGAGCTCTTTCGCTGTTGTTCATCTACTGGTTGTACCAGAGGCTTTTTCAGTGGATGTATAAATTCAGTAGTGTGCCTCCTTGTCAAGGATGAACCAAGAAAAGAACTTCCTAATCCTACGAGTGTGAGCGATGAAGTGCCGAGAAATCCTATATTCGGCGATGGCACACTACCATACAGATCAATGGATTGCCTGAAATTGAAATCACATCATGACAACAAAGATTACAGTTTTGATGCACATAACTTTGGAATTGAATTTGGACATAAGTAACCTATGAAGCACGGACACAGACACATACACTGGACACTCACACACATACACTGGACACTCACACACATAGACAGTAGTTTGAAAAAAATAATAAATTAAATGTAATCACAAGTGTCGGTGTTTCACACTGACACAGATACATCTTTTCTCAGAGATGTCAACGCTACAAATGAAGATGAAGTAACTGACCTGTAACTTTAAGGCCACGCCATGCTGTAAGAACTTGGTTTTCTCTGTACTTGATTGTCATTTGAGTCATTGGAGTAATCCGATCCATTTCCATCCATTTCATCTCTTCCGAACTCCCTGTCTTCACCTTCTTCGTCGCTCTCAATGAAAAACACATTATCTGAAGAAGAGTTCTTCATCTTCTTTCAACTCTCAATCAATCACACCCTGCAAAAATCCTCAATTTATTTTAATCATTCAAATAATTCACTCACCTAACTTTCTAGAATCATAAATCACAAAAAAATAAATGTTCAGAATTCAGATTTATATTTATGAAATAAAAAATTTGAATTAAAAATCTAACTCTGTTCCCTATAATAAAAAAAACAGAAGAACATTACACTATAGAATTTTGGTTAATGCAAGACAAAAGAGTGTTGAGATCAATGATCACCAATTAACATGGGTCTGTTCTCTTTTTGTCTTTGTTCCAACAGATAGTGTGAATGAAAATGAAAGAAAAGATAACAGGAACAGAAAAGAGAGAAAAAAAAACCTTGGTTGAGTCTTTTTGTTTGTATAGTTATATGTTGTTGTCAGATCAGTGTCTCGGGTACAATAGAGGTGTTTGTTTTGCTATGACTGAAAGCGAACGTTCACAAAAAAAACATTGGGATTAGTTTATACTAATTCATAAATTTATATTATAGTAGTTATGAATATAAATTGTATAAAACAATCATATGAACAAAACATTATTACACACTACATTGCTACATATGATAATGCACTACGTATAATCATAAATAGTATACACATAGTACTATAAAACAATCATTATTATAAACTCTACTACACAACACAAAATGCACATACATAATAAACATTGCAGACGACGTTCAAGCACACATAGCAGACATAACACACATAATAATAAATTAAATGGGATGAACGGTTTCGGTTATAATATTAGAACAATTAGGATATGATATTTAATATTAGAACATTATTAGGATATTAGTTTCAGGGATTGGAATGGATGGATATTACTATGAATGAGATTTAGGTATTATAATTATAATGCTCATTGTATACTTAAATGACTTTACTATTTCCCCTTGTTTACTACAATTTTGGAGACAAGAAGTTATAACCATACAAAAAGTAAATAAAAAGGATAGAGACAAGAAGTTAAGCCAAGCTTACCACCCTAGGTGTCCTTCTGTGGCCAACTAATACCTTCAAGCAATTTCCAGTTTCACAATCAATGATCTTTACTGTTTGTCACCACTGCACATGCCAAAAACACACAAAATTTTGATCATAAAAGACCCTTGATTCAAATTGGCAAAAGAGAATAAAAACCAATTATAACTTACTGTGTGGAGACAATAAAGGGCAATATTTGACTAAATGCTGCTGCAATAGTATCCCGGGGAGGAGGCAATAAAGGGCAATATTTGGCTGACAAATGCCGCAATGACTCAGTACAATCTTAAATTCTCACTTGAAAAAGCGCAACTCAATACAGCTACAACTGTTACAAATGAGAAGTAACACTGCCAAATAAACTGAACCTCTGACTCAGGAGACAAATGAAGTTTTCTTTAAGTTGTGCATTTCATCAAACAACTGGAAGTCATACAAAAAATACCTGATGTCATGCAAATCAATACCTAAGAAATCCAAAAGCACAAACACTAATACTACAATTTTGGAGAATAAGCAAAAAGTGATAACGATAAAGGATTTTATATTCTATAACAAGCGAAGGAAAATCGATGAAGAAATGGAGAGACAAACCGGATAGGATGCAATCTGGTTATCACTTCCAGTGATAACGCAATCAGAAGCTATGATTTGTTGAAGAAATTAGGGATACGATGAAAAGAGAAATTAGGAAATCCGAAAGCGATTTCAATCTGGAAGCGATTTTGGGCTATGATTTGATAAAGCAATTTCAATCTAGAAGTGATTTTGGCTATGATTTGTTGAAGCGAAATGTTGAAACGATTTCAATCTGAGGGGGAACGTGGGTTCGACGCCCAACTCTTAAATTTTACATAGGTTTTATTTTTTAAAATTTTTATATCTTTTATTTATTTTAGTTTAAACAATAGTTTTTAATTGGTGTAAAAAACAATAATTTTTAATTAAAAAATATTATTTATTTAAAAAATATTTTGACATAGATTGTGTAGCCTGTTGTTTTTGTTCATAACAATCCTTAAAATTGTATGGAGTACTAAAATATGGTTATAATTATAATATACACTTTAAGTGAAAAATATTCTATCTTAAACATATTATATCTTACTTATATATATATATATATATATATATATATATATATATATATATATATATATATATATATATATATATATATATATATATATATATATATATATATATATATATATATATATATTAGTGGTAAATAGTTATATATATTATTTATTTTCAAAAATCATTATATTAATTTGTTAGACTAATGGTTCATGTTCATGTCTCTTATCCGAAAGTTTTTGAGTTCGATCTTCGAAATGCCACATTTTTTTCACATGTTTTATAATTTATTTTTAAATTTTAGACTTTTTATAAAATTATAAGTTGAAGAATTACACACCAATTATACCATAAACTTATATTTTAAATTTTTCTAATTTTCACAACAATTAAAAGAATATTAAATAAACAAATTTTATTTAAAAAGTAATTAAAAAACCCAATTAACATAGTAAAATTTTCTTTTAAAAAAATACTAAATGACTATTTTAACTAAAAATAGTTCTAGTAATGTTTGTTTTTATATTATATATATACTATTTATTTTCTAAAATTAATAAATCAATTTGTTAGACTAGTAGCTCATACTCATTGTCTAAATGATATCCATGGAGTTACACAAGTTTCTAGCAATTATAAAACAAAGTGTGAACATAAAGCAGATGTCAACGTAAATCCAACAAAAGATAAACAACTGTAGCAAAAACATAAGCTAAAATATCAAAGTCTTCAAGCCTTTTCTTTAGCTTTATCTTTTCCCAAACTACCTGAAATATTGGACATGGGGTGAGATATAACTTATCTTAGTGGATCCCACGTATTTTATTGGTTCGCTTATCTAAATGTGTCTATTACTACCACATTAACCTAATACTGCACATTCATATTAGGCGAGGGAACTAAGGGATCAAAACTCTTGAGTTTTCACAATAGGTGATCACACGATCACCGATTACCACATTCGAAATAACAAGTGTTTAAGAAAATGGAACTCTTATTACAACTATTCTCATACTCACAATACACAAGCGTATAAGAGAACAAATATCTTATTGCTTCCAAAACATAAGAATATCAGCTCCTAACTATGCAGTCAATGGATATGATAGGCAAAAGTTAGTCTCTTTGAACAGAGTGAATTCGAATTACTAAGCCTTATCCATTCGGGCATGGTTTTACGAAGCGACCTACCTCCGTAGTCTTGAAAATATACATCTTGGAGACTTACATGCCTGATCATACTCCCCCCTTTAAAAAAAAAAAAAATAGTTTTTCTAATTTTCACAACAATAAAAAAAGTATTAAATAAATAAATTTTCTTTAAAAAATAACAAAAAAACCCAATTAATATAGTAAAATTCTTAATATGTCAATTATGTTTTATAATTTTATTTATTTAGAGTAAAAATATAACTAATTTAAAAAAAAAAAGTACCAAAAGCCGCAGCAAATATTGTAGTAAAGTTCTCAGCATAATCCGCAGCAAACTTCGCAGCAATTCCTGCGCATTTCCAGAAACTTTTAGGATAACCAATTCCTGCGAAATATATCGCAGTTAAATCCGCAGGAATTTTGATAAATTATTTTAAAATCATAAATCGCAGGTGAGGTCTTAGGAATTCCTGCGAAATTTGCTGCAACTCAATCTTTCGCAGAAAATAATATTTCACAATATAAATTCGCAGGTAAAGTTGCAGGTATATCTGTATTTCTAGTAGGGATTGCAACACTGTGTATAAAATTGTTTTCTATTTGATTTTAGGATCCGTTTGTTTTGACTTTTTTTTAAAAATGATTTTTATAGTATAATATAATTTTGTATAAAAAAAATTTACAAATAAATTTTTCATAAAAAATTCAAATAAAAATTTGATTTGAATAGTTATACTTGAAACGTTATTTTAGATATTTCATCATTTTATTAAAAAAAATTGGATATCAAAATTTTAAAATATCACTTAATTTTGAAGCTATTTCAAATAGATTTTCATAAAAATCATTTTTAAAATACAACTTTTTAAAAAATTTGCGATTTCAACTATCTTTTGATCTTCAATAATATATGTTTATGTTATAAGATGTCAAAATTAGTCTTTCAATTTAAAAAAAAAATGAAAATAAAAAAATTTGTAATATTTTAAAAAACGGTTTTATAAAATCTATTTTTAAAAATACAAAAAAATTATTTTTTAAAGTTAAAACAAATAGGTTCAAGTAATCTAAACTTGTGTCTTTCTATGGGTCTATTAGATTTATTTTTTATTTTATAAAACTATTTATATCAATGAATTTCTTGTCTTACTAAGATCAATAATAATCCATATTTTATATGATTAAGAACATGTATTCCATTGTTCATAGCCTTAATCCAATGGTCATGTTAAATAGTTTGTCTAAAAATCGTAGGTTCATTATAATTATAAATGACAGACAAATTTAAAATGTGATGAAGAGAGTCTATTATAAAAAGATCTTAAGAATATGTGGTTAGGCTTAACTCAACCTTACAAAACCGGTTAGTAGGGTGATGATTGTCCTTACTTATAAACACATGTTTAGGTCATAAATTATTCGATGTGGGACTCTTAACACCCCCTCTCACGTCCAGGATTTGCGTCCGTGGCGTGGAATTAAATGGTGGGTGGCCCAATGGATCTTAAACGTGGGTCCGATACCATCTTAAAAATGTGTGGTTAAGCCTAACTCAATCCTACAAAATCGGTTAGTAGGGTGAGGATTGCTCTATTTATAAACACATGTTCAGGTCATAGATTATCCGATGTGAGACTCTTAACACCTCATCTCAAGCCCAGGATTTACGCCTGTGGCGTGGAACTAAATTGTGAAGATTATCTCCACTTATAAACACATATTCAGACTATAGATTGTTTGATTTGAGACTCTTAACAAAAGAGATAGAGTGTAAATGAACAACATTACTATTATGTACAACAAAACTGTATTCAAAATCTTAAAGTCATTTAACAAGTACAATGACATGATTGTTAAAGTCATTGACATGGTTAGATGTTGATAATTGAGATGTGTGTCTGTTATGATGAGAGAGTTCAGAGTTAAGGCTTGATTGTTGGCCTTTGGTACCACGTTTAGAAATAATAAGGTATTCAAAGAATAAAGTAGAATAAAATGAAGTAATGATAATGCAGGTAAAAGGTCATGAGTAGAGCCGTCAAAATGGGCTAGCCCACGTGGGCCGGCCCACGAAGCCCGAAAAATCATAGGGTTTGGGCTTTAAAGTTAGAGCCCATATTTTCCAGGGCCTTTTTAGCCCAACCCTAAAAAGTCCGCTACCCATTAGGGCTAGCCCATATGGGTCGTGGGTAGCCCATTAGGCCCATATCACTATAAATTTTAAAAAATTATACTAACACTTATATTATCTCACTCCAAAATAACACATTGATTTTTCTCACCTCACTAAATTTTATATATATTCTATTCAATATTTCTCTTTTAAATATTATACATTAATATAATCAACACTCTTTTCTCGTATTCTATTAGTTTCCCTTATGTTAAATATCCGAGTATTATTTTATACAATTTTGACATGTATTGTATTTAAAAACATCATTATAGTATTGAAAAAAGATAATATAGTACTTAAAAATGTATTATGTTTAAAATAATATAATTTTTAATTTTATTTATAATAAATATTATGGCATTTTTATTTTAATTTATTTATTAAAAAAAACTCATTTAGGGTCGGGTAGCCCGAAGCCCATCTAGGGCCGGGCTCGGGTAGTAATTTTCGAGCCCATATTAGAAATGGGCTTTTTTGGCCCAGCCCTAAAAAGCCCGAGCCCATTAGGGCCGGCCCGTTTAGGGCCGGGTAGCCCATTTTGACAGCTCTAGTCATGAGACATACAAATAGTCGTGTAGATGTATGTTTGTATTCCTCCTAAATATTTAAGTTTTATTTTAAGTCTTCTAAAATATATTTTTTTTAAAGAATTGTTTTTTAAAAATTTTTCATCTACACTTTTGATCTTTAATACTAAAACTGTCGCTAAAATTATCGTTAATTCAGTCACTTAGTAATAAACCATCACTAAAATTGTCGTTAGTTCTATTGCTAAGTTTAAAATATCGTTGCTAAGTTGCACGGGGACCAAAAGTGTGGATAAATTTTTTTAAGAGGATCATTCTTTAAATAAAATATTGTGAAATATTAAAAACAAAATTTAATATATTTAAAAAGAAAACAAATATATTTAACCCTTAAAAATAACATTCTTGAAAAAAAAAGTGTCTCTAACATTCATAAAAAATATCCATATATATCTAATAAAATCATCCACAACAGAAAGGATACAAGAGTTTTAATCCAAAGAGATAGACTCTGTTTGGTAAAACTAGCTTATAGCTCAGAGCTGGTAGCTGATAGCTTATAGCTGATGACTAGTAGTTGATAAATTAATTTGATTGTTTAGTAAATTAGTTGTTACACTAACTGATGACCTAAAAATACATTTCTAATTAAAAAATTTGTGATTTCATTATCTTATTATATTATATTATTAAATTAATTTTTATTCGATAAAAGTAAATGTATTAATGACAACATGCAAAACAATTTTAATATATATAAAAAATTGAAGATATTGTTGGAAATTCACCACACCCTATGGGAATTCCACTTCAATCTTGATCTCAAGATTGTACACCAACCCACAAACAATACGTAATGACAATGAAAGAAGAAGAACAAACAAGAACAGCAAGAAAGAAAAGAGAGAGAAGAGAAATATTTGGAGAAAATTGTTACCCACGAACTGTGGGATTTTTCTTGTTATTGATCACTTGCTAAAACTGCAACTGTGATTGTTACAAGTACTGTGATAGTCTTCACTACTTGATATATTTCTCAATTCTACAAAGCATCTATTTATAGACTTAGATTTACAAAGGCCCAAAACTCTAAAGGCCTAAAATATCAAATCTAATCTAAATCATATCAAATCTAATCAAATCAAATCTAACACGATTCTGTCGAAACACCTTCGACGACACTATGAATTCTTTCGACTTCGACACTATGAATTACATTTAACACACCACCTAATTCATTGTGTCTAAACTATCGACATTCATCATCGATCTTAGTCTTCTGAAGGCTTCGACCTGCACTCCCTTCATCATGATATCTGCAATCTGATTCTCAGTTCTGTAGTGTTCTAACTTCATCTTCCCTTCTGCTACCTGCTCTCGAAGATAATGGAACCTCATTTCGATGTGCTTGCTTCGACTGTGTGCTATTGGATTCTTCGCCAAGTTGATAGCTGACATGCTGTCGATCTTCATGGTAATTGCTCCATGATTCTTCCCTGTAATCTCTTCGACCAAGTTCACCATCCAGGTTGCTTGACATGCACAAAGAGAAGCAACTATATATTCTGCTTCGCATGATGACAATGCCACTACTGGCTCCTTTCTTGAACTCCAAGCAACTGGTGCACCACTTAACATAAACACATATCCAGCTGTGGATTTTCTATCCTCAGCATCACTACACCAACTAGAGTCGGTGTATCCCACTAACTTGCATTCTTTCCCTTTATCAGCTGCAGGAAACAAAATTCCATAGTCGAGAGTCCCTTTCAGATACCTCAGTATCCTCTTTGTCGCTGTTAGGTGTGATACCTTTGGCTTCTGCATGAATCTACTTACCATACCCACACTGTATGCTAAGTTAGGCCTTGTGTGACAAAGGTATCTAAGTGACCCAATAAGTCTTATGTATTGGGTTGGGTCGACATCATCTTCGTCTGGATCCTTCGACAGTTGCAGTCTGGTCTTAGCTGGAGTTGAAGTTGAGTTGCAATCTTGCATCTCAAATCTCTTGAGTATTTCGCCTGCATATCTTCTTTGGTGCATCATCAAACCTCTACTAGTCTTGTAGAATTCGATGCCAAGGAAATATGAGATATTTCCCAAGTCTGACATTTCAAACTCTTCGCTTAGATCATATTTGAAATCTTTGATCTCCTTCTTACAACTTCTTGCTATTAACAAATCATCGACATAGAGGCATAGTATAAGCAATTCGCCATTGCTTCTTCTTACATATACTCCATGCTCAGTCGTACACTTCACAAATTCCTTCTCCCTTAAGAAGCTGTCGATTTTCTTATTCCAAGCTCTTGGAGCTTGCTTAAGTCCGTACAGGGCTTTGTGCATCCTGTACACCTTTCCTTCTTCGCCTCGTTTCACATACCCAGCTGGTTGTGCGACATAAACTTCTTCATCTAAGGGGCCATTAAGGAACGCACACTTCACGTCCATTTGACATGTGTACCAATTGTTCATATTTGTTAGACCAACAACCAACCTGATTGTTTCGATTCTAGCAACAGGTGCAAACACTTCATCGAAGTCGATTCCTTCCTTCTGAAGAAATCCTTTCGCCACAAGTCTCGCCTTGTGTCGAGTTACTTCTCCTCTAGGATTTACCTTCACCTTGTAAACCCACTTCACATCAATTGCCTTCTTTCCTTGAGGCAATTCGACAAGTGACCAGGTGTTGTTGACTTCGATGGACTCTAACTCTTCATTCATCGCTTTCACCCACTTCGAATCTTTCAGTGCCTCAGCTGCATTGACTGGTTCGACATCTGTGTAGAAAGCATAATGTACCAGCTCACCCTCTTCATCGACTACATCATCTGATGTAATTACACATTCTTGCAACCTTGCAGGCATGTGTCTTGTTCGCCGACGTCTGCTTGAACCTGCTTCATCTGCGATTGGTTCTTGTCGAACTTCTCTTTCGACTTCAGTAGCTAATTCTTCACAAGAGATTCTCATTGAATCCTTCTTGACATTCTCAATCCAATCCCATTCTTTAAGCTCATCTATGATCACGTCCATGCTGATCACTACCTGCTTATTCACTGGGTCGAACAACTTGTAACCTCCAGTCGAATGATATCCTATCAAGATCATCTGATTCGACTTGTCATCAAGTTTCCTTCTCAACTGATCTGGCACATGTCTATGTGCTATAGATCCAATCACTTTCAAGTGAATGAGGCTTGGCTTGACACCAGACCAACATTCTTCTGGTGTGACTCCTTCAAGCTTCTTCGTCAGACATCTGTTCAAAATATACGTTGCTGTCAAAACTGCTTCTCACCATAATTCTTTGGGTAGATGCTTTCCATTCAACATACTTCTCACCATATTCATGATGGTTCTGTTCTTTCGTTCTGCAACTCCATTTTGCTGTGGTGTATAGGGTGGCACCACCTCATGCACAATTCCTTCTTTTTCACATAATGTATCGAACTCTTTCGACACATACTCTCCACCACCATCTGTCCTCAGAATCTTCAACTTTCTACCACTCTGTCTTTCGACCATGGATTTGAATCTGGAAAATACCTCAATCACATCACTTTTCTTCTTGATGAGGTAAGTCCACAACTTTCGACTGAAATCATATATAAACATGATAAAATATCTGTTGCCACCAATCGAATCCACCTGGATTGGACCACATACATCAGAGTATATGACTTCAAGAATTGCCTTCAACTTTCTTCCTGCATCCTTGCTGAAGCTATTCTTGTGTTGTTTCGACTGAACACACTCTTGACAGACTTCACTTGGAATGTCGATTTTTGGTAATCCTGAAACCATATTTCTTCTCTTCAGTTCTCTGATGTCATTGAAGTTGAGATGGCCTAGTCGAAAATGCCATAACCACTCATCTCTGCTGGCTGCCATTGCTAGACACTTGTGCTCCATCACCTTGAGTTCAATCTTGAAGGTCCTATTCTGAGACATTGGAGCCTTCAAGATCAACCTACCATCTGTGTCGAGAACTCTCATCATCTTGTCTTCGACAACTACCTTGTAGTTCTTTTCGACTAGCTGCCCTATACTGAGCAAATTACTCTTCATACCTGGAATGTACAACAAATTGGAAATTGTTGACCTTTTGCCATCTTTCCTCATAATCAGAACATCACCAACACCTTCAGCTGCTAGAGTGATGTCATTTGCAAACTTCACCGTGTTCTTCGACGAGGGCTTCATGTTGACAAACCATTCTTTCCTCCCAGTCATGTGTGATGAGCATCCTGAGTCCAAGTACCACTGATCTTGGAATCTTTCTTCATCTTTTGTTGTGACCATCAACAACGTCTCTTCTTCTTCATGCTTCGCCAGATTTGCATCAGTTTCTTGATTTTTCTTCTTTTCAGGACAGTTACTAACATAATGGCCATACTTCTGACAATTGAAACATTGAATGTGACTTTTATATGGCTTTCGACCACCACCGCTTCCTTTACCTGCAGCACCACCTCTTTGGTTGCCTTGATTCTAAGGTTTCTTCTAAGTCGAATTGTAGCCTCCTTTACCTTTGTTGCCATTCACGTTTCCTTTGCCTTTCCTTTCCTTTTCTGACTGCGCCTGCAAAGCCATATCACTCTTCGACTTTGCTGCAGCTCTTTCAGCCATCCTTTATTCATGAGACTCAAGCGTCCCTTGAAGCTCTTCCTTCGTCAATGCTGACAAGTCTTTCGACTCTTCAATGGCTACTACTACATGGTCGAATTTTGGAGCCAATGACCTCAAGATCTTTGTAACAACTGATCTTGATGTCAACACCTCTCCACATACTTTGATTTGATTCACCAGCTTTGTAACTCTGGTGAAGAAATCTGTAATACTTTCGTTGTCTTCCATCTGAAGCAACTCATAGGTTCTCTTGTGAGTTTGTAACCTCACCTCTTTCACCTTCTCTGCGCCTCCAAATGACTTTTCAAGAATCTCCCATGCTTCCTTTGCTGATTCTGCATCGCTAACTTTTTCAAAGTTATCTGGATCAACACATTGATGGATCATAAACAACGCTTTATAATCTTTCTTCTTCAATTCTTTGTGTGCAGCCTTTTTTTGGTCCGTCGCGTTCTCCCCAAGCGGTGTTACTCCTTCCTTCACAAGATCCCAAAGATCTTGATAACAGAAAACCACCTTGATCTGCTTGCACCAATTCTCATAATTATCTTTCTTGAGAATTGGTAGGGTCGCCGAAAAGTGCCCATTTGAATGATTCATAGCCATCACGATTTTCTTTCTTGAATCGCAACCGGAGCTCTAGATACCAGATGTTGGAAATTCACCACACCCTATGGGAATTCCACTTCAATCTTGATCTCAAGATTGTACACCAACCCACAAACAATACGTAATGACAATGAAAGAAGAAGAACAAACAAGAACAACAAGAAAGAAAAGAGAGAGAAGAGAAATATTTGGAGAAAATTGTCACCCACGAACTGTGGGATTTTTTTTGTTATTGATCACTTGCTAAAATTGCAACTGTGATTGTTACAAGTACTGTGAAAGTCTTCACTACTTGATATATTTCTCAATTCTACAAAGCATCTATTTATAGACTTAGATTTACAAAAGCCCAAAACTCTAAAGGCCCAAAATATCAAATCTAATCTAAATTATATCAAATCTAATCAAATCAAATCTAACACGATTCTGTCGAAACACCTTCAACGACACTATGAATGCTTTCGACTTCGACACTATGAATTACATTTAACAGATATCATCAAAATATATAAATTTGTATATAAGTTTTATGAGCTTTGTGCTTTAGTATGAATAGATTGACAACGAAATTCAATGAATAAAAGAACCAGCAAACCATACATGAAACAAGGGTATTTCATAAAGCCCTTTATGAGGACATAAAAGTAAAGTAATCCTAATAACTACAATTTTTGATCTAGTTAACTCATTCTTTCGTAAAATATAGTTTTTTTTTTCCTAATTTTATAATGAAATTTAATAAAATACGTGAAATAATAACATTGTAATTTTGAATTTAGTTATATTAATCTAAAATAATAACAAAAATAAGTTTATTGTCTAATATTTTACAATAAAACTGCAATAATATTATGATTTTTCTTCACCTTTGTTGATTTCATTGATTCTCCTCCGATGTTTCACTAACTTAAGAATTATCAACACTATTTCTAAATTAATTATATAATGTATATTTAATAAATGAAAATAATGTCTAATAAAGTAGAGAAAAAATAATAAAAATCTGCTATAACATTCTTCAAAATCTCTATAAATTCAATCTTTTAAAATTAAAAATTTTATTTTATTTTATCTATATATATATATATATATATATATTTAAAATAATAAGGATATAATTGGAATAAAAAGTCATAAGCTACAAGCTACAAGCTCAAAAGCTACTTCAACTAGTTTTTAAAAAAAAAACTAAAAAATAGTTAAAAAACTATAAGGTAAAAGCTAAAAGACAGTTATTAAACAAAGCTTTTTAATTAAAATGAGCTGCAAAGTTAAAAGCTAAATGTTAAAAGCTTTTTTTTGGGCTTACCAAACAGACTCATAGTACTAATAAGGCTCCGTACAACCATGTGGATCAAATGAATAACATGCAAATATATAGTAGTGCTATTTGGAAAATGTTGTAAGAGGTATGGTCTACTATAAAATGCCAAAGATAAAAAAAAATAGTGACATTCAAAGAAGTACAAGCAATGTTGGCATGCTTGAGTATGTAAAGAATATTTTTGAGCTCCACATGCCCAATCATATTGTTGGAATCCAAATTCTCAAGTGTTATATCCTAAAATTTGTCCCACCTTCTCATTTAATTCGCCTGAGTTATGGTTTTATTTATTTGCATATATTTGTTTATTTGATCATGCATTTAGGTTATTCATCGACATTTGCATATTGTAACAAATTTATATCAAAGGTTTGACAACAATGAATTTATTTAGTTTAAGTGGACTTTCGAGGCGGATATTATTTGGTAATTATTCAGATTTATTTTTCATATTACTTGTTGTGTGAATCATCTCTTTATCCGAGATTCATGGTTAGCAGGGGGGTTGGAATGATTGTCATTTAATTCAGAAGATTGCTTGAATTCAAAGAAAATGGCAAAGTTGGAATAAAAAGAAGATTTCATTCATTTATTGGAAATTCATGGTACAACGCATATTGATTGAGATACAAATCAAAAGAATGAATTACAAGGAAAGAGAGTAAACTAACTACATCTTTCGGGTACAGTTAACTTTTTGGTCAATCAGTTGACTTTTTGGTCAACTGTTGACTTTTGGTCAATTGTTGACCATTGACTTGATTTTGACTCCTAAATTTTCCTAGACCTATTCTACAAGCATTTGATTAAAGGATTCACTATTATTCATCAAAAATGACTTATGTCATGATTATGTTAGATGCTAATTTCCAATAAATTCTATCTTCCATCAAGCTGCACTTCCATGACTTGTTCTTCACTTTCCAATGTTGCTTCAAGTTCATTCTTCCACTACAATGCTCACTTTGCTACAAGGAAGAAGGTACACCAAGTTAGACATTCATGACATAAGTTATGGAAAAGTCATGAAAAACTCAAGAAATAAAAGGAAAATTTTGCACTATTCCTTAAATTCAATACTTGTTTTTTCAACACTCTCCAACATTGATTCATGCCCAAAAATTCAAAATTTAATCCATGAGTTTACACCATTCAAAAGTACTTAAAGCCATGGGATAATTCACCAAAAATCAAAGGCAAAAGCATTAAAAAATTCCAAGTTTCATGCATAATTACTAATGACCTTTTGCCTCACATTTCAACTTGGTACCTTTGCAAAAACCAAGCACCATTTGTCTTTAACTACCTATGCATCCACAATCATTCAATTACACAATTAACCCTTAACTACCATAATTACCAAACAACACACTCTTAATCCAAACAACACATTCACCATTTCACAAATATTTTCCAATTCATTCACAACTTTTTTTCAAACAGCAGCTTTCTTTTCATAAAAGAACTGTTATAATTTGTTCCTTAGCAGTTAGACTAAAAACTTAGAGCATCCGAACGAGGATCAAAATCAGCTAACGTCAAAACACTTCTAGTATACGATTATAATTGTTCTCTAAAATCAACCAACAAATACTTGTTTTCTACCATGAAATATGGAGCTCTAATTTTCTCATTTTATTATGAGAATACGTAGGCACAAGAGTTTGAATCCTTAGCGAGCACATTAATTAAAAACTTATTTTCCCCTTAATTAAAACCAATCACAAGTAACCTTTAGATAATAACAGCCATTTGCGCAAAGAACAATCAAAGCAGTTCTCGTTGAGTACAACAAATGTGAGGGATGCTAATACCTTCCCCTCGCATAACCGACTTCATTACCCATTTCTCTTCCCTTTGGGTTTTATCGATATTTTTCCTTTCCTTTTGAATAAATAAAATTCGATGGCGACTCTATTGTATTTTCGAGCGTGCAATACGCTTAGGTATTTTTTGTGCCGCAACATGAAGCACACACATAAATTTGGTGGGAAAAGTACTTTTCAATTTAAATAATGTGCAAGTTAGGAGAATTAAATAAGACTGAAACAGAATTGAGGTATGTACAAGACATCTTTGAGATGAAAAAAACTCATTAAGGTGTATAATGCCAGAAAAAGTTGCATTTATATATAATATTCTCAATGGAGAATATAATAGAAACATGTAATATTTAAAAAAAAAATGGAAAAGGTTTAATAAACTGGCATACATGATCTGAAGCACGTGATTCTAGGGTTCAAAGAGTAGAGTTATTGTAACAATTACCTTGGTTCGAAATGCTGGAAACAATGTGATTGGAAGATTCAGTGGATTGTTGCTTATTGGATGGAATGTCTCTCTTGGGTGACTTTAAAAGTTATACAAGGAATTGATAATTTTATTTAATGATTGATTTAGAATCCTCCTTGGAAGTAGAAATACTCGATATCTTGCTTTCATTACCATACTCATTAATCAATTGAGTTTTTATCTATAATATGGGGGAAACTCGTGTTTAAAATAAAAGTTGTCAATTGTATGATCAATTTTATTGAAGTGGATTCACAATATAGGATTCCTAGTTTTCCATTTTTCTTTACATTTAGGTTGCATTTGCTGACTTTTTTTTGCTGAGAATTGATGGAATAGATACTAGGTGGTATGGATTCAGGAACAATAGGTAAAATGTGAGAATTTTATTACATAACTAAAGAGCAAGTCTTGATATAACAAGGGAGGGGATCCAAAAATAAAATGTAAGTTCTAATACTTTGGTATTTGTCATGTAAGCTTTTCAAGAAGCAAGTGACATACTCAAGGTATTTGTGTGGAGAAGATATTCATCCTCTGTCTAAAATAGTTTTGATGAAGACACAGATTATAAAAGAAGAAAAATCTTAAAGAAATTGATGATAAGTGTTACAAAAATTAAAAAGGTTGAGCTTTGGAAATCAAATGAAGAATTGATATAATTAACCATGAATAAGGCACATATTGCAATTCAAGTTATACTACTTTAATATGCTTAGAGATTTATCTCTCTCTTCATCTAAAAGCTTTTTCTATCATTATGCAGGAAAACACATGAAGCATAACCTTAGAAAATTGTATTTTTTAAATCTAGATTGGTCGTAATCGGTTATAGTAAAGTCATAATCGATTACGAGTGTTAAATTTTTTTGAAAGTTTGCTAGTCGTAATCGATTACTACAAAGTTATAATCGATTACGAGTTCAAAAATTACACCTTTTCACAAGTCTGAATGCATGTAAAACATTGCAGGGCTTCAATGATCCATTTAAACTCATACATCATTAAAAAAAAGGGGGTGTCTAAGGATGTATATAAAGATCTATACATCAGAAATACAACTCACCTCTTTCTAGAAATCATTTTTATTCAACTCAAACAAATTTTATAAGTGTTCATTCATTTTCAAGTGTTGAAATTTTTTGTATAACTTTCAAATCATTCAAAATTTTCAAAAAATATTATAAGCACTTAAAGTAGATACGTTTGGATTGTAATATACATAGTGTGTGTTGTGAATTAATCAACAAAGTTTACAGTGATAAGATGTTGTAAAAGGAAATAGGTTTCTTTCTTATGTGTATGTGTTAAAAGGTTATTGGGAGGTCTAATCATCGTTGAAAAATTCCTCTAAGAAATAAAGGTACTAGATGTACCATTGATTGATAAGGGGAAGTAGTATAATTCTTGTGTGTCTTTTACCTTTGTGTCTTTAATTTTCCGCACTGTACATTCTCATTAAAGTAGCAATTAACCACTTGTTTCTAGTAAAATTAAAATTTAAGAAACTTTGCATAAACATAATAAAAATATAGAAAATCTAATTCACCCCCCTCTTAAATTACCTCTCATACTTACATTTTGCATCAGCGCAAGAGTTGGGAAACTTGCTCCTAGATTAGGGGTAAAATGGTTTCCGCAAAATCATTCTTACAAGAAGGCAACGATGCCAATATACCACCATGTTTCACTAGTGAGTGTTATGATTTTTGGAATATTATATTGCAAATGTTTCAATAATCACGAGTAGAAGCGTGGAAATCTGTTTAAAATGGGCCCTACATTCCAATCTTACTTTTTAATGGTGCAAGTCAACAAAAACATTAAGATACATGTAATGATGATGATAAAAAGAACATTCTTCAAGATAATAAAGCCAAAAATATAATAGAATCTTCCTTAGGAATTGATGAATTATTTAGGGTTTCAAATTACCAAACCTCTAACGAAGTATGGGAAACCTTAGAGATCATGCACGAAGGTACAAATGAAGTAAAACAATCTAGATTAAACATTCTCTCTCAAGAAGATGAGATGTTAAGAATGAAATCAGGAGAAAATATACTATATATACAGAAGAGGTTCACTCATTTGAAAAATAACTTGATCATTATTTGAAAAACTATAACCAATGATGAATTAAATCTAAAGGTACTTAGACTCTTAACAAAAGCATGGCAATTGAAAGTAATGACTATTTCTGAAAAGAAGAGTTTGTCTAAGATGACATCGGCGACATTGTTTGGAAAATTACAAGAGCGTGAATTAGAACTTGGTAGATTGGAACAACATGAAGAACGTGAAAAGAAACATAATAACATCTCTATAAGAGCGGAATAAAAAGTAAGTGAATAAGATGGTGATTCAGATGAAGATGGAAACATAAATCTAATTATCAAGAAGTTCGATGAATTTTTGAAGAAATATAAAAAGGTAACATTTATTCAAGGTAAGAAATTTACAAAGATAAAGGAAAGCTTTACTTCAAATTAAAGTTTTACTTGCTTTGAATATGGTAAACAAGGACATGTCAAGGCCGATTGTCCATCTCTCCAAAAGAAGAATGGATTCAAAGGAAAGAATGGCATGAGACCAAATAGATCCTACATTGCCTAGGATGATAATGAAGTAATTTTATCCTTGGTTTTGTATAATGAAGAACAATAAAATTTATTCTTGATGGCCTCACATCATTCCGACGACGAAGATAAATAGGTTATTGATTTTGAGACTAATAATAAATCGTCTTATTACAAAATGCATTTCTTGAGTTACATGATGAATGTTTAACCCTCTCCAGAAAATGTACAAAACAAAAGAAAAAAATTTCATATCTAGAAAGTAAAGGTAATACCATGTAAGTGGAATTAGACAAAGTTAAAATTTAACATGTAATAAATGTAATTTTCTTGAATTAAAGGTTACTGAATTGAATCAAGCGATAAAGAAATATGAAAATGGCAAACTTGGTTTAGATAGTGTTCTAAGCAAGCAAATATATACAAATTATAGAAGTGGTATTGGATATTTCAAATGTGACAAACCTACTTCAAGTAAGACTATCTTTGTAAAGTCTAGAAATGCGTACAACAATGTTCAAACCAAGGTGCAAGATAAATATCAACAAAAAATAACTTATGTGAAAAATATTTTCTATCATTATAAAATAAATAAGTCTTTTAATACATCTTCATTGTTTTTTTGTAATTCTAAAGGTCATGCCCCAAATGTTTGTTATGAGAAACATTGGTGTTTCAAGTGGAAAATATGTTTGGGTAAATAAAGGAACTAACCCACAAAGACTTAAACCACATCGAGTACTTAAAAAATTTTAATTTGTTTCGTAGGAATGCTTAAAAGCCACCACAAACATGGGGTATCTTGAAAGTCGATGCTCCAAACACTTGACGGGAGACAAATCAAAGTTTTCATCTTTAAACTTAAAGTCTAAAGGATTTGTCACTTATGGAGACAATAATAAAGGGAAGATTCACGATATTAGAAAAGTATGTATGCCACTCTTTACCACTATTTACGATGTTTTGTATGTGAATAGTTTAAAGCATAACCTTTCAAGAATAAGTGAATTATGTGATAAAGGCCTTAAAATAAATTTCTATAAAGATACATGTATCATAAAATATGAAGTTTCTCACGAGATCAAACTTATTAGGAAAAGAATCAACAATATTGTCATGATATCTATGGATGGTTTGCCTTTGAAACTAAAATTTCTTGTGGTTAAAAATAATAATGATGCATTAATTTGGAATAAAAGGATTGCTCATCTTCATATGGATCATCTAAATAAATTAGTAAAGCATGATCTTATTATTGATTTACCTAAGATCAAATTTGTCAAAGATACACTATGTGGTGCATGTCAAAAGAGTTGGGGTTAGTTGAAAATATAGATGTTGGTACTCTTTATGGTGGAGTATGATTGTTGGTGAAGACAATGAAAGCTTATGTATTATTTTCAATCAAGGTGGAGATTGTTGGAGTTGGTTGAAAATATACATCTTAAAGAAGTCCCACATCGCTTAGTTTTGTGAATGAAGAGAAAGTCCAAGGCTATATATATGATACAAGTTATTTGAAGTCCCACATCGCTTAGTTTTGTGAAGGAAGTGGGAGTCCAATGCTATATATAGGATTCAAGTTCTTCATTCCAAGATGCACTAGTCAAAAACATTTTAAGCTTGTATTTAACTTTCTTTGTTCTCTTATACTCTTGTTTTAGAGTGTTATGAGATTTAGTTAAATATTAGTTTTGGAGGGTGTGGGTGTACTGGGGGCCTGGCTTTGTGAAAGTATATGATGTGTTGTAATAATATTCACATAGTGTTATTCTCTGGTTGTCTATTGACAATGGTTGTGGTTTTTTCTCCGATTTTAGAGTTTCCACGTTAATTTCTTGTGTTGTGATTGTGTTCCTCCTTTTTCTCTATGTTTCGCTTTATTTTTTCCCAACAACTGGTATCAGAGTCTAGTTCGATCCAGGGATAAGTGTTCTTAGTATGCTCTGTGGTTGCAGTTTTGTCTGATCTTCCACATCAGAAAAGAAGGGTAGTGTTGTGAAAGAGTTGTTGAGCTGCAGTCACAAATTTCGCTGTGCAATTTGGGCTAGAGAAAATTGATGGAGGAATTTTTTTGACTTGTGGAAAGGTCAAGTTAAAGATGTGTTGATACAATCAAGATTACACAAGGTGCAAGATATGTCGGTGGTTGAAGAGCTTCCTCCCAACAAGGAAGTTGCACCATAAAGTTTCAACCTGGTTTTCGACATGTGAAATTCTTGGAGTGGTTTAGCTTCAAGTGAAATTTATTCTTCATGTTAAAATATATGATTGTCGGTGATGACAATGTGAAATTCTTGAAGTGGTTTATCTTCAAGTGAAATATATTTTTCATGAGAGAGTATGATAGTTTTTAAAACTATGATTGTCGGTGAAGACAATGTGAAAATTCTTGGAGTGGTGTAGCTTCAAGTGACTATACTCTTTATGGTGGAGTATGATTGTTGATGAAGACAATGAAATTTTATGTATTATTTTTAATCAAGGTGGAGATTGTTGGGGTTGGTTGAAAATATACATGTTGATACTCTTTATGGTGGAGTATGATTGTTGGTGAAGACAATGAAAGCTTATGTATTATTTTCAATCAAGGTGGAGATTGTTGGGGTTGGTTGAAAATATACATGTTAAAGAAGTCCCACATCGCTTAGTTTTGTGAATGAAGAGAAAGTCCAAGGCTATATATATGATACAAGTTATTTGAAGTCCCACATCGCTTAGTTTTATGAAGGAAGTGGGAGTCCAATGCTATATATAGGATTCAAGTTCTTCATTCCAAGATGCACCAGTCAAAAACATTTTAAGCTTGTATTTGACTTTCTTTGTTCTCTTATACTCTTGTTTTAGAGTGTTGTGAGATGTAGTTAAATATTAGTTTTGGAGGGTTAGGGTGTACTAGGGACCTGGCTTTGTGAGAGTATATTATGTGTTGTAATAATGTTCACATAGTGTTATTCTCTGGTTGTCTATTGACAACGGTCGTAGTTTTTTCTCCGATTTTGGAGTTTCCACGTTAATTTCTTATGTTGTGATTGTGTTCATCTTTTTCTCTATGATTTGTTTATTTTTCCCAACAAAAAGGGTAAGCAAACCAAAATTTTCTTCAAGGAAAAGAATATTACTTCTAAAGATTTACTTAGACATTGTTTTGAGTTCATAAACATGATATTTTTAACGCCTTTAAGAAAAATGAAAACCTAGTTCAAAATGAAAAATCCATGAAGACGGTATAAATTCAAAGTAACCATAGAGGAGACTTTCAAAATTCATCCTTTGAAGAATATTTTGATAAGATTGGTATATCACACAACTTCTCGCTGTCGTACCTCGAAAAATATGATCCTTCACGAAATGAATCGCAGAAATAAAATGTTCGTACAGAGTCGCCACCGAACTTAATTTATTCCAATGAAGGAATAGGAAAATATCGAGAAAACCTTTTTAAAATGGAAAATGTTCATCGCATCCATACCCGGGTTCGGGAGTCGGTTACGCGAGGGGAAGATGTTAGCACCCCTCACGTCCGTTGTACTCAACGGGAACCTCTTAGTCTAATTGGTGATTTGAGTGTTAACTTATACTTATTTGTCTTTTTCGAATAATAAAGATATAAAAGGAAATGAATAGAAAATCGTAAAGGGAGAAAATGGAGGGTTTTTTAATTAGGGTTTAAGGAGAAATGGTTGATTTTATTATTAGGTGCTCGCCAAGGATTGATGCACTTGCGCCTACGTATTCCCTCGTGCAATGGGAAAGTCAGAGCAATCGTAGTTCGACACTACGGTTTGTTGGTATCGTTTATAGATGTCAATTGCTCGAACACGAGAAAGACATCTCGTACCCAAACAATTGAAAGAGAAGAATGAAAAACTCCACACCCCCTTGTTTCATCTTTAGGGAAATAATGTTAAGATATGATTAAGTATTTTAAGGAAATAGTTGTTTGAACACGAGAAAGACATCTCGCACCCAAACAAATGAGGAGAAATTTAGAAGACTCAAAACCCCTCCTTTTATTTTTGTAAAAAAAAGGTTTTTGTATAATGAGGTATATTGAATTTGTTTGAGAAAATCTTCAATGTTGATCGCGGTTTAAATGTGAGACGTTATGATTATTTGAAACATTTAATAAATAAACCTAATAACTAAGGTTGCTGGCAATCATAAATAACTGACTTACAAGGTATGAAAGTGGCTCGATGTAAATCAAGAATTGTTTGATCTTTTTGAAAATGGTTTGAGTGTATACGAATAGTAACATGAAGGGTGCGAATTGATCGCAAAGGCGTGCGAATTCAAATGAACTCAAGCACAAGGTGTAAGTCAAACGCCACAATATCCGAATAAACATACTTACAAGCATTTAATAATAAAAGTACAAAAATACAAGAGCATATATAGTATTTACATCACACATCCATAACAAATGAATTGAAACGTAAATTGAAAAGAAAAGTGCACGAATTACAATCATGACGTAAAAACGCGAATCAAAGTAG